>PVKB01001251.1:132500-457254 GCA_004027205.1 Ctenodactylus gundi | reverse complement strand
TCCTTCACTCTTTTAATTTATTTCTTTATTTTTTTTTGTCTGGGGGAGGGGATAGGTTCTCTCAAAGTCACTTAGTTATCCAGCCTGAGATTGAACTTGTGATGCTGCCTGGGTCTAAGATTTTGTATTTGATTCTTCTGTGGGGGAAGATAATCTCTGACACACACACACACACACACACACACACACACACACACACACACACGTACAATAAATAAAAAAAAGAACAGGCCTGGGTTACACTAAAGGAATATTTACAGAGCTTAAAAGTGTTTTGTTCACTACATTCATGAAGAAAGGTGAGGTAGGTGAATTTAAATAAATGAAAAAGCAGAAATTTCCTTAGTCTACCTATGTACTGAAATGGAGTTACTCCTTTTCTGTGAACCCACATTGTGCTTTAGTGGTCTTGTGATATTCAGATATTCATCACATTCTTGTGTCATTTTTCAATTCAGCTTTTCCATCCCTCCCTTTCCCACCATTCAAATTTCAAGAATTCTGAGGACAGGAACAGAGTCTCATTCGTGTTTATGTTATCTTTGATCAGTTGCAGAACAATGTCTTATAAGAATTGATTAATAAAAGAAAAAGAAATTAATAAAAGCAGACAAGATTATTAATGGACATTGTTCTCATATAGCAACAATGATCCTGATCATAATCTGAGGCCCACTGTATTGTATTTGAATAAAAAATTAAATATGACTTATTTTCTCTTTTTATTCTTATTTTCTGTGGTTTCTATGATTTCATGATAAAGATACTGACTCAGATTTCAACATGAAAAAGTCTGAATATATCATATGTAAATTCACAAAAGGACTTAGAAGACTTCTTATTTTTTAAATAATGAAGATTTTTTAAAAAAATCTGAAAATTTCATGTCAAAATAACAAGTAGCTGGAGTTTCTGATACATACAAAACAGCCTCAGAGCTGCTCTCAGAATGAAAGCACACCACTCCAATAATGTAATTTTGTTTTCACGGATTTCACTGCACAGGAAAGGACTATGACTTAGGTAAAGAGAAGAAGAAAAAGTCTAATAGCAAAACCGTGGTATTTCCACTTGAGGAAGACAATCTGTAGTGAAACCATTAGTCTACAGATGAAATTTCTATGGGAAAGCTATTTTGTGGAAATGGAGAGGCCTCATGCTGTGTTCAGCACAATGGCACTCAGAGTTGGGGAGCCTGTGGATGAATGCGAAGTACACAATGGCCTGCTGTGTAATTAAAGAGGGATGTTAGAAAGATTGAGAAACCCCATACTGTGTCCACAAAACACACATACTTTTAGGGAGATGTGATGGAGTTATACAACTAGTCACCAGGTTTTCAAAATAAATTAAAGGGTACCTGTTAATCTTTTGAGATAGATGACACTTATTTTTCTTTTCAGAGGAAAAGTGCTGATCCATTATTGATTGTTGCTTATCTGTTTTTGATTCCACTTGTTTTCCCACAGCAAGATAAGATTGGAAAGTGTAACAGTTTTTGAAGAGAGAGCTATGGTTGTGGATTCGCAGAATATAGTATCTTAAAAGAATCCTAGCAAAAATATGTAACGGGCAGATTCTATTTGTGGGAAAAGCCAAGGGTGTGAGGCGTACAAGCGTTCCATAACTAAGAATGGGTCCGTGAAATCTGGAAACACACGTATAAATAAAGTCTGCTGAATACAAGGCAAGTTAAAAAAAGTAAAAGAACGTCATTGAAATTTTAAAACTCTTGGGAAAAATAATGCAATCAAAAATATTTTATTAACTTTTTAAGGCCCTTGTACAAACACCAGGGAAAAGTTAATAGAGAAAATCTACACAAGAGCTGAGTGGAGCCAAAGGAAGAGGCCCAGGAAAAGGCACCAAGTGGTTTTGAGCTGCTCGCAATCTCTTCCTTGGCCCAGGAACAGAGAAGGTGGTATATTTTTCTTTTTTTCTTTTTCTTAAAAGGTAAAAGACTAAATACCTTCGCTTTTGATTTTACTTTCTGCTTTTATCCTTGATGACTGTACCTATTACAGACAAACCCTTTAATAAATATTTACTAAATTAAGTAACGTAGCAAAGGCTAGTTTCCAGTGGGAAATGACTATCCCATCTTTATTACAAACTATTTTATACTTAAAAATTTAGTAAATAACTTACCTTAATTTTCCCTAAAAAGCTGAACTTGACATCAAGGATTGGTAGAATTCAAGCAGTGGTTTTTCAAATTTGCCTGTATATTTGAATCACTAATCACTATGTCTTATTTTAATTTGCTTGAGTGGAGCTCAGGACTTGGATGTTTAAAAACCAAACCACAAACAACAACAAAAACCACTTCCCCCGATGAATATGATGTACATTCAGGAAGTTTTAGGTTCTTGAAAAAAATCAACAAATGTTTTACTGCTTGGCTTCATCTTGTTTTAAATCCAGTTAGATCATTTCAAGAGTTTAGTTCTGATATCTGGGTACATTGATGATGAATAAGAAAATAATATAATGGCTTACGAAAAACAATAGCTAAGCTTAAGCTATTGAAAGTATGTGTCCAAAGACATTTATGTTGTGTCGCATCTGTCCCCACTTTACCCTGTGTACATGATTAGTTCTGTAACAACAAACTGAATTTCATTGCTTAAACCACTGTATTACTAGCATTTGGACTCAATTGTTTCAAGATTCAAATAATCATGTTTCCCAATAGTTTTGTGTATGATCAAATCTTAAAACACTCATGTTGTCTAGAATAAAAGGTCTTCATTCTAACTTGTTTTAATTCCAAACAATTATGGCCACAGACTCACTGCCAGCAATCCTCCTCCCACTCTACCATTGCACAGCAGGAGAGTGTTGGAAGAACATTAAGAAATTTTTGGTGGAATTATGAAAATGACACGGAATGGTACATAATTATTGTCTTCTCAGCTCAAACTAAAGTCTTTGAATTCAACCTGGAGTTGGGACTTCTACATTAATGAAAACAGAACAGAAACCCACATTCAGCTTTGAGAAACATTTTGTGTAGATACTTTTACTAAGCCCAGGAAGCCTGCAGGAAATGAATATTCACTCTAAATATTTACTTTTTTTGACTGAGAATAGAGGACAGATGTAAATAGCCCTGACACCTGGCTCAGGAAGTTGTGAGGGTGTGGAAGAAGAGGAAATTCTAATGGAATCAGCTTTCTGATACTCCTACTGTCTTCAGGACGGAACGGTCTTTTCCCTCTACTTTGTTTCTATTTCCTTTTTCTTTTTTTCTGTCATGAATTACTTGTAATCAGTGTGCACCCCTGGACAAAGTGATCTTTTAAATTCTAGCATAACGTACACTGTTACAGCCGATACAGAACATTGACATATGGAAATACTTATATGTTGCTTTTTTTAGAGTAATGAAAAGAAGGTCACTGACTTGCAACAATTCTGTTGCTGCTTCACCATTTATAGTATTACTTCAATTCATCTGCAGAAAACGGACTTTGTCTTAACTTCCGTGAGAGTCTTTATTTTCTTTAGGAGGCTTTTGTCATTGTTTTCTTTTAAAAAAAAGCAACATGTAATATATACTCAAGAATACCTGCTTCGTTAACCAGAGAATAACAGAGAAAGTGGGATGGCTGGAAGCTAACATCTCAAGCTTTGGTCCAAATTTGGGCATGTTAAGGAAACCCTGGCAGACAATTTTGATAGAAGGAACCAGGGTCACAGAACTGGAAGCATCAAAAGAAGTGGGGAGCATTTTGGAGAATCAAGAAGCAGGCCAGGAAGGGGCCACATTTGTCAAGATCATGTATGTGATGAAAATGGTCTGCCAAACAGCAGTGCTACTCTCCGCTCTGCGACAGTGTCACTAACTCCTATGACCCAGCCTCAGGCCAGGGTGGAAAGAGTCCCCATAAAAGGGCAATGAGCGAAAGCCAGAGGGGCTGAAAGGAGTTAATCCTCAAAAAGATTGATTTCTGAATCGCTTCCATGCCTTTGTATATAAGGCATGGTATTTCATTAAAGAAGCCCAGATTTTATCTCTGCTACTTATTAATATTATCGGGCAAAGAAAGTAAATTCCATAAAATTGGTAAATTTCCAAGGTGTGTTTTTTAACCCAATAACATTCATACAAATCAATAGCAACCTCATTCACCTAATTCCTGCCTTTTTAAAAATAAAAATTGGCAATCCATTGCTGCTGGTTTGGAAAAGATTTAAGATTTAATTTAAATGGTAGCTTGACTCACATTTTTAGCTTATAGGTTGCCAGTCATGTTGTTTATAATCACAATAAATTATAGCAGCATTGCATGCATTTAACCAAGGATAAATGGAAATAATTCTCCATAGTGTCCAATCTCAAACAACCACCTACTTCTTTATAATTACAGTTGCAAGTATGAAAATTTTATTTACTTTTCCCTTTATGAAAGGTTTATTTTTCTATTTTTTCACTGAAGTATGATTGCTATATACCAAAATGTAATAAAGTCGTGAAAACAGACTCTTGCAACTTCAAATCTCCAGCCAATCTTTATTTTAATGGAGCAATTCACTGTGTGTTCTATAATTTGAAACATTAAACTTGGCGTTTCCTCAGAGCTATAAAAATTTAAAACTCACCTATAAACAGTTTTTTTTATGGAAAGTAAGTGACAGCTGAAGTCTTTTGTCTCAGGAGTTTTTGGAGTCCTCAAACCTTTCTTGTTTCTTCTTGCTCGGTCCCAGCCCTCTAGCAACTTTTCTATCAGTTCATTGCTAAGCTTTACGGGTTCTTCTTTCCCTTCATGCCACACGCTAGGAACCTGATGGGGAAAGCCAGAGCGCAGGCGTCTTAGGCCACCCAGTGTCCAAGCATGATGTTTGCTTCATATCAGTACCTGGAGCTCTAGCCCGGTGCCTGGAATATAGAAAGAAGTCACTGAATATGTATGAATCAGGGAAGCTTCCTTTCAGCCAGTTGCAGAACTAATCTATGTTTTCAAAATTTATAAAATCCAGACATATTTTTTAGGAAATTCTTATTATATTGCAACATAATGGCTTCCACTGTTGATTAGAAAATAAAATCTGACTGCACTTTGTGATATTTGACTGTGATTCATATGTGTATGTATGTTTATAAAGACAGATGTGAAGAAAAGATAGCAGGATTAAGCAAGAAAAAAAGTAGCAATCATGTGTTATAGGCCAGTGTGCCAATGAGTAGCTTGTTGATGAGCATATTTTAGTTTATTGCATTACCTCAAAGAAGGCATTCCATGCAGAAGAAAAAGAGGAAAAAAACCTACGCAAAAAAAATGTGAGTTATTTTCTAGTAGGTACAAATGAACCATGATTTTTTTCCTGTAAAAGGATTCAACTGAGATGTCCTATTGAGGTAAAATTTATCAAGTCTAATCCATGCAGAATTTTAATATTTCAGGACTTTGAGGTGTAGCTAGTAGTATAATACACAAGGCCTTGAGTTGGATTCCCAGCATTGCAAAACAAAGAATAAAATAAGATACTTCAGAAACTTTCCTGTTGTTAAACTCACTTTTTACACAAGTCCCAGCACTTTTTTGCTATTTGTACATTGTGTGAGCTACAGAGATGTTCTTGAAAATTGTGACCAAGGATATCTGCAGGATGTGTGCTCTGTGTGTGGCTCGCTCTGGAGACTGTCTTCTGCCCTTGGGCGATCAATGACATCAAAGTTGACATCCTCATTCCAGAGTTGCAGGAAGCTAAAAACACATTTACGACTCCCCAGACCACACTTTATTAAATAAAGCCAGAAGTCAACTGAAATCAAGTGGCTAATTAAATATTATCTCACTTTGTCCTTCTCAGGTGAGAAGTGCAGAACTCAGCACATCTAGAGTGTTTGGGAATTTTCTGAGCAGGGTCTGTTACATTACCCCATGTCACTGTCGCAACAGTCGCTTGAAGGCAACAGAACAGAGCTCTAGTTTTGAGCGGTAGAGAAGGGAAGCAGGATTTGCATGCACATCTGCAGACCGCATATCTGGGCTAATGAGTGAAGGCAGAAGAACTTGGTGGATGAAGAGTCCGCGGAGCCCCTCTGCGTATCCTGGCGGAGTTTTCCAGCTGAAATTCAGTGCTCTTTTCTTTCTCCTTTTAGGTATGTAGACTGGTATGACTTGCATCACAGTTGAACAGTTAAAAGTTTAGTAGGGTGCAAGACACTGTCTTGCTCTTTAAACATATTCCTTCATAATAGAATGGATGCTTTCTGACTGACAGGGGAAACATTGGAGAGTTTTCAATGCCCCTTACACATATTTAAGGTTTAGATGTGAATAGAGAGTGGATTTTGCTCCCAAAGTTCTAAAAATTATATATGGAGTAAAAAAAAATCTCCTCTTGGGTCTTCCTGTGAATACTCAGCTCTAATGCCACTTCATTTTCCCACATAATCCACAAATATTCTGTATCTGCTTCTCTCGTTCTGCTTTGATAGTAGCAAGGGCAAATGTGCACTGAGTGTCTAATACACACCTGGCCCACACATTGGCGTTTTATGTTCATTACTTCATTTAATCCGTAGAACTCAGTGAAGTCAGTGTACCCATTTATGGAGAAAGAACTTGGATGTTAAACTGACTAGCTCAAGCTGACAAGGCCTACCCAAAAAACCTCCATTTTAGAAATTTGGCCTTTGTTTTTGACCCACCTTGGAGTTCATTTTATAATTACTCTGTTTTTCCCACACTCTACCTTCTTTTGAGACCAACAGTAGCTGCTACCAGCTATGCTAATGCGGAATGAACATGGCATACATAACTGCGTCTTATGAGATAGTGCCAGATAATGTTTCTCCAGTTTGAAAGTCACAGAGGTAGGAAGAATTAGGATGAGCGAAGGTCTGAAAAAACTTTTAGAATTGTTGTTTTACAGCCATTGAGCAGCCAACAGAAGGAAGGAGAGAAATACTGAGGGAAAAGTTCTGATTAAATTTTCCTGGTTGTTGAACATTCCATTGTAACTGTTAATGCCGAAACATAAACAAAATAAATAATATTAATACCTGTAGAGCACGTGTGATAAGCAGAAGATGGACATTCCATCGTGCCATAGCTCAGAAGCGGCAGTCCGATCACGTGACTCACTACACTGCACAAGTGGTTGGATGTCTGGGAGAGCTGCTCCCTGCTGAGCCACATCAATCAAAGCGAGTTCCCTGGGCTCAGGGCGCTGGAGCTATCGCAATCATTAAACAGTAATGCAAATATAAAAGCAATATCTCACCTCATTAGTACTAAATATGTTGTTTATTCTTTCCCCAAGTAAAATGTTTAGAAGCCTGCATAATGAGGGCCGCGTTGACAGAGGTGTGGAATCATGAAGCTGCTAAATCCAGCGCGAAGACAGAGTGATAAAATAGATTGGATTTCGCAATAGCTGTGCTTAAAGCAAACGTGGGTGGCTGGGTTCCGCGTTAGCACATTGTTTTGACACGCGTGTACTCCGAGATTCTATTTGACGGTGATGGGGGGCGGACAGGGTGACATGTGGATGGAGAGGAGCGTGTGAGGCTGAAGATGATGGCCACAGGCTGTGGGCGCACGGGAAATCGGGTCAGTTCTTTCAGTGATACCCTACTTCCTAATAAGGATATTTGCGTAAAAATATCATGGAAATGGCCTAGAGACCTAATTAAAGCTGGTAGCCAGCAAAGGAAAGGAATTAAGCTTGAGAATGTTTACCTGTCTGGACTAGCCGGTAGAGGCGATGCTTTGAACTCACTTCTCCAGTGCGTAGCAGCATTGGAGGGGTGTGGGACGCTTGTAGTGAACTGTGGCTGTTAGCTGATATTGTGGCATTTTGATACGTCAGTGGGCTGGGGCTAGAAAATTTATTTTGTGTGAGGTGGTGAATCTTTTTTCTCTCAACAACCAGGCTGCCGTTCCTTTCATAGGACTGGCTACATTGGTATCAATGCTGACCTTAACTTGAGGACACCAGTTCAGCCTTTACTACATGAATAAGAGAGGAAGCATTCGAACCAGCTACACCACCAGCTCCGTGGGTGCAGCAGTCCGGACTGGTTCTGCTTTGTACCCCCGTACTGGCAAGGTCCACAGCACCGCGTGGTATTTGCAAAGGAGTGCTGACTGAACGGAAAGGGACCAGTCTTCACCCCTACTCTTAAAGATGCCCACTGAGGACTATTGGCCCTGTCTGAAAAGAGTTCAATTTTTATTATTTATTTGTTTATTTAGTTTTGAGACAAGGTCTCACTCTGCAGCCGAGGCTGGTCCTGAACTCACTGTGGAGCCCAGGCTGGTCTTGGACTGAAGGCAATCCTCCTGCCTCAGCCTCCTGAGTGCTGGGATTACAGGTGTGTGCCATCACACCCAGCTTATGTGGCGCTGGGGAATCAAACTCAGGTAATTAGCGATTGACTTAGTGCTTGCTAGGCAAGCGCTTTAACCGCTGAGCCATTCCTCCATCCTCCTAAAAAGATTTCTAAAGAAAGTTGTGTGACAGCAAGATGGGGAGCTTTATTTCAGCTTAGTCTTGTTTGACCTTGCGGCGAGGTCATTGACATAGCTGTGCATGTCCTACTTAGGAGAGAAACAAACGGTAGCTATAACAGCACTGTTAGTCATCAGCCTTTCAAAAGGCAACTTCCATTTCTCAGCACCTCTGCATTTCTCTAGTTACCCTTTACCTGCTCCCTGAAAATCATGGCTACATAGCTGAGAAAGAGTTTATGATTTGGGTCAGCAATTGGACCTTGGAAGTTTTTCTAATGAAAAATCTTCTTAGTCTGGGTGCTGAGCTTCTAGTCCACAAAGGCAGCTGGCCCTGTAACAGTGTCCTTAACGAATGCTTTCCAGCAGTGGCTTCACGGACAAGGGTAGGGCCCCACAAACAGGTGGACAGATACGTTCGTTAAGCTACCATTACAGTAAGAAATAAATTTGGAGAAAAAAAGGAGAATACAAATACTCAGGATCAGTGTCAACATTGTATGTTGCATATGTACAAATCAACAAAATGGAGAGAAACAATAAGAAAACAAACCCAAAAAACCCCTGAGCTTTCTTTAGATGGCGAAGGATGCAACATAATACATTAAGGAAGAGGATTTGGAGTGAGGCAGAATTGTATTCAAACTTTTGCTTTGCCTGGATAGAAAATTTCACTAACCCTACTGAGACTGAGTCTCTGTTTGTTTGTTTGTCTGTTTGTTTGTTTGTTTATTTATGTAGTGCTACTAAGGGTCAGGCCCAGGGCAGTCACACTGAGCTGTATCTTCAGCCCATTTTTATTTTTGATTTTGTGACAGGATTTTACTAAGTCTTCAAGCTGCCTACATTGGGCTTGAATTTGTTATTCTCCTGCCTCAGCCTCCCAGAGTGCTGGGATTATAGGCTTGCATCCCAGTCTTGGCTTGCATTTTAAAAACAGTAATTCTTCCACTAGTCAACATGTTGAAGAATTAAAGGAGTATCAAAATACTTAGGATATTAACAGTTATCTATTGCCACAGTTATGTCCTTTTAACTGACTATTCAAACTACTTTGGAGTATATATATATATATATATATATATATATATATATATATATATATATGTGTGTGTGTGTGTGTGTGTGTGTGTGTGTGTGTGTGTGTGTGTGTATAATTTTTCATTGCTTTTGATATTTATGGTGGTTCAACTGCCAAAGCCTGTCTAAGTCCTACAATATTCTAAAATGTTTCACACATTTTAATATGTTGATATTCCATGATTCATGTCTAATGAAGTGTGTATTGTGTGTGTATGTATGTGTATAAAGAGAGAGCACACATTCCTTGTCTTTTGAGCATATACATGTTTATATAAATATACAATTTGTGTATGCACTTGTTTTAGAGACATGGTCAAATTCACTTTCTATTACTGACAGGGAATCTTTGTTTCATATTCTCCTCCTAGCATGTATGAATTTCTTCGTATTTCTTTCTCATTCTATAAAAAGAAGGATAACCTAGGCAAAACATTACCTTCCTGAGTGTCAGTTTCATATATGAGAAATGCTAAGAATGTATAAGATGATCTTTTCCAGTTCTAGAAGAAAAGCATCCATCCCGCTTTCATATGATCAGCAATACTTATGATCCCATTAATCACACAAACATTCAGAAAATCCCTATTATTTATATTAAATTAATTTACTGCTTCAAAATAAATGGGATGCAGCCATTGTGCATTACACTAATAAACTGAGAAGGAAGTGACCGGGAAGACTTAAGATGAGGCAATAGAGAAAAGAATTTTGCAGAATGCTCAGTTCTCCTTATAAAGCAAAAACTTTTCATGGAAAGAAAATCCTGAAAATTAGTACTGCTTTCATTCAAAATTTTACAGTTTGAGCTCAAACACTGAAAACAATGCCTCTCATTAACCAAATTGAATTTTTGCTATTAAATTTGGCAAAGGGCTGCTCTAGTCTCTAAAGAAATCAAAGTCTCTGTCCTGTATTTCCAAAGTATGCTTTTCCATGTGAAGTTGACACCACCTGGACAACTGTGCCTCTCACTGCTGTGACTGGGCACTGGTTTTGCTATTAAAATTTTAACTGAATTCTTGTCCTAAGTGATTTATTATTAAGGCTGTTTTTCCATTGCTCACTAAAAACTTATGAAAAAGAATCCTACAATGTGTCTCCATGACTGTCTGGAGGAATTTGTGTAGATAACTCTAAAGGTCTTCCCTAGTATTCTGGTTAGGAAGACAGATTTAGCTGACTTTCTGAAAGGTGTGGTTTATCTGCCAAACAAAAATGGAATCAACGTCCAATGTCCAAAGGAAGAATGTAGGAAACGGATAGGCAATTGTTTTGTCCTAAAATCTTAGAATTAGGAAACGTTAGATTGCTCTTCGATATGTGATTCAGTGAATAAACGTGTAATTGGTATGGGTGTAAATAAATATTGCCACTAAAGATTCCAGGCCCTTTGGGCCATCAGCTTTGAAGAGAATCAGATTGCAATAGAAACACGTCTAAAGAAATCATGTATTGATCTGATGTGGACATCAGCCAAGACAGGATGGTCTCTATGGTGAACACTGGCAAAGCTCACCTAAGAGCACCCTGGGGAAGCGTCTATTGATTTGTGGAGTTTATGTGCTATGGTTACATGCCAAGACCCTCTTCATGTCATGACATATTATAAATTCTATGAAGCAAGAAGATATAATCTCAGTTGAGGCTTATCTCCTCTACTCAAATGTTTAACTACAAGTTACTCTCTCTAATTTCCACTCAGCTTAAAGCATTCAGTTCCCAGTCACAGCAGTGAGAAGGCACAGTTGTCCAAGTGGTGTCAACTTCATTTGGAAAAGCATACTTTGGGAATACAAGACAGAGACTTTGATTTCCTTAGAGACTAGAGCTGCCCTTTGCCAAACTATGCAACTATGCTCATAAAACCATAAATATCACTCAGAATTTTTCCTTCTGCAAACTGGGTGAAAATTCCATGGACCAGGGCTATAGTATAGAAGAGAGAAAAGAAGACAAAAATGAGTGTACTGTGAAAATATCTGCTCACCTTTCCAGATCTAGTTTAGGAGAAACAGAGAATTCTGTATTTGCTGTAATAATTGTTGCTGTAATACAATTTTAAAAATTAAAATAATAATATTTTACTTTTTTGGAAATATTTCAAGGAGGTTGGTCTGATTGGGAATGTGGAGTCAGTTTTTCTCCGTTTGGTTATCAGGTACCATATATTTTTCCATACTGTGGCTACTGCATAATCTAGAGACTTGGCATCTAGCTGATAAAAAGGGGGGGAAAAGACATGCCTTCTTGTTACAGACTCTGATGTAGGAATAAAATACACTATTCTATTCACATTCAATTGTCAGTAACTATTCATATATCCTCCACTGAACTTGGAAACAGCCTCTGGCTGTATGGCCTCCATCCCATAATAATTCCATACTCAAGGTGGAAAAGTTTCAGATTTTAGTGCACAATGACCACCTTTGCTACTAATGACCATGTAGGATTGGACCCTGTCTTAGTTACATTCTTGTTGCCAAGACAGAACATCCAACATCCACAATTAATGAAGAAAAAGTTTATCTTAACGTACAGTTTTAAAAGGTCTCAGTCTCTTCATGGGTGGCTGGCAATGGCGGAAGCACGTAGCAGAGGCCCAGTCAGAGGAAAAGCTGTTCACACCATGGTAGTCAGGAAGCTGAATGGGAGTGAAAGGGCAGATGAGAGCTTGCACCTTCCGGGTTAAGTTCTAGTGATCCGTCCCTGCTGACCAAGTCTCACCTCTTGGCATCCAAAGATATTGCCCAACATCTACATGAACTTTTGGGGGACGTTTTAGATCTAAACCATAACAGGCCCTAAGACTAAGACAAAATTCCCTGCTTTGTCTCTGACTCTGGAAGGTGACATGATGTAAAGACAGAGTCAAGAAGACGTAGCAATGTATCCTGTCTAGGCAAGAGCAGTTGAAAGGCATTACTCACAGGGGTCCAAGCTTTCACAGTGACACACAGAATTGTCTTGTGTGCCTTTCAACCCTTCACCAGAGAAGCACAAATATTATGGAAAGAAAGATGGCCAGTGAGAAGAGGCCCAGTGGGTGGGGCAAAAGGAAATCAGGGAAAAGTGCTGCGAGCCACTCAGTTGGGGTGCGGGGGACCAGTGGGAAAGGGATGCACATGTCAGCAATGCACAACGGGGTGACAGAGACCAGCCAGTCTGTTCCCTCACTCAGTGATAGGAGGCACACTCCCTGAGGTTTAGAAAGGAAGATTAAAAGCGCAGTCTGGCTAGACTGAGTCTCGTATGAATCGAGTATATTTGCTGTGAATTGTCAGAAATAAGTTATTCATCTAGCAAACAAAATGAGACTTAAGTTAGAAATTAAGTGAAAGTAGATAAAATTATCCTTTTTGAAGGAACATAACTAAGATTATGTTTTGAGGTTTAGTCACAGCAATGCACACAATCAACTTTTTTAGTGTGATCCCTTCACTCTATACAATTTAAAAAAAGATTTCCCCAAGCTTCACAGGATACCATGCATAAATAGAGTAATTACACTGTAATCCATGTCCTATATATCATGTCAAATATTATGCAAGGCAAATTGTAATATTTATAAATAATATAATTATGGTTACATGTCTCCATAGAAGTTAACTGATTGAACTTATTTTTAATTGAGTTACTGCCACGCACAAAGCAGTATTCTATATTTTGTTTTAAGGAGAAATAATGAACTACAAGAGACAAAGCCACAGTTTTCGTGGAGGACACCTGATAATAAAAAGAATTTATGTACTAGTAAATACAAAGAAGTAAATGACTAAAATATAAACTTTTTCAGGGATCGTGTCTGTGGAAAAATAAAAAGCAGAGAAAGAAAAGAAAAGAAAATGGATCAGGGAGACTTTACGTTGTATTTAATTTTAGTTTGTATATTGTTCCTTTTGCTGTAAATTCATAATTGTCATTATATAGAATGAAGGGGTTCAGAGCAATGCTATGACAGGTGCTTGAGGTTGTGGTATCTCAGATAATCTCAAATAATCATTGTCCAAACCAAGGCTGCACAGCCTTTCCCTTAGATTTTCTTTGAAATACTTTTTACAGCATCAGGTCTTATGTTAAAGTATTTTTAAATTTATTTTTACATTAAGTGTAAAATAAGAGTCTAACTTCATGCGAATATTCAATTTTCTTCACACCATCTACGGAAGGAACTATCTTTTTGTTCATTACATTTTCTTGACATTTTTGGTAAAAATTAACTGGCTGATGAGTTTTTTGATCCATTTCTAGTCTCAATGTTCTATTCTATTAGTCAGTGTGTGTATTTTTATCCTAGTGCCATGCTGTTTAATTACTGTAGCTTTGTAATATGTCTCAGAATCAAGTAATAGAGTGACTATAGCTTGATTCTTTTTGCACAATATAATCTTGACCATTCACAATCTTTTGTTGTTTGTTACAAATCTTAGAATTGGTTTTTCTGTTTTGAAGAAAAATGACAGGGATTTTGATAAGGATTACATTATAGTCTGCTTTGCTAGTTTGGACATTTTAATAATATTAATTCTTCTAATCCATGAACATAAAATATCTTTCCCTTTAACAATGTCTTCATCAATTTATTGCAATAATGTTTTATAGTTTTCAGTGTATAAATTTTACTTCTCATTCATGCATATAGCTTCACTATTTATATTAATTGATAAGTCATTAATATCTAAATCGGTAAGGAATTAAGAGTTGAATAGCAAGACAACAAATATACCAATTTAAAGGACCTAAATACACATTTCTCAAAAAAACCCTACAAATGGACAATAGGTATATGAAAAAAGGTCAAAACCATTAAATATTAAAAAATAAAAATTAAGCATCACTGAGCTATCATCTTAAACTTGTCAGACTTCTCATTGTCAATGAGTTCAATCTTTGCATTTTTGTAGCTATTGTCAATGAAATTTTGATTTTTTCACATAGTTCTGTCAGTGGTGTGTCAGCTCCTGCAGGCTTTCCTCATTCTTTTTTATTCTTTTGTCCCTTTTCTGCCCTGATTGGACATTTTCAAATGTTCTATTTCTGAGCTCACTGATTCTTCCACTTGTATGGCTCTGCTGCTGAAACTGTCTATGGAAATTTCCAGTTTAGTTACTGTATTTGTGATCTGCAGAATTTTTTTCAGTGCTTCTATTTGTGTAGAGCTCTCCTCAACTTTTTCTAATATTGTTTCTCAAAATTCATTTAATGTTTTGTCTTTTACTCTTCTGATTCGTTGAACTTCTGTGATAGGATTATGCTGATTTCAATGTCATTTCATATAGATCCATTTTGGGGGGTACCTTGTAGGAGTTTTATTACTTGTTCCGATGAGGTCATGATTCAATGATGATTTATAATCTTTGTGACCTTGTATTCATGCCTGCATCTCTGAGGAGAAAATCACCTTTTCTGATCTTATAATGCTCTTTGGTAGTAACGGAAAGAATTCTGTTTCTCAGTCTAGCCTGTGGCTCTGGATGGGCCAGCTGCAATGACATGAAACAGGTAGAATTTGCCCTCAGTTTTTCTGCCTGAGCTGCTGCCTTTGCTCTGAGGTCACGTGAGGCTGAGGTAAAGGCCAATGTCTGGGATTTTCCAGACACACTGCTGGCTGGAACCTGTAGCTGTTTCTGATTGTGCGAAGTAGCACTGTATATTTCTAGGTGGTGAAACGCTGCTATTTGGATTCTGTAGCTGGGTGTGGCTGCTGGCTGGATTCTGAGAATAGGTGAAGTTGATGCTTCTAGTGGATGAGTCTAGAAGCTGTTCTCTGGGAGAAATGAGTAGCTGAGGCCTGTGTTTCTGCTTAACTGGGCCTTTGGAGAGTGCTCTCAGTGTGGGCTAACTTGCTATTTGAAATTATAGGTCAGACAGTTCTTTTCTCTAAGCTCTGTAGAAATTCATGGAGATAGATATCTCTCTGCCTGAGTGGGGCTTTGAAGTCAGCTCTGAGGCTGCACCAAATTAGTGTTTCAATGGCGCAAGTCTAGCTTTTGTAGTTCGCAGGAATGCACAATAGCGGGAGTCTCCCCCTCTGCATGGGGACTTGGGGGTAGGTTCTGAGGGTAAGTCAAGCCTCTGATTAGACTACTAAGTCAGGCAAATCTAGATGGCAGGTTCCTCAGTAATATAGCTTGTCTGAATCTCCCTGCCCACACGGAGACATGAGCAAGCCTGATGCTGTTGGGATTGGGAGCCTAGAAATTTAAGCCAGGTTTAACTTCCCCTCATACTTCTGGGGGCAGCAAAACTGGACTTGAAGCTGGGCTGTGTTACCACAACTACAACTACAGAGTGAGAGCCTGTCTCAAAAATTTATATATATATATATATATATATAAATTTACACATATACATCTTATATAATATATAAATTTATATATATACACCTTATATAATATATATAATATACATTATATATATATATATATATATAGAGAGAGAGAGAGAGAGAGAGAGAGAGAGAGAGAGAGAGAGAAGCATAGATTTACAGATTTGAGAGATAAACTAAAGTCTAAATCTTCCAGATCTTTTCTTATCTTTTTTAGGGAAATCACAATTTCTATATACAATTGTATGTTTATAAAATGGCACAAGATATCTGTGATAAAAAGATCCCAAAACAGACTGTACCTTCCAAAAGTCACTTTTGTTCTTCATAGTGTTCAAATATAGAATGCAATCTGTTTATCTCATCCATATTAATGTAAACTTTATATTTTTATAAAACTGTGTATGTTGGAATGAGTTCTCAAACTTCTGTTTACTGTCTAGGTTAAGGAATTGTCTCCTTTGTGAACGGATGTGCCAAACCCACTAGGAGCCACTTGATGGTTCTCACACCTTTAATGTGCATAAGACAACATTTTTATGTTGCCAGATGTAACGCAGATGGTACATATTAAGTTATATATGGATATTGGAGAAATATATAGTTTCCATCTGAGGTCTTGTAAGTATGATTTTTAAATTAATGTGAATATTGAGATTTTTTTCAACTAACATCATGATGTGAGTCAAAATATGGTTCCCAGGTGAATGAACACTTATCTGTGTCGTTTGGCTCCATTCTGTGTTTCTGAGCTATGACTGCTGAGTGGATTTGTGCCTTCGCAGACTTGGTTTCAACTGGCTGAAAAGCACCGTGATAGTGTCAAGCACTTCTCATTATGTTGAAAGACAGTGCTGATAAGATAAATTTAGAACATCTTTCATCTCATTTTCAATATTAACAACTGTTCTATAGTCTTGCCAGCAGACATAAATGTGTGATAAAGTTTAGACATTTTAATTCTTTTGTCTCTCCTGTTTTGATAAATATTAGACATAAGTTGGGACTGAAATATCTTCCCCAAATCTCTATATTTCTCAGGGAAAAATAGTTCATCATAAGTTCATATAAGACGATATACAAAAGAAACTGTTGGGCCAATTTAGTTAACAAATTTAAGATGATGACCTTATTTTGACATTCCCCTCATTCCACAGTGTCTGTGGTGCATCTTTCAAAAGAAACAAAATGTCTGAATATCTTTTAACAGTCCAGGGAGGGCATCTTTCATAAGAAGTCTGATAAGGATTATTGAAGAATAAATTTTGCCTCCTTCACATTTTTCTTCCTCTGCTTCCACCTTTCTGTCTTCTTTAGCCCGTTGTCACTTGACAGAGATTGGTACCTGAATCTTTATTTTGTCTCTAGCTCAGGAGTGAATAAATGGGCACATCCTAGTTGCCAGAAAATTGCACAGAGAACTTAGAATTAATATGCTGAGACACCTATTTACTAAGACTATCTCAAGTACTGTTGCAGACACGTCTCTGAATGTAAGGCAGAGGTCTGATTAAAAAACCTCCCCATCTCACCATCTATGAAGTTTAGAAAACTAACTTTTATTTAACTTTCCTTATGAACTTCACAAAAAATTAGAATGGTAGTCTAGTAAGCTAAGTTACTGCATGAAAGGGATAGATGAAAAAATTAAAGAATTGGTAAATAGAGCATATGCATTTCTAGAAGAGTGAAGTGCTCAGCCTCAAATCCAGTATGCACTAAGGTGCTTAGAAGACAGTCACCCGTTTCTGTAGCGTTCGACATCCTCCTTTACAGTTGCACAAATGAACGCTGTCCTCATCACTCCTTTCTTTGTTCTCTCTTAAGTCAGTAACACACACACACACACACACACACACACACACACACACACACCCCTCTGGCATAATCTCCAAGCACTCCCTATTATTCACTTCTTAAGCAGCAAAGCTCCACTTCCTGAGTCTTACCATAAATAACAAAGGTTTTGTGAGGACAAAGCAAAGTTGATTTCCACGCGGGAAAGATGTATGTGTACTCCGTCTCTAAATTCAGCCTGCTGGAGCTTTGTCCATAGAATCCTAACATACGATCGGAAACCTGTATGCAGCATGGAAACATCGCCCTTCGGGCCATCCTAGGCCTCTGTTCTCAGCCTGACGCAGGCAAACTCTAAGATGGCATTCCTCAGTGCCCGCTTATTGGTACTTATCTCCATACGTGATATGCTCCCTAGAGTGAGGGCTGACAAAGCGAGTTGCATTTGGCCAAA
Source organism: Ctenodactylus gundi (assembly GCA_004027205.1). Taxonomy (NCBI): domain Eukaryota; kingdom Metazoa; phylum Chordata; class Mammalia; order Rodentia; family Ctenodactylidae; genus Ctenodactylus; species Ctenodactylus gundi. Next base: position 439,130 of record PVKB01001251.1, on the reverse strand, counting down.
AGAATGTCACGACGGTGATAGAATGCTGTTTTTGTGATGAAAATATTGTGACTTCCATCTTTCTGGCTTACTTTTGTTCTCTTGGCTTGGGTGCTTTGGTAAAGAATTTACATAGGAACAGGGCTACCTAACAAGAGCTGGCAAGGTCTGGGATATCAAGGTCCTCAAGCTGACAGGATGCGAGGGGCCGAATCTTGACAATGACTCTTAACTGGAAAACAGACCATTACTCTGTTGAATCAAGTGAAACCCAGTTCTGGCTGACACTTTGGTTAGAGATCTGTAGAAAGCCCTGAAACAAAGGGTTCACGGAAGCTGTGCCCAAATTCCTGACACACTGCTCTTTATGTGTGTTATGTTAGGCATTAAGTATATGATGATTTGTTACACAGTAATATATAGTGAATACAACAGAGTACTTTCAGAATCCTTGATCTCCATGGGAATCAAGTCCTGGTGGCTTGACTCGCCAGTTAGTACAATTCTTTTCAGACTTAAGTTGATACTTCACAACAATACATTCATCAGTTTCTTCCCAAGAGGCAGGAACTACAGAAGATGTTCTTGGATTATCTGGATGTTTCATATATCCATAATCCCCCATTCTTCATAAAAATCGAATAACCTGAAACAACGATCTTACATCTTTAATATTTTCCAGACTGCAAGTTTGAAGGTATCTGGGCATCTTTCTAAACAATGTATAACAGAGATAAATATATACTTATGTTTACAGTAGCACAATAACAATAGTTGAAATGAGGAAGATATTGAAATACCAATCAACAGACCAATAGATACAAAAATGGTGCTATATCTACACAATGGAGTACTACTCTTCCACAAAGACAGATAGATTTGAGGCATTTGTGGGTGAGTGGATGCAACTTGAGACTACTAAGTTTTAGTGAAGTGAGTCGAATGCAGAACATTAAATATCACATGATTTCTTTAATATGAGAAACCAAAAGTAGAGGCATTCTGTAGAACAAAATGGGTGTGATATTGGAAGTTAGGGGGATGGGGAGGGTGTGGGAGGACCAAAAATGGGGAGGGCAGAGAATTACAATGTCGATGTGAATCTATGTGCACAAAATACTCAAGCTTAATATAATCATTATATATATATATATATATGTGTGTGTGTAATAATTGTATATATTATATATTAATATATATAATAAAAAGACTACAAATTCAGATGATGCACTTTGTCAAATCTACCTTTTGTTCATATTCTATTCTAAACCAGATAAATATTTTTTGTTTAAGTAACATCTTTAATCTAGTGACTTAACGTATTCATAAGGTTTACTAACTAATTGCCTTATCATTATTGGAAAAATTCAATAGTTATTTTTAAATTGGTAAAACATGTTCTACTATTAACTCTTAAACTGGCCAACATAGCACAGAATGTCACTGATAGACTTTTTTTCCCCAAATAGTCTGCAATGCATTTTTGCAAATCAAACTGGATTTACAGCGTCCAACGTAAGCCTCTAGAGCTATTTTTGTTGATAGCAAGAGAAAATTTCCCACTGATTTTAGCTGAGAGGCGACTGCAAAAAAATCGCTAAGTGGAAGAGCGGAGGCTAAACATTGGGGTTAAGCATTTGCTACTTAATGAATCTATTCACTCTTTAACCCTACAAGTGCTGCACACAGGTAGCATGGTCTGATAACAACCAAAACAACAGTTTAATGGGTGTAATAAAAACGCTACTACATTTTTTTCATGTTCCTGCAAATTAGAAAATATGCCTGGCAGTTTTGCTGACAGTTCAACAATGCACTCCTTTTTGCTACTATTCTCAATGACTCTTTCTGTTTCATGTTTAATAAATCAACGCCAAAATAAAACTTGGAGGGAAACAGATTCTAATTGAATCTTCATGATGCGAAATATCTGAGAATTTGGAAATTGTAGAATGACAAATAAATTTGGTGGCTTATTATATTTGAATATTTGGCATCAGGTATGGTAACAGCTTTTTGATGGAAGACAATCATCTTAAAAAGTTCTCTTCGTGGGTTTTCTACAACATTTGGAGAAACAGTTGGGGACATTTGGGGAAAGTTTCTACCAGATCTTTGTATTTTTCCCAACTGGTCTTATATATGATTCTCCTGATAAGTACTGAGGAGTTGGGACTAAATGTTATCATTGCATAACTGATTTGTCAATTGGTAAATTGGCAAAATTAATAACTGATAAGTTGATAATTGTATCAAATTTAAAGTTTTAGTCATCAAAAAAGTTGCCCGCTCAACCAATGGCTAGATGCTTCATATGCATGCGTGCCATCCACAGCAATACCTGCCCAAGAAGGCAGCTCCCTCAGCCCTGGCTTCATGCTCTTACCTCTTCAGAAAAGAAGCCCATAAAAAGCAGAGAAGCTTAACATGTAGCTACCCAGTGCACAGCTCACCACAGCAGTGCGTTCTCCCAAGGCAAGGGCATGACAACAAAGAGCAGCTTTGCCTATCACTCTCTCCGCCTGCTGGAGAGTTCGCTAGAGCAGCTGGGCATTCTCCCCCGTAAAGCCATTACCCAAAAGGCAAAGATGTAGGAAGAGAGACTAAACTTGGCACTAAATTTTCATTCCTTTGTTATTTTGAGAAATTGATAATAATTGTGAAAATACGTGTGAGGCACATAAACAGTTATTTTTCTGAAAAAAATTGTGAAACACAATTCTGTGCTATATCTACTGTGGTATATTTCGTATTATAAACATAGCCACAGGGATATCCCCCATCTGATATAACATTCTTCCTAAAATGCAACTGCGGCATTTCTCCCAAGAAGAGGGCCTGTGTTTCCTCCTACAGTGTCTGTGCAGGATCCTTACAGTGACAGAAGTCACAGTAATACCTTCTAAGGCTAGTCGTTATTGATTTAACACAGTTTTGTCCAGCTTGATATTGGACATTGCCTCTACAAGGCTGCTGAAGCATTGTGTGCAGTGACATGCATGGAGGGCAGCCAAATGCACACACTCCACAGCCCAGCCGTCAACCAGAGACCACCACATACGAGTGCTTGATCTTCAGAAGGCTGTAGCCCCAGCTGGCAGGCGCTCTGTAGCAGATATTGTGTAAAACAGATATTAGCAGTCTTCTGCTGGTCCCACCTCAATACAGGCTCAGTACAGAACAAAATTAGTGATGGGGTGATTTGTTTCACATTATCAAGTAATACAGGGGTTGCATCCTTTTGAGGATGAAGTGGAAGTTCATAGGTTTAACTGATGATACAAACCTAGTACACTCTAGGACCTGAAGCCAAGTCTGTCTCCTCCCTGGCAGCTCGACTCACTAGTTAGCAAAATCCTTTTCAAGCTTAAGTTGATACATTACAACATGTACGCATCAGCTTCTTCCCAAGAGGCAGGACTACAGAAGATGTTTTGGATTGTGTGTGGGTTTCATTCATCCATATTCTCCCATTCGCAAGGAAATCTGAATCACCTGAAGCAATAATCTTCCATTTTTACTTTGTGTTGTCCCTGCAAAATTCTTTGGTAGAATTAAAATTTGGCCTTTACAGTCACTTTTAGATACACCTGTAGATCTTGTCCACTTCTGTCTATACTGAGACATTACTTGTTCATGGGTAGATAGTTCCACAGCTTTTAGAATACAGGAAGTATTTTCAAATTGCTAGATGATGGAGTAATTTCAATTTTGTAGTTTTAAATCATTCAAAAGTATTTATCTCATTTTTGCCTTCCTTTTCCACAACTATAGTAGCAATTCAGTTGTAAAGTAAAGGCTGAGCCCCCAATCAATTAACCATGCCATTAGGGAAAAAATGGCATGCAGATAACTAGAAAGGAACTATTTAGCATCTCAGTCACAGTTCCAACATACATCTTGACTCTACTTACATTTTGTGTCACAACATGTAACTTTACTTAATCTTTGCAGTTGTGTTAGATCTTTGTCTAATCATTTCTGGTGTTATTAGAGAGCAAGAAGCACTATCAAAGTGTTGCCCACAGCACTTAAAGAGAAACTGAATAGTGAGTATCATCTTAGACATTACGCTTATAAAGCAAGAACTTGTTTACAGTAAGTCTTTCTTCTTGTGCATGAATCAAGTATGTAGCAGACATTTGACATATAGAATTATCTTAAAAGCAAAAGTATAACCCAAATCCCCTAGGACATTACAAGTAAGAAAGATGAAAAAACACGCAATGGAGACTTTTCAATTTCCACATTAATTTGCAAATTCTCTCGCAGTTACTAATTGTCCCTTTGTTGGAACATCAAGAAACTCTCTTTCAATAGTCCCAACAGTTTTTCCTATAAAGTTAGTTTGTAAATTCTGACCCACTTCAGAATAAATAATAGTGTTAATATGCTTAGTAAGATTGGTCCGGACAAGACTGGTTATAACCAGTTCAAGCAACATTTTTTATATGAAGTATCTATCAAACACAGCAGCCTCGGACAATTTTTTAAAACTATGTACCATGAAGCAGTAAGTACCGCTATCGGTCTTCAGGGGATGCTAATGTGAGCCAGGTACACAGGGATGATTCTGTGCCAAGAAAAAGAACACTCAGTTCTGTGACTGGGCATCTACCACATCTGCGGTGCCTGAGACATATTTCATCATTTAATTCACACAAAAGCTCAATGAGATCACGTCCATGGCTCATTTGTAGCCAAGGAAATCAAAGTCTCAAAATTCAATAGCTGACCCACATCCACCAGCAACAACATAGGAGAGGAAGGGTTCAGACTTTCCACCTCTCATTCTAAGGTCCTGTTTACTGGCCCAAGTGTTTCTAAATAGACATTTGTTTGTTTACATGACAATTTGGGGATGTTTGTCAGCTGAAAAAGCACATGGAAGGCATCTTTTGTATCCTCTCAGTGCTCTCTGATCAATGGTGTGACCCTCTGGGCATTAGTTTTCCTTCTCTAAAGTAAGCATAATTCCTGTTGTGGATTTAGAGATTGTTCAGTGCCTTACAGAGTGCTCAATAAATTGTGGCTGTTATTATTTCATGATACGAAGGATTTAAATTTTCAATCTGCTTCCAATAACTTGTGGGAGGCAGAAACAAAAGACAAAGCTATGAAACTAGCTTTAGTCATCATGGAACGACAGGAGTTTATTGAAACAACACTAACTTTATTTTTACAACATGTTATCTTTCAACCTTTTTCCCAAGTATCTGACAAACAGGAGTGATTCTTTTCTTCTTTTTCTTCTTATTGGTTTCAATGTTCTCCTTGTCAGGCTGCCTTTAATAATTTATCAATTATACCTGATCAAGCCTGCTTGGCTGGCACAGCTAAGCTATAAAGAAGAGCAGGAACAGATGTCAAAAATGCATTTGTTTTCTCTGCCAAATGCCAGGCAAAGAGTGGCATCATTCTGCTTGCCTGCCCCCGTTACTGGTGAGGAGCGCAAAATGGTTCACACAACATCTGCTTTTGGAAAGACCTGCTAGCATTGCCCACATACGTCCAGATGTTATCACGCACAAAACACAAATATCTGTAGGACTGCAAGTGCACAAACTCTCTGGAGATGCCAAACACTGTGCTGTTATGTTCTGCTCTACTCCAGGGCCCAGGCAAATGGCAGAGGGATGGCAGTGTCTACCGGAACTAGAGGTCTAGTCCTTTTTTGATCTCATTTGTAGAAGACTGTTTTCTCTAAATCAGGTGAATGTCATTTTAGTAACACTATTAACACAAAAAGTGCCCTGTAAGTTTCTTACTTTGGATCTCGCCATTGGAAAAAGAAAAAAGAAGCAATGATCCACTGCAGAAAGAATCGCACCAGGACATCGCTAAGGCCCCGCCAAGACCTAAACAAGGAAACGAAGACATTACCTCTTTTCCTTAAAAATTAAATATGTGAAGAAGTTCTTTCTGTGACCCCGTCTCTCTTTTCCACCCTCTCTTGTGAAATTCCAGACTCTCCTGTCTTTCCTTTTCTACTCCCCCTTATTCTTTCTATCTGAAATATGAGGTCTCTCAGTTACTTGTTCCGGTTGATTCCGTTTTTTGTTCATTTTTTAAAGTGAGGTAGGAAGCTCATTTCAGATCTTGGCTCTAACAGAAGAAGATGCAGAAAGTCAGCCTTCCTGTTATGGTAACCTAGTGAGATGCTTTTCTCTCATTCTGAAGTGGCATATTGGATATAGCTTAGGTTGCTAGAATTAAGTATTTATGTCTCTTCGTGAACGTCCTAGCTTAATGTGGGCCACGTACCTAAAACTGGCTTCAGTATGTGGCAAGCTCTTAAAGTGAGAGATAAACTTTGTTATGAAAAAAGTGGAAGAAAAAAGTTGGTTTGAAGCTGTATTTTTATCCATCACCTGCTTCCTGTAGGAATCGCCGGACTTACCCTGTGGTAGCAGGTCTAGATTGGCAAACAGAAAGGATCAATGGACAGCATTTGTGTGAGTCACTGGATGTTATATTGAAGACCTGAAGTCGTAAGACTTTGTTTCTATAAAGGAACAGCTATTAAATGTTTATGGCTTAATGTATGACATGTGGTCTCTGTCACAATGACGCAAATATGTCATTATAGCATGAAAGCATCCATGGAAAATGAACAAACATGGATATGTTCTGATAAACCTTTATTAACAAAATAGGTATCTAGTTAGATTTAGCTTACAAGTCATGGTTTGCCAATCCCTACTACAAAAAATAAATCCACATTTCTAGCTATGTCTATGGAACAGTGAGGAATATTTCTTCTGCCCCTCTCTAGCCAGTTCATTCTGTTATTAAAATTTTAGATTTCCCTCATTCTTCTTTGATCTCTTTTCTTCATTAAAAATGTGTGTAAGAATGACTACAATAATAACTATGTCTTCAAGCAGTGAAACCATGTGTGCAGTGTAGGAAGGAAACTGGAAGGGGTTTAATTGGAAGAGTAAGCAAGCTTCACAGAAGAGGTGACGTATGCACAACCTTGAAAGTTGCACTGCACTGAGATTTTACAGACTCGTTATCCGAGGCGTGTTGACATTTTAGGTAGAGAGGAGTCTATAAGCAGAGGGAAAAAGACATGAAGAAACATGACTCCTTTAGGGAAAAGAAGCTTGTTGTGTAATTGTTCAGTTTAAAGTGAATTTGGGTTGTTGTGATAAGGTAGGCATGATGGAGTAGGAAGCACAGTCAGCTGTGGAAGTCCTGGCACACCACGTTGAGACATCATAGGCTAGATCTATATTTTGTTCCATTGATAAGGAATGGAAGGTAGCAAAGTCATGGGCAGAAATTATTAGAGCAGCACAGGGAAAGTGCTTTGGTTCCTCACTCTCTTGTTGCTTTATATTCTTCAAACTTTCTGTGCATGAATTCTCTTACATTTAAGAGGATAATGATAATAAGATAATAGCAATTCTATGAGTTTTTATGAAAGTTAAATGAGTTAACATTTGTAAACCCGTTGAATAGAATCCCCAACATTTTAAGTTGCCAAGTCAAAAGAGATATACATGTTCTAGCATTTGCAAAGAGAGGACCTGAGCCAAAATTGGCACTAAGGATGAAATTGGGGGCATGATTTTATGATAATGATGCATACCTTTTAAAAGTTCATTACTGATTGAATGGGAGCAGCTTGTTTTTAGAGCTGAAACCATCAGAGGATGGTTTTGCAGTTTGGCCATTTGGGTGACTGGTGGTGATGCTTCTGAGATGAAGAATCCTTATGAAAGACGAGAGTTGGAAAGAGTCCTAGATGCGCTAATCGTTGCTTTCCACCCACATTCCTTTATTTAGAAAGCCACCTTTTTGATGACTTCTGGAAGTTTTCCCATATGCATTGAGTGATCATCTAATTTGTTATCCAAATTAGAGCATGCTCATGAGGGAAACAGGAAGTGATCAATAATTACTACAGAACCACAGGTATTATTAATTGGTAGTCTCCAGAAAAAAACAGGGTACGTGTTCAGCCTACACATGATCTAAACTGTGAGAAACCACCTGTCCCATTTGAATAATAAGATCTTCTCTTACTAGATTTCGGGATTAAAATTTGAAAAAGTCAGTGCTGGAGGAATAGCACAGTGGTTTAAGCACTTGCCTTGTAAACACAAAGCCCTGGGTTCAGTTCCTCAGCACTGTATGAAGCTGGGCATGGTGGCTCATGCCTGTAATCCTGGTTCTTGGAAGGCTGAGGCAAGTGGATCCTTCTGAGTCCAAGGTCAGCCTGGGCTACACAGTGAGACCTTGTCTCACAATAAATAAATAAATAAATAAATAGTAAAAAGTAAAGAAAAAGAAAAAAAATAAAAAAGTCTTAACTTAGTCAAAAATACGTGTTAATCGTTGACTAAGTGTTCCTTGTTTTTTAATATATCAGGAGAAAAATAGGGGAGGAGAGAGAGAGAAGAAGAGAGGGAGCGAGGAAGAATAAAAAGAATGAGAGATAGAAAGGGAGAGAGAGAGAGAGGAGGAGGCGCTCTGAACTGTTAATTTGTATTCTAATAGATAACTACATTTACAAAAGCAAATGTCTATACAATGTCAAAAAACAATAAGTGCTTTGAAGAAAAGTAAGAGCTAGAGATCAAAAGTGACATGGTGCTATGGTAGATTGGATGGTTAAGAATAGGATACCGTTTTGAGGAATAACGTATGAATGAAACAGAAAACAGGTATGAAGAAAAATTGTACATGGAAACGTGTGTGGTAAGTATGAGGAAGAAGATGACCTAAGTACCGAGGAAGGAAAAATAGAAAATCAGAAGAAAGAGCGATGTGGGTCCAGCTGATAACTGGAGGGTGGTCCTTCTGAGCTGTAGCTGAATTGAATTTCTTGAGCGGACAGAACCACACTGCTGATCACCTACAGAATAGAGGGCCTAATTGTTTCACTGACTTCTAATCACAGGTAAGCACTGAGAAATTTACTCCTTCTCTGGCTTGGTGACTGACATGGGCCCACATTTGACTGTGTGGAATAAATTCAGTTTAGAAGATTTATTTTATGTCATTGTTTCAGAAGTTCCGAATTCATGAGTGGGCAGCCAACAATAGTGAATAAACAAGACGGGATTCAGCCTGAGAGCACTTTACGGCACAGTAGGTGCAAGCCGAATGAGTGAGGAAGGGCAGCCACCCTTCTAGCTAATCCTCCGCCTTTGGGTCAAGCTCTGGTGTTCTACCCACTCTGACCAGGTCCCACCTCTGAACAGTGTCCAAATGCATGAAGCTTTTGGGGGACATTACAGGTCCAAATCACACCCTGTACAAATATATAGCAGAACGTCTGGGTTTCATTTCTGACGATGTTGAGCCTGATACACCCATGGGTCTGTCAAGGATGTAATGTCTAAATTGATGTTAAATATTAACATCTGAGCCAGAGGATCATTAACTTGTCTAGCCAAAGAAATTGATAGAGTTATCTAGGTAGATTTTATGCAAGACGAGTAGGAGTAGGCCAGAATACTGGGCACGGAGCAGAATTTAAGTGAAATGTCCTCAGAAATATGGGTCGAAGAAGCCAGATTCTGAATCGCCTGAGAAAAATTCTTGTACATATTTTCACACGTGCTGCAAGGCCCTGGGGATCCTGGACATGAGGAAGGTTACCATGGCAGTGGGCGGGCAGGGAAAGGGCTCTAATAGTGGACACTAGGAAGAAAATGAATAACAAATAAATAAATAAATAAAAGAAGTAGAAAACTCTTTCCCCTCTATTCTCTTGTTTGAAGTAGAAACTTTCTCATATTTTGGGGATCCTTATTCTATTTTGCACCGATCAGTTCTGAACTGGGAGAGTACCCATTTAGAAGGAGCCGTGGAAGTGTGCTGCCTCTGCTGACTCACCTCTCCAGCACAGCCAAGATGTTCGTTCCTTTCCTGGGCCCCACTCAACACCTGTGTGAAGCACAAATCCCTCATCTCACGAGTTGGCACTGGGACCATGTTAGGAGGGGATGTATTTTTAAATCCCTTAGAAAACAGCACTGAAAGTAATTGGCTCTTAGATCTCAGTAAAGCTTACTGGTTTGATCTATAAAAATATCTTTCCTACCCCCCCACCCCCCAATTGCCTTATTTTCTCTTCACGTTGGGAAATGATTTTTCATTCTATTTCCTACTTTGTGCTGTGAAGGCCTGTACCGATTTCACAAATAGGAAAGAGAAGAAAAATCTCTATATTTGTTTTCTGGCTGCTGTTAAATATTGATCTTTAGAAATTTATGAAAGATTGTCTGAGACCTCCCAGGACAGCTGACTCGATTAGAATTGTGGCTTTTCTTCTTTTTGCTTTGTATGAGTCATCAGGAACAAGTATTTTTGTTATTTTTGATGATTATTTAAAAAATAACACTAACAGTTTTCTTGGGGCTTAATTTACTGCCCCAGAGGATGTCACTGCTGCTTATAAAGCTCCCAGCAGTCATTGCAGTCTATAAGTGTTTCACAGAAGTTCTGTGAAATCCACCTTTTCCAGCATGCTTGGTATATTTCCATGATTCAGTCTCCATAACAAACACATGAAAGTTAATAAAAAATTCTTAGGTAAATATTTTCCTGTAGCTGCTAAGAAATTCTAGAAAATTGATATGAGAGATTCCTTTGTGACCGTGTCCCCCAGTGGGGGGCTGACTCTTATAGGGAATGGCTGGACTTCTAAGGAAAAGTGTGGAATCAGTAACTTCAGGTTGCTCTATGGAGCACCATAAGACCTTGCACAGTGTCATCTACTTATTTTGACTTTGTTTATTTTGAAGTTAAATATGAGGCTGAGTCTTACTTTTTATGACAGACAAAACTGGATGATGAGTCAAAACAATACAGCTTTTTAGGGAAAAAACAATATAAAAGCAAATGCCTGCACATGTGATAGGGGGCTGGAATGGTCAAAGTATTAGAAGTGTGTTCAATAAGTGGCAGCCGAGAGGGTCCGCAAAATGCGCCCTGATCTTGCACTCCCAGGACCTTGGACAGATGCCTACACTAAGCAAGGGACAATTGGCAAAGCACACACTGGCAGAACTTAATTGGCAAGTAGGAAAGTTAGAATATGTTATCCTTGAGTTTCTAAACAATGGGAGTGCAAAGTGTTCAAGAGACTTGTCTATTTTCCCTCAATAATGAGGGTGACCTTTTCTTTCCAATAATGAGACGACAAGGTCGATCCTTACGTAGTTGGGAGTATGGATTTTCTTTTGCTAGAAACTTTCTTATGAATTTCTAATTCCTTATGGAAGCTCTGCAGTTAGGTGTAATCGGTGAATGATTCCCTGTGATGTAAAAGTCTAACTGATCACGAAGGCGGCAGAACTGCTACTGCAGGAAGTTGGGCTCGAGGGCCAGTGATTCTGTACGTGACTTGGACTATACTTTGCAGCCTGGAGAAATGACAATCAGTCTTATGATCTATCTTGAGAATAACAGAAAAAATATACATAGAAAAATATTGAATGTTTTCTTTAATGTTAATAAAGTATTAATTCTATAAAACAAATTATTTATAAAGCAAGAATTAACATTTCTCTCTAATTTAAGATGTGGTACACTGTTCAGTGTTCTTCTATATAATACTCTTCCTCTCTCTCCATTTGTACTATAAGAATACTTATTAAAAATAAAAAACCATAGTAATAGCAAAATACTATAATACATAATAACTTAAAAATACTATCTGATTTCTTTTGGTGACTCTTAGAGAAGAAAAAACAATCGTACTGACCAATAATTAGTGCCAATAATATTGTTCTCTTCTCTGGGGTAATACAATAGCTTAGAGCCAGCTTCAAACTTTGCCTAAACTAACATGTAAACATGACTTTTCAAATCTAAAGGGTTTAATGGGCAAGGATAAGAACTCAAGATCCACACCAGATTTAGAAGGTTCAAGTTTTAAATTGAAAGAAAGACAGCATTAATGTCTCATATGTTTCATTTTGATTTATATTTGAGTTCTTTGCAAAAATGCCATCATTATGCATTGTAAAAACTCATTTTATCACTGAGTAAATTAAAACCCCTACGTTCCAATTTCATTTAATCAGAAGCACATCTGATCTAGTGTGGTGCCGTTTCTTCAGCTTGGGTGGGACTTCCTCAGTGTTTCCCAGGAGAAGAGTAAGGTGGAGATGAAAGGCGATAACTTGGGCTAGGGAGGATTCTTTAGAAACTCAAACGCTTACGGTTAATATAAGTCTCTTTTCTGGATGCCGCCATACCAGATTTTTTTTTTTTTTGTCAGTGCAGACTTAAAAATGTCAGGTAACACAGAAAACGAAGCCTATACGTGAGACAGTTGGCCACGTTTGGTCCTGGAGCCCCTCTAGCACTGACGCTGTGGGGGCTTGAGGTATAACCAGTTGAACCCATGATGGGGAGGTCAGCTATCCCTCTGCTGCACCTGCTGGTGTCACAGAGGTCTTGATCATGGAACCACCACCTCCTGCTGAACAGCAAAAGGTGTGTGCTGCCTGCCATCCTGGCAAAAGCAGCAATGCTGTGGGAGTGTACCTGATGGAGAGGGAGCACCCTGGTCTCTTTCATCTCAACCTTCTTCCACCAGGGAGGGGAAGTGGCAACTATTGGGCCATCAGAAGGAAAATCTCCACAGGTCCTGCAGTGCTTCAGGTATATAGGACGACCTGAATGACAGTAGAAAGATGGTGGTGTGTAACCAGGCTCATAGGAAGATGGAAAGCTAGGACATATTGTATGTTAGCTCCAGGTCAGGCTGTCACTTTTGTTCTCTGACACATATTGTACACACACCCAGTGCCTGCATCCTTTCGGGCTCTGCTGACATCATTCACGGAGCTGGAATCGAACCAGAGACAGCCAGGTGCTTTGCACAAGTTGCTACCCAGAAGATGCGTCAAATATAACTTCATGGCAAGAAAAGATAGGTGTGTCTTTTGCATACATAGGAAAATTAATAAAATCTTGAGGCTATTTTTATTTAATAATATCTCAGGATATTAGAAGAAGTGAAGGATGAGTGAACTGAAATGCACTAATGACTCAAAGTTAAATGGTTTTAGTTCTTATTTAAAGAACTTGTCTTTTCCTCGTGCTGAGGGTCAAAGCCAGGATATCTGCATGCCAGGCAAGAGCTTAGCACTGAGCAACACCACCACCCAAACATTTTTTTCCTGTTTTCCATGTAAGGACATGTAAGCGTTGCTGTGCTGGTGTGAGCAAAGGGGAGAGGAGTCGTAAGTGGATCGGGAGGGCGGCAGCAAGCAGCCAGCACAGAAGAGGCAGGTCCTAGTGTGCTCCAAGGTGCACTCAAGTCTGAGGAAGGAGCCGACTGTCCTCTATGATGACGTTGCCGCAGCAAAGTAGGAGAGGGCGCGGAGGACTTCAGGACGAAGAGACGGATCAGCACACGTGACGAGTGTGATGGGGAAGCAAGGAGTCACGAGGTCTGAAAAATGGAAGGAGAACTCCAAGCAGTCCGCTGAAGCGTTTCCATTGGAAATCTGCTCCTCCGTCTTCTCTGTAAAATGATCAGCGAGTTACAAATTGCCCACCAATTCTTCTGTTATTTATTGTGATCCAGAGAGGGGCTAAATTCTGCGAGTACATTGGCTCATGTGAGAACGGAGAGCAGCAGAGTAATATGGGGATGTGAGCACACGGTGAAGACGAGAGAGACAGAGAGAGATAGAGAGACAGAAACAGAGACAGACAAAGAGACACAGAGAGAGCATTTGGAACTGTGGTGGCAATGGGTCTGAAGCCTCTTGGGAGGGTAAAGTGATATCAAAACACTTTCTCTGTTCCTCTCTCTTCTGATACTGGAATAGAAAACCTATTTGGCTCCTTAGAACAAAATGATTCTTTTGTTGTTATTGTTGTTTGTTGTGCCAGAAAATTGCTACGCTATACTATTCCCTCATGAGATCTGAAGTTTTTTTTTTTTTTTCTGACCAATAACCAACATACAATTACCTGCTATGGGATTTGGAGAGACTCTGTGAAGGGCTGCACTTCCTGCCCTACTCTGACCCTGGCTTTCCCTCTTCGTAGTGCTCAAGTCCGGCAGCCAGTCACAGGTTTTGGAGTCAGCCAAACGTGAGTCCAAGTCTTGGTGCTGCACCTGTCACCTGGCCCTGTGCTTTGGTTCCTCACCTACAATAGGCCTGTGAAACACAATCCCACAGGGATATTTTTTAAAAATCCAGGTGATATTACCTGGTGCCTGAGATAAAAAATCAGTGTTCATGCGCTCATGAGATTTTCCATCCCTCTTCAGAAAACGTTGATCATGTGCCTTTTGGGTTCCCTTACTCATAATGTCACAAGCAATAAAATAATTATAGCTGACTCATGCTCTTCGGATTCCATATCTTTAAAATAAAATGATTCTTCAAAATCGTACTTCACCGTTTCTCAATAATAAGCACAATGTTTTTGAGTGCTGTCTTATGCCAGGCATATTTATAAGTGTTTTATCTGTAGTAAAAGATAGAAACAAAAACTCTATGTAGTAGATATTATCATCACTATGTTACAGATGAGGAAAATGAGATATAGAGAAGGGGAAAATTTTACCACGGTCACCTAGATAGTAACCAATTGGAATTGAGCCCAGAAAGCCTGTCACAGAATTTAGCTCTTTATTACAAAGTAACTGTATCGCATTACCTTTCTACAAGTAGGACAAAGCAAAGCACACCTCATATTGCTACTTGCCTATATGTGACAAGTGTTCTGTTTAAGCTCTTTGATATAAAATAGACACCTGGGGAGAGCCAAGTCCCATTTCTGCCACCAACTACTAACTCAATGGAGAAGACATCTTTTTCTTTACCACTCAATGTGCTTCCTGAAGTGCAAGTCCAGCACCTGGGGACTTGTGAGAAATATAGGATCCAATCCCTTTCCGGAGTTGCCAGATCAGAATTAGGATTTTCAGATTTCAATGAACATCGACGTGGCAGAAGGCCTGCTTTTGTTTCTTTGAGCATCAGCATCCTCACCTGCATATGGAGCACCTGGGGCTTATGATGTCCCAGCTCCCTGCTGCAGGTCCATGGTGGTCTATGCTTCTGGCTGTGACTCTTGCTGTCCCTACTGGATAAATTCATTTCTCTTCTTCCATCAGCACCAAATCATAAAATATTCATTTTAAAAATAAGGGGGAAAGTAGCTCTTTTTGCAGAAGTATAAGAACAATTATAAAACTTGCATGTTACTAAACCGAGAAGTTCAGGCATTTGATGGGCTCATCTTACAGTGCTGGGGCTGAAGCCAGGGCCTTCATCCTTGAGCGAGTCCCTGCCCTTTGTGTTACTTTTTACATTTCATATGGGAGTCTCATTTAAGTGGTTAAATTACTTATGCGGAACTTGGTAATTCTTCTCAGGCAAACTCGTTAATATTCCATTTGCATGAGGCTTTTTTTAAACAAGGCAATCAATCCATTTTTAAGTTTTTATTATTTAGTTTAATGTGCGCTGATCAAGGTCAGTGAGGTTTTAGTTAGCATTATTGAGAAAGTACCTCCTTTTTTCAACATGGGACACAGATGGCCTGTGTATATTTACACTTTCCAGATAGACAGAAAATCCCCCTTTATTTTCAATTCTTTAAATGTTAGCTTGCTACTTTTTCTTGATCCTTATATTTTCTTATTGACACTTGGATGTGTGTAGTGTTTCTTTATTTAAGTAAAATACATAAAACATTCTCTTCGATACATTCTCATCTTTTGGTGACAAACCGGACGGGTTTTGACTGGTACACAGCAAACTCCTACCTGGCAGACACGTGTAAGTTGACAACTGCATGACCTGTGCCAGGAAACTGGGTCCAGGAATTGTGAGATAGTGCGTATTGTGAGATCAGTCGGTGAAGAGATGGATAAATGGACAGTGACGATAGATAGATAAATAGATAGATAGATAGCTGACCAAAGACATCTAATAGAGAAATAAATGGCTGTTTTCCACAGACATATTTAAAACAGATCAGGACTGATCCCAGCACCATTAGCCTGGCAAACTCCAAGACACAGGAGATGCCCGTGTTTCCACCACAGAACTTGTGTTGACTGCCTGGTCTTGTGTCTCTGCCAACAGAGGGTGTGTTAGCATGTAGACCTCCTTTCATTTTCTTCTTGTAGAGGAAACACATTTGTGTAATTGAGTACTGTTATTATTTGTGTATCAAAGTTGATTCTGTTGAGAAGTTGCTGTCACTATCTAAAATAAAGAAAGTCATAATTATCATAAGTAAATAAAGAACCAACATTATTGTATCCAATATTCAAGAACCAGCGATTATAGCATTTTTAGAATGTTCAGTTTTATCACTCCTTATTCTCTTCGGTGCTGTCAGAGAATCGGAAGCATGTTAAGCATGTTAAGAAAAGACATATTGCTCTCAACCTGCAGCAGCCCCATCTCAAAGAAGTGACCCCAAAGCCCAGCGGCACCTCATGAATGACATTACATTTTTTTTTTTCCTGGAGAGACGTGAACAAACATCTTCTCAGCCCAAAGAAGGTATAGACAACAGACAGAAGGAAGTACAACTTGGTGAACTAGTGAACGTCCTGGGGTTACTTACAAGAGGGAAGTGAGGAGTAACTGACAGTGGAACAAGAACCAGAAAGGCAGCTGCATCATGGGAAGTTCACAGCAGGAGACAGGCCACCCAGACTGAGTAGAGGAAGCTGGCTGCCCTGGCAATCCCCCCAGAGACGCTCCACTCGTACAGCTTGGCCTTGGCCGTGTCTTCTATAACTCATCTCTGGGAACACGAAACCACCCCCATGTCAAGCAAGAAGGCATACCATCTCATTACCCCCGGCATGCTCCAACCTCATATAGAGCGGACTCACAGTTGTATGTCTCTGGATTCACTGCAGAGGCCATGTAACAACTTTTCCCTATTCGTGTTTGGTTCTGTTTTTCCTCATACTCACAGAAACTGAGAAGACAGAAATGTTTCTGAGCAACTCTTTGCAAATCAGCTGTCAGCAACAGTGTTTTGGGAAAATGACCAGTTTAACTTTGAGAGACCCCAACTTGCTACTTTATCTATCACAAGCTTTTTTATCCCTCAATCTCCTATCCCTACTTACAAAATATTTTGAATGTTACTAAAAGTTGTCTCTTATGATTTTGATAGTTTTTATCTAAGTCACATAATTTACGCTTTGATTTTCTAATTCTTTATCCCTTTCACAAAGGTGTTATTACATAAATAAAAGAACTGGGATTTAAGAGGATGTCAAAATTACTGAGTCTTGGAACTTCATGGAGACCTGTGAGTCTCCCACAAATACTGACAGAAAGTGGGCAGAAAGGATAGGCCTTTATATTTCTGGGATTTGGAAAAACTCAGTTAATAGAAGATAATATACTTGTTGCTTGGTGTTTTTCTCCTATGGCCAACTAGCAAAGGTTAGCAGATAGGCTTTTCAGAGTGCATCTAAATACTTTGCAGGTGGTATACCTTTTGTATTATTTCAAAACTGAAACCATGGTATGTATCATGTTAATTAAAATTAATAAATAAATTTATATATTTACTAATTTCTAAAAAGGTTGCAATGGTCAAGTATCACCTTGTTTATTTTGCAAATAGCACATAGATACTCAAAGATAGTCTCATGGTCATCCAGACACTTGGACCCAGAACAACTACTCCAGCTTCCCTTATTCTAACCGCCACATTGCTTTGTGTTTCTGGCATTGCTTTTCATACTTCTTGTGAATATTTAAAATTCTTTCCCACAATCGTTTTTCTCCTAGTGTGCATCCAAGCATGTCCGTTTGTGCCTGGCAGAATGTGCACAACAGGAGCAGAGCGTTGGGAGGCACAGCCCCAGGAACCTCTGCACTTCCTTCTCAACAACACTTGATGTGGAATCTGGAGACTTCATTCCTGGTGGGGTAACAACAACCTTTCCCCCATAATTAATTTCTGTAAGATGCAGTTCATTAGTGAGAAGAATGACAGCCTGGAGACACCAACGCCGGCTTATGTGTGACTCCAAATCTCTATCACCTTATTTAAAGGTGGTATTGGCCATTAAGGGTAATGATAATTTGAACATCTTGAATACCAACAGCAATGTAACCACCTTAAAATAATACTGGTTGTGAGAAAACTGAGCAATTTAAAGGCAGCTCATGTTCACTCCAAGTTTTTCATGGCTGCTACTGGGAATACTTGATAATTTATGAAGGCTTATACCATCAAATTAATTACATTTTCCGGATGCTGCATGCCTTTTTTTAATATCAGCTAGCTCTGAATTATAAGTAATAATGTTGCAGCTATTCACTCCTCTAGTTTATGGAAAACTATAGTTAAATTATCTCAGAAAGACCATTATTCCAAAGTCAATTTTTAAAGTTTTCATCCTATCTGTATTTTGTTAAGAAGCAGAATACAGTAATCCAGAATACAGCAGTTCAGCTGAGAATCAATTTTTTAACAAAATGTGAAAAACATACCAAAACCATTATTTTATAATTTTTTATAATGAATTTGAAAAGGAATTGGGGCCAGGTTTGGGAGTATTGAATTTCGAGTATTTATGAATGTGAATAGGGTTAATTAAGATTAAAGAACCTTGGAAAGCAAACTGTGTTTGTACATAGTCAGAGCCTAAAAGGAAAAATAATGATTCAAAGTGAAGTCACTTAGATAATAATGTAGATAATGGAAACTAGACCTCATATGGGGCATGTTTCTTCCTTAGCAGCTGGTCTTTCTTTCTCAATACAGACTTGCTATCTCACTAAAAAGTAGACATAGACCTGGTGAAAACATCCCAGATTGGTCAATTTAGTTTGGAGTGGGAATCAGATGTCCCGACTATGTGCAGACATATTGAAATCTGACTCAAATTCTCCAATAAAATGAGTAATGTAATAAAATAATAAATTTTTTCATTTATTTCACACAGATGATGGAAGCCTCTTGACTAGTGCAGAAATTAGTTGTAATACGGAATAAGAAAAAGGAGTCTTAATTCAGACAAATCAGGATTTAGGTCTTAAAGTCCCAGTCTGCTTTCTGTGAGTTATGCCACCTGAGTGAACTATTCAGTCATGCTTGGTGAAGTGAGTCAGAAGCACAAGGTGAAATATTGGATAGTTTCTCTGATATGAGAAACCCAGATCACAATTATCTCATGGAATGTAAAGTGGAAAATAATGGGAACGAGGGTGGTGGTGGTTTGGTGGGTTGGAAGAAGAGCGGGGAAGGTCTTGTTACCTTGCCAAGATACGTATGTGCACAAAAGGCTCAAGGTCAATGTAAACCTTATACCTTGCACTTATAGGTATCAACAAAATGGGGCAAAAATATTAGTGCTGTGATCTCGATACAAGGTTCGGCGTGCTATGCCTGGTGAGCCACATCCAGCCCGTGAACTGAAAGGCATCCTGCTCCCTCATTGACACATTGTCTCTACAGGGGCAGAGATGGGAGTGGTATCAACAAGCACAGTACCATCCACTAAGCTTGAAATATTTACTACCTGGCCCGTCACACACACAAAAATTCTGGCACTTAACCTAATAAACTGAAATAATAATAATACCTATGTATTATTATACAATATAATTATTATACAATCCAGAGGTTGTTGCCATGAAATAAGACTACTTTCTTAGGACATTGCCTGATAGGTGGTAAATTCTTATTAACTGGTATTTTCATTACTTGAATCTTGGCAGACATTTTTAGAGTTGGTGCTGGAGACACCGTAACAAGGAAGACATGATTCTGTTCTTAGGGAACTGAAGATGCTCTGTGGGGACATACAGGATCCATTTTCAGCACCCTCTTTCCCATGTGGAATATGGCATTTACTTTTTTTCAAGAATAAAGTATGCATAAGTGACTTCTTGATAATTAAAATAATGTTCTTTCTCTAACTTACGTAATGTCCTTGTTATGACTGTCCGTGGAGCCACGGGAGGTTGAATACAGAATTTAATAGAAATGTTGATTGTTTTCTGGGTATACAAAAGTAAAGAGAAAGCAAAGCGTTCCATGTGCTCAACTTAGTGTAATGTCACACGTAAGTAAGCTTAGATGTTATGTGCTGCCCGGACACGCGGTGAAACAGGGAGGGCTACCTGGAACCTCACCGGACGTTGCTTCCTCACTCTGCTCCCACAGACGAGGTCCCCTATCCAAACAGCCCCGCTTACAGGTGTACTTCATGCTAATCCCAGAGTAGCAGCGTTAGAATTCCTGCTGTTTGCAGAAGTGCTTAAACAAGCCAATCAAATTCTTCCAAGGACCCAGGGGACACCCTCTTTTCTGGATACTGCAAAACCTGTCTTCCACAGCTCTGGTTTATGGCTGTTCCCAAATGCGACCTCTGTGGGGTGTCGCCTCACACTGTCCCCCTCTCCCACGCTGCTGTCATACGTATCCGATGTCAGGTGTCACGTGCTTAACCATCCCTGTAACCTCAGAGTTAAAGTATTTCCCTCAATATCATAATAGTGTTTTTGTTACTTATTTGTTGCTGTGACATAATACCCAACATCCACAATTTTCGCAAGGGAAGATTTATTTAGCACACAGTTTCGAAGGTCTCACACAGTTTATTCATAGGCAGCTGGCCATGGTGGGAGCACAGGGCAGGGGCGGGAGAGCCGCTCACCCATTGCTGACAGAAACCAAGGGAGGCAAAGCAAAGGGAAGTTTGCAGGCTCACGTGGGGCCAGAGCCTTCCCGGAAAGAAACTGTAGGAATGTTTCTGCTTCTTTCCTGTATAACTTAAAGATGCTAGTTGGGCAGATCCAGGATGGGTGCCCCTCGCTTATTTCTTGTTCCACTCATTAATAACAAACACCAAAAAAAACCTTACAATCCCCCCAGATCACACCGCAAACATCTGCCCCTTCCAGTGGTCTCTACCTCTGAATAACACACAGTTCCAAATACATAAGCTTCTGGGGGACAGTTGAGATCGAACTAAAATTCTTACTGTGTGTGCACGAGGATGCACCGAAGACTCCTGGAGACTATTAAACCCAATAGTCTTAAGGAACCGTGGCACTTTCATATTTCTGTTAAAAAAAAAAAGAAAAAGAAAAGGAAAAGGACCAGGAATCATTTAACCATGATAAAAGTGGGAGACAAGAGGCACCACTTCAGACTGTCCAAAACAGCACGGTAAATTACATGAAATGAATCCGTGTGGTCGTTCCTCATAGAACAAACACATTGTTCCACTACTTGTCTGTTGCAACACGTTTTATGAATGGGATGCATTAGGACTAGTATCTTGGACTGATTACATGGCTAATGTCATCACAATTAGCATATTAACCAAAAGTAGAATGATGTATTGAAATAATGAAAGAAAAAATAGCCTGTCTTAAACCCTCATTACCCCTGAGAAGTTTTAGTAAATTTAGTTATACAAAGATCACCATAGTCCAATTTTATAACTTTTAAAATAATCTCCCGAGTTTTTCTTGCGTCCACTTGCAATTTGCCCACATTGCAATCCCCAAACCTAGGCAACCATGGATCTGATTTTAGTTTCCTAAAAATTTTGTTTCCTAGACATTTGACATAAATGAAAATATGCAGTATCATTTTGTCTAGATTCTTTCACTAAAAATAACATTTGTAAAATTTATGCATTTAATAACATCCGCCAGGAGCTATTATTTTATGTTGCTGAATATTATTCCACTTGTATGGATTTCCCTTATCCATTAACCCGCCGTGGGGTGTTAGTACCGTCTCCAGCTTGGGACCATTATGAATGCCACTGTGAACACTCATGTGCGTGCCTTTGGACAAAACTTATCATTTCTCTTGAGTAGATTCTTAGAAATGGAGTAATTTTTTTTTCATATAGGTATACAATTGTCCCAACACTACCATTTGTTAAAGGGTACTTTCCCTTTTTTGATTTGTACTGGCATTGCTTAAAATCATTTGACTATAAATGAAGGTTTATTTGTGAACTTTCAACTAGTTTTCCGTTATGTTGGGGCTTTTTTTTGTGAATACACATTTTTAAAAAATATTGGCCTAATAGTAAGTTCTGAATTAGTGATATAAATCCTCTAATTTTGTTCTTCTTTTAAAACTATTTTGACAATTCTAGGGTGATTTTTTTTTTTTGCATTTCTACTTATATTTTAGGATCAGCTTTTAAATTTCTATTAAGAAGCCAGATAGAATTTTTTGTAATGACTGAATTGAGTTTATAGATTGATTTGGAGAGAAGATCTCCCTTCATTTATATCTCCTTTAATTTTTTAGAAATTATAATTTCAGTGTATAAGCCTTACCTTTCATTACATTTTTTGTCTTTTTTTAATCTTAGCTTGAGTACCATTGTCTTTGTAATTCCATTTTAAGATTATTGCTGACATATAGAAATGCAATTGGTTCTTGTTTTTTTTTGTTTTGTTTTTTTTTTTTTTGCATAACCCTGTGTTATGGATTGGATCTGGAATGTTCCCCAAAAGCCTCTTACTTGGAAGATGATTCAACTGTGGATACTTATTCACTGATATTGTGTGCTGTTTAGAGCTGAGGCCTGGTCAGAAGGGACAGGTCACTGGGTCTGGACCTGGAAGGAGAAAATCTCTGGGACATATCCCAGAAGGCTATTTGCTAGCTTGCATTTCTTCTCACACTTTGCTTCATGTCTGCCATGGGATGAACAGCTTTTCTTCAGCTAGGGCCTCTTCTAGACATTGCTGCCACTGTCAGCCAACGATGCATGAACTGAGATCTTTTGAAACTGTGAGCTAACATAAACCTTCCCTTCATTGGATTGTGGGTGTTGGGTATTGTGTCCCTGCAACAAAAGAATGATTAAGATAGATCAGTACCAGAGAATTAGGGTCATTGCTGTGTCTTTGGCAGACGGTGTCAGCTTTGTCAGGTTTGAAGTGTCAGCTAGAGAAGCCATAGGATGCTATAAGCTAACCTTGAAGGAAGATTCTAAAGAAAGCTCAGAAAAACAGAATTCTGATGGAAGTGTGGATTTTAAAGGTCAAGTTCAAGATGTTTCAAATAAAGAGGAGGGCTTTTTTGGCCATCGATTCAGAACCATGCATGCTGTGATCTGGCAAAAAAAACCCATTTCAGCCCTTTCCTGACTTCTTCTGGAAACACACTTATACCCTCAAAGTAGCAGAAAATAAAGCAAGTGTGTGTGTGTGTGTGTGTGTGTGTGTGTGTGTGTGTGTGTGTGTGTATAAAAGAATTTCACCAGTTTTAACCCTGTCCTGATATTGCTTGAAACTGAGACTAAGGGCAATTGACTACTTAATTTGGCAGAAGAAAAGGTTATAAATGTTTTCAGTTTTGACAAAAAAAAATTTGGGACTAAAAGGCACGTTGTTGTCAAAGAGATTAACATTTTGAAGAAGCCAAGTATTTGAAATAAGGACCACAGAAAAGACTCCTTGAAGGCATCTCAGGGGTCAGCAAGACTACCATTTGAAAGATCCAGCTCAAAAGACAAAAGACTTTGCTTTGAAAATCCAGCCTCAGAATATTGTGCAGGGCAACTGAAGAAAGTAAACCCCCAAGAAGTTCACCCATCTAAGAACTCAGAAGCCAGTGTGGTTGTGGTCCAATGTGGTCAGGTTGTTGTTCAAGCCAGCATCAAATCTTGACATCTTTCATATGACCCTAATTCCACAGGGTGGCAGAATGCAATAGTTGGGGAGTCGGGGGGAGGGGGGGTTCCACCCAGATTTCAGAAGGCTTTGGAGGCATGGCAGTGTGCCTCTGGGAGAACAGAGAACTGATCAGTGAAAAGTTCAGTAGAGAGCCCAGAAAATTGGAGTCACCAGAAACATTTGCTGAGGAAGGCTACAGGTAGTTAATAGAATCATCCTAAGAATGAAGCCATCATGTTTTTCTGTTATATGTTAACTTTAAGTCTTTTGGAAAGATACCCAGAAGAGGTATTGCAGGATCTAATGGAGTATTTATTTTCAGCCATTTGAGAAATTTCCATACTGCTCTACATGGTTGTACCCATGTTTATAGCAGCACAACTAACAATAGCTAAAATGTGGAAGATGCCGAAATATCCATCAGCAGACCAACGGATGCAAAAATTATGGTACATGCTCACAATGGACTATTATTCTTTCATAAAGGCAGATTCATTTGAGGCTTTCCTAAGTAAGTGGATACAACTTGTGACCATAATGCTCAGTGAAGTAAGTCAGACACAGAAGGTTGTTACATAGTTTCTTTTATATGAGAAATCCAGAATACAGTCAATGTATAGAACCAAATGGGGGTGACAGTGAAAGTTAGGAGGGATGGAGAGGGTACAGGAGAGCCAAAAGTGGGAAGAGAAAGGGCTGTAAACTTGGCACAATATACGTGTGCATGAAATACTCAAACTCAATGTAAACATTGTTTATTGCACGCACACACACACACACATGCACACACACACACACACACACACACACAGAGAGAGAGAGAGAGAGAGAGAGAGAGAGAGAGAGAGAGAGAGAGAGAGTGGGAAAAATAAATCAGCTTAATGTACATTATATAAAAAAAAAGGAATGAGGCCATGATGTTCACATCAGGTGATGCCATAGGGGCAGGGTTTGACAAGGCCTGTGGAGCTCACATTTGCCACAGCTATTCCAAGTGTTGGACACGGAGCTGTAGGATTTAAGGAAACTCCAGGATTTGGTGAATGCCCTACTGGCTTTCAGTCTTGCTTTGGTCAGATTGCTTTCTATCCTTCTACTCTCTTTTTTGGAATGAGAATATTAACTCATTTACTGATTATATGTCAGTATTTAAATTTTCTTTGATTTCCACAAGGACTCAAAGATAAGAGTTTTCCTTGATAGCCAGAGGAGATTTTGGTCTGGAGTGTTTTAGTGCTGCTGAAACTGTTAAGACATTGGCAACCCCTAAAGATGGATTAAAAGAAGGCAGATGTGAGTCTTTTGGGGACCAGAGGTAGAATGTTGTGGGTTGAATCTGGAATGTCCTCCAAAATCTTATGTTTGGAAGATGACTCAATCTTGGGTTTTAATCTATTGATTCTTTGGTCTGTGAAGAGGTGGGACCTGGTCAGAGGAGCAGCCGATCACTGTGACATACCTTACAATGGCATGCACTGGCTCTGCCCTTGTTATCACACTGTTTTTCTTGTTTACCATGGAATGTACATCTTTCCTCCAGTAAGATCCTCTGCCAGACTCTTCCACCATTGCCAGATAGCCTTGAGTGGATAGAGATCTCCTGCAACTGTGAGCTAAAATAAACTTTTCCTCTCTTAAATTGTGAGTGTTTGGAATTGCGTCCTAGTAATTAGAAAGTGATTAAGACACTTGCTGTACTCAGTTATGGAAACTTATTATCTGAGATTTTCTACAAGTCAAAACATGTCACCTGCTCAAATGAACTCTACTTTCCTTTCCTATTTGGATTCATTTTGAAGATTTTCTTTTTCTGTTTTTCCTCGTTTGTTTTATTGTTCTTGATTATGCTTTAATAGCACAGAAGTGATGAGATGTGTCATCTTTGCCTGGCCTCATTCTTAGGGTGAAAGCACGCACATTGTCTTTCTACCTCAGGATCCGAGCTATGAGTTCTCCTAAATGTTTCCTATCTGACTGAGGGCATTTTCCTTGTATTCCTAGTGTGTTGACAGATTTTCTTTTCATAACAAGTTTAGATGCTAGATGTAATCAGTGCTTTTCTTAGGCATGTACAGGATATTAATGTGTGGGTTTTATTTTCAGTTAATGTAGTATATTACATTAATATTGTCATTGCTAATCCCTTTTGCATTGTTGGGAAAATCTTCTTTGGTTACCACATACAATCTTATCTCAATCTATTGAGCTTACTAGTGTTTGTTAAAGTCTTTGCACTCATATTATACTCTGGTTTTCTTTTCGTAACATACTTTTGTCTGGCTCTGCTTTCAGAAGAATATTGGCATCATAATGGGTTGAGAAAATTCTCGCTCCTCTATTTTCTAAAAACAAAATGTGTGGCACAAACGTTTTTCTATTTTAAATAATTCATCAAATTAGTGTAGCTACCTAGGCCTAACTTTCTGTGGGGAACTATTTTGAAGCACTAATTCAATTTCTATACTTCTTACAATTCTATTCATATTTTTTACTTAATTTAAGTAATTTGTATCTTTAAGAGCTTCTTCGGAGCTGGGATGTAGCTTAAGGGCAGACTGCCTAGTGATTACAAGGACTTGAGTTTGATCCCTACGACTGCAAAAGAAATTCACTTCTGCCTTTCTTATTTAGATGTTCTCATTTTTCTCCTCTTTCTTCTTTTATTCTTTTCTCTTTTACATAAAATATTTCTCCTTTATTTCACATTCAACCTTGTGTCTCCTTATGTTTTCCGGGTTACCCCATCAATGATGTTTTGTTTTAATAGTAACAACAATACAGTATCATATTTTTCTTGAAGTTTCCACTGCTCGTGTATTTTTTTGTGATATTATTTAGTCGTTCATATGTCTTCTTCCAGAGCTAGCTGAGCTTTCACAAAAATTATTTTAAATTATTTGTCCATGGATTTGTGGGTTTCTATTTTAGAATTTAAGTTCCTGGAAAAATATTGTGTACTACTAGTAGCATCATTCCCTTGGGTTTTCATTTTCCTTGAAGTCTCATGTTGCTGTTTTTGTGTTTGAATAAACACTCACTGCTTCCAATTCTCACTAGATCACTTCAATTGAGAAATGCCTTCACCAGTCTGTTAGGCTCTGAGAACTTCTGTACGAATGAACCACTGCAGTGTTCTTTACTCGCTCGTGCATGGGAATTCTTAAGATTCTATGTACTTGCTTGATATTTCTCAAGGGTAGGCTGACACGAATTAATTTATTTAACCTAGAAGCTTTTTCTGATCCAACAGATTCAAGCTACATGATTTCATGTTTCTGAATCATCTACAAAGGCTCATGCCCGCTCTTTTCATGTTGCTCATGGAGAATTGGTTACAGGGAACACTTCGGTGGCATCTATGGGCTAGGGTGGGAGGTTTGCAAGCCAGGTTTGAGGTGGTTTCTGTGTGAACCATCTCAAGGCTTCTATGAAGCAATTTTTAAGGTCTGTGGATCTTCTTTTGATCTTTGATCCCTGGTTCCTGAGTCTCTACCTCATTTTCCTATTCCCCACTTGTGCTGATTATTCAATCATGGTGATCTTCAGATGAAAAAGAAAGGTGTGGGTCTCTTGTGGAATTTCCTGCAGGCACAGGGAATGAGGTGCTCATGCACTGGGCTCTCAGTCTCTCATGGGTGGTATTTTATTGCCACTAAGCTACTTGGTATTAAAGGAGTAATGATATCACTAAACTGAAATCATTTTTCTCTTCTGGTCGCTATTCATGTTTTCCTTTATTTAACAGTGTAGTAGAACTTCTCCACAAGGTCCTGGGATTCTACAAAGATATTTTTCTTCTGTGAGTGATTGTCCAAATTAGCCACTGTGGGATGATGATGGCAGATAAGTCCTATTCTATCAACTTCTTGATGTCATTCTCTCTTTTTTGATATATTCATTTTAGAATTCTAAAAATTCCCCTCAACAGTAGTTGCATCACATACATTTTCATATGTTTTATTTCATTCAATTCAAAATGCTTTCTAATTTCTCTTGTGAGTTTTTTCTTTTGATTTATAAGTTATTTAAGAGTATGCTGTCTAATTTTCAAGTATTTGAAGTTTCTGCATTTCTTACAGTTTTTATTTTTAACTTAGTTTTAGTGTGATCAGTGATATTCTTTCTATATTTTCAGTTATTTTAAATTCATTGAATATTTTTATTCTAGCAAATGATCTACCCTGGAGAATGATATACACATGCCGAAAAACCATGTATTCTATGTTTATTATGTGAAAGGCTCTCCGTATGTCAAATGAGACAGTGAGATCAAATTCATGGAAGCTTCTCACAATCTTGCAGATTATCTTTTAAATTACTAATTTGAGTATTCAAAATAGATTATAAAAATCTTCTACTATTGTTGTTGAAGTGTATATTTCTACTTTCTAATTTCAATCTTATATATTTTAAAACTTCATGATTAGGTACATATACATTTATAATTATATTTTTCTGATGAATAACATTTTCTGTATCATCATAAAGTTTTCTATTTTGTAATAACACCTCTTGTCTTATTTTCTATATAAATATCTATTGGACATCTAATATACCCCAGAATTCTACTAGATACTCAGGAACCAAGAGAATAATATCAGATCCTACACAACAGAAGGTAGTACAATTCATGCATCTTAGCAGCTAATTTCCAAATAATGTAGTAAATGTTAAAGACGTTAAAGTAGAAGCAGTCACAGGGCATCACCGGTGAACATTGCAGAGACACATGATTAAGCTTGGAGTTTTAAGTGAGTATTCCTAAGACAGACATTGAAGAAACTGAAACGTAAAAAATGAATAAGAATAAAAAGTGTATGTGAGTGCATGTGCTTGTGTGCATGTGTGTGTGTGTGTGTGTGTGTGCGTCTCTCTCTCTCTGTGTGTGTGTGTGTGTGTGTGTGTGTGTGTGTGTGTGTACACCTTGCCTTGGTATTTCTGGTGCATAGATGTGAGATCGTAAGAGAAGACTATTTTCTGATGAAAATAATATACTTTGACAAATCTAGGGTGCCAGAGGAGACACCCAAGGAATCCCCATGGGTCTTGCAAGAAAGAAAAAACCCAGGTAGGACAAGCTGACTGAGTATAAACAGCAGCTTTTTGTAGGAAAGTGTGGACTTCGATTTCATCATCTGCCTTTTGGATGGACTTATAGCTTCAGATGTCTGGGCCAACTGATGCACGAGGCGCCTGCAGTTCCCAGAAGAGCAACAGTATCCACCGTCAGTCTCCTCTGCATCTCCAGGAGTGAGGAAAGACTGTCGTGCTCCAGAGGGAAGACGGCTACTGCAGGCATGGACTCATTTGTGCCTCCATCCGGCTTTCCAATGAAGGAAGCCAGTGCAGTAGGAAAGGCGCTAAAGGAGTCAAGGTTCTGTAGGAACAAAGATTATAGGTTTAGGAAATTTATAATACATGATTGTGTGCTCTCACTGGATAGTGACAGGATCATTAGGCCTAAAACATTGCCTTTTTTTTTTTTTAAGAAGCACATTCAGAGGATAAATAGTTTTCTCGATAGCAGGGTAGAGTTGTGGACATTGAGGAACAACTTGCAAAAATCGGATACAGCATCATCAAGAGCAGATTGAGACTTCCTGTGAGTTATATAATAACCTCATGAAAGAGCAAGGCTGCAAATGTGCCACTTTTTTCCTTCCAATTCCTCTCATTCTGAATGGAGGAAACCCTGTAGGAATTATTTCAGTTACAAACCATGAGCATATGGTTAGCAGAACGCAGAGAAGCCCCCCTTAACTTCTCCGTCCTCCAGGAACAGTCACAACTCTTTCAGTGGATTGCCAGGACTGCACACGCACCTTGAACGCTTATGCTCACAGCCGAATCCGCTTCCTTTTACTGTGCCTTTCCTTTCTCTATCCATCAACACCATTTCAGAATCTTCACATTTTGCTCTGCCAATTTTCAAAATATTCCCATCCACCTCCATTCTTTAAATTTCCTTTCTCACCTCACTCTGCAAAATGAAAAGGATGGAAAATTTTGGGGCGTAAAAAAATCAGTGTCCCCAAAGGCTTCTTTGAATAGCAAAACCATGGCTGTTCGACTTGTTTTCTTTTGGATATGCGTGTTTTTGAGCTCTTGATTGCATGGAGACACAATCTCATGTTAATATTTAACTGTATTCAATTTAATTCTCAGTGTCTGAATCTAAGGCCTTGAAAGATCAGGATGCATCATCAGAGATGTGTGGGCTTCAGGCCAAAGACGGGAATCAGAGCACACACAAAAGGAGACTCAGAGCTGAGAGCAGGACTCAGCTGCGAAGCATATGTTAGAGAAGAAAAGCTCTTTTCTTCTTTGTAGTACCGTTACCTTTGATGTAGTCCTCACTTGGCAGTCTTGGCTAATAAAGCATCTTTAAGGAAAGCAAATCTTGTGAAATTCTTGGTTTTCATCTCCTCATGTTTTAAATTCATCAGATTCAGCAGTGCCCTTTTTCAGGGCGTTAAGGTTAGTAGTCTTTAGCAAAGACTCTTAAGGCGCGTATGCACTGATGTTACATCAGATGACATAGACTTGAGTGTGTCTGGAGGATGGTGAGGTTGAGGTTAACTTCTCTCCATTTGACCAACTGTGTGACAGTGGAGCGCGATGAAAACAAATGGAGCAGATGATATGATTCCACTTATTACTACGGTGAAAGCAGGGACCAGTGACTGGCTGTCATGCTGCGCGGTTGCATTTTCTGGTACATTTGTGTTGCACTTCTGAACTAAGGAGCTGGGCCATTCTCCTGTTGTGTTGGACGAAGTATGCAAGTCACTGAAGGCCTTCCAGGTAGCGACATCTGGGTGGCAGCTCACAGTGCAAGAAGGGCCTCAAGGAACTGAGCCTCAAGTACTTGCACATCTGTTTCACGTTTGGAAATAGGATGTTCTCCTTGTGAGGATGTCCTTGAATATTTTTTTAGTTGGCGATTGAGTATTTTACCATTTTTAAAAAATATTAATACAATACTGTGAATACATTTTATATACTCAAAGATTTGTGTCTTACTTAGAGGAAGCACATTTTGGGAATGAGTCAGGTAGGTCCCTGATACGAAATGTACACTTTTGAAAATGATGTATGTGCTTTGTAATTACTCCATGAGTAAGATTAATCATAGTATTCTATAGTTCTGATGTGAGAATAGTTGACTTGTTCTTTCCCAATTCGACTCTGGGTTATGGTCTCCTGGGAGTTTGCTGACCAACAAAAAGGTAAAATTAAGAAATTGGCTTGATTACATTTAAATGAGAAAAACACATCAAAATATTCTATTAGGACATTTAGGAACCCTAGTGTGACACTGGGACTGAGTCAGATGTGATGCCCGAGGTTAAACACCTGTCCTATTAATAGGTTATTGGAAGAGTACCTTTTTGAAATGAAACAATTCATCTGGTGAGTTAACTGAGCCTTGAGTTAATTCCACAAATGCTAGGTTTATGCTTGTTGTCTAAACTAATTACCACCAAAAGGTAGTCTAGAGTTGGCCAACCATTAGTAAGTGTTCATAAATTTTTCTACTTAGGCAAGAGGGAGAGGAGCCAAATGACAAATGACAAATGAAGAGCGAAGAGTAAGTATTCCCCATAGAACAGCTACAAAACAAATACAAAAGTCCCTTAGAATATAGCCGTGAGTTGCCTCCTATTTTTCTACTCTGTGCAAAGAATATCTAGTGCTATTATAACATTTTTTAAGGAGCCTGCGAGGACACAGCTATTCACCACCAATGACTGGGTTATGTGTATGGTAAGTTTCTCAGTGTTAAAATGGAAACCACATATTTATTTTTTCCTATTTTGTTCAGAATGTATAGGTGTTGCTGTAAATAGAAACATTAGGTGGTCCAAATATGATAGCTAAAATGCCAAGAGACAGAGCTTCAAAGAGTTCCAAAATCATGGTTTGTCAGTAAGCGAAAGAGTAATGGGGTCAGACTGGAACACCAGATACAATGTTAGTCTGTGCAAAAGGATGAAATTAAAAACCAGCAGGATAATGAGCCTCAGGACTGAGTTCTTGAACTTTGGCAGTAGAATTATCCCTTTTTTGAAAACACCTCTACCTCTTCCATGATCTTCAACTTCCTCTTTTTGAATATTTGTATATATATAGTGAAATATCTTGATGATAGAATCCAAGTCTAAAGATAAAATCCATCTATGCTTTATATGAACTGAAAGAGAATTTTGTGCGCTATTTTTAGTATACCCATGTTTTGCCACATGAGGTCAAATATGGAATTCTCCTCTTCTGCATTCACACTGGTACTAACTTAGATTTTGGAGAATCTAAGATTTTTAAAATTTTGGCTGGTTGCTTAACCTACATTTTACTCCTATTATTTGAAATTGAAGCTTGAAACCTATAGAAGTTCCCTCTTTTTCTGTAACATTGTGTGAGTGGAGAGCATAGAACAGAAAATTGACCCAAGCTATCCTACCCACTGCCCTTGTTCTCAGCAGCTGTCCCATAATGCATTGCAACAATGTCGATAACAAATGGTACATTCATCTCTGTCAGTAATTCTAGTCACGTAATCCTCGAAGCTCCACATTGCATCTCAGCATAAAATGGAATCTTCAGTTAATAAGGTACCAAATTGACACAAATTCAGCTAAAATCAGCCTAAGTTTCTCATAGTACATATTTAAAGTTCGGAAGGGAATACCTTTAGCTAGCAATAGAGTTAGAATTTTTAATAATATTCTTTTGTTCTGTTTACTGACATTTTCCTAATTATCACAATGATAAATTCTTAGCTTATAAGTTTGAGTTAGACAAGATGGTCCTATTTTATACTTGTTATATGTGCATGAAGGTAATGTGGCTGTATGTACATGGATATTGTAAAAATACGTGCTGACATCACACAGAACTAAAAGTAAAGATCAGGATTCAAGCCCTGGTCTAATTCATTCATTCTGGGGTGTAAATAAATGTGGACATATCTAGTAACATTGCATATATAACATATGTGAGATTTTATTTCATATTATTGCTAATAATTTATGCTATATGTCTAGTCTTTAAAGTCCAGCTTTACATTTAAATTCAGTTTTGTAATGCTATCAGAAATTCTGTAAACTCTTTTATTCAACTCTTCTTACTGCTGACTTAGACCCTATATATTCATAATTTCTCTTTTTCATTTATGTATTAGTTTATTAGAATACATATTCAAATAACTATTTTGGGGAATCCCTTTCAAAAAATTATTTCTACATTGTAGCTTCTGATCTTCTTGGCTATTTGAAATGTTGGGTGCCTGCACACAGTGCCAAAAAGCCTATTGATTAAACGTGTAAATTCTTCTACATCTGAGCCCCTTGTCACTCACTGTTCCCTCCAAAGGTCTCTGTTTCATTCCTCTCAGTTCCATATTGAAATATTTAGTTTGCCCCCTAAAAATAGGATGAGGTGTCATTGAAAGGGAACATCCATTTAATCACAAAATGAAGACTTTAACATTGCACAGATCTTCTTTTCTTAGTGCTAGGGACTGAGCTCAAGGCCTTCACATCTTCACCTCATTTTAATTTTAATTTTGAGAAGTCTCATAGTCAGCTAAATTGCCCACACTGGCTTGAATTTGTGAACCTCAATTTCCCTGCGGACTTGGGCCACTGGGCCTGACTTGCACGAATTCTCTTTTTTCTTCATTTTTAAAATAATACATTTTATTTAGTTTAACACCCTTTGTATGTATATAAAAATAAAAGCTATAATTTTTAAAAATATTTCCTTGCAGTAAATATATTCAAGAGAGGACACCAGTATTAAGCACAAGATTGTTCCTTTGTTTTGAACTGCGATATGACACCAAGAGCATAGTGATTTTTGTTTTTCTGTGCTCACTCTTACATACAGCAGTCCACATTCACCCAAGATTGACTTAAATTGATAAGGACTTCTTTTTGATTCTTTTATCTTAAATAAAATAAGTAACAAATTCGATCACAATTCTTTTCCAATTTGATATTTTGTAATGCAGAAGAAACTAAAAAGGAGGAGTGTAAGTCTGAACACAGGGTGATCACTTTGGGTAACATTTCCTCTGGTCCAAAAAGTTGCCTGCTTGCTCGTTTTTTTTCCCACTGCAAAACAGCTCAGTGACACCCTTTCCAGAAGCTCTCTGTGCAGAAGATGCACCGTTGCTTTCAGGAGCAACACATTTTCCCACAGTGTGGCACTCTGTCTGGATGCTCTCCCCCAGCCCTCTTCTCTCTGACTTTCGGTCTGCCCAGCGCATTCTCCTGGGCCTCCCCGTCTGCATTATTTCACTACTCGTTCACGACAGGATAATTAAACAACAATACTCATTGTCCTACTTAGAAGTTCAGGAATGCGGGATATATACTTAAAAATTAAATTGTAAAATGATACTCAGGACTGACTTAAGCTGGGTCAGCCTTTCTTAGCAATGTGACTTGACTTTGAGGAAATCACCTTGCTTTTCTGATCTATCTTCTCCCTCGGGGAGGAGCATTTTGATTGGAATTTTTGCATTTTGTACCACTCTTGGTAAAAATTTATTCTCAATGTATTCTCAATAATTACTTAAAAACCACTTTGAGGAACACAATTTCGAGTGACTTTGAAGGGTCAGTGCTTCATCCTCTGACTTCTCATGTCATATTTTTAGTTAGTCCCCTTCCTGTCCATGGATGTTCTTTAATAGGGAAAGAAAAAAAGAAGTATGACCCTCGGAGGGAAAGGTGTGGGGGCAATCATATTAAAGGGAGAGATCAGAGAACATTTCTCATTGGGAGCACAATGTAAAGAACAACAGTCTTGGGTGTCAGCCACCTCTTCTGCAGTTACCCCCGACTGCAGGGCCACCCGCAGTGGGGCACTGCTTGGGCACTCCCATTCATCTCTGCCTTAAGGAACTTTGCGACTGGGATGCAGGAATAGGAAAAGGTGGGTGTGATGAGAATGCTACTGTCACCAAATACTGTTCTGTTGCTTTCGTGCTGTAACCTTCAGTATTCAACGATATGGTGTTAAAAATACTCCCTAAATTTTTGATGTTTTGAAGCTACTTTGCAGTTATAATGGGTAATTGTTATCTGCTTCACAGCTAGAAATGAATGAAAGTGGCTTCTATGATATCATCCAACTTCAAAATGCATTAGAGGAACAGGAGGGAGGAAGGAAGGAAGCCGATCTCTCCTCCCATTGCTCTATAAATCACAGCGGTTACCTCTAATAGTTTAAGTCAGAAGGGAGCAATAGGTGGTCGCTTCTAGTCATTATTAGTCCATCAGACTCCTGAGCTGTGCTTTTATAACTGTCCCTCTCCATGCCTCCTTATTCTACCTTTAAAGATGAGCCTCTGTGTCTAGACTTCAGGGCATCTTAGCTTCCTTCTAGGCACAAAACTCATCTACTACCACAACTGGGGATTGGAGAGACTCCCTCCGGTGGGCACTATAGCCCTGACAATTATATAGGAAATAGCCCATCCTAGTTGGAGCAGTTTGAGTTTGATTAACTGGTACTCGATTTAAGCACAATGCAAAGCAAGCAAGCAAACATGCAGAAATTACATTAGGAGAAACTGCCCTAATAGGCTGGGTTTTCTAGATGCTGAATACCCAGGGAGATATTTCTTACCTTTGCAGTGATTACTGGGCCACCTAACCTGATCATTCCCCTTGATTGGAGGCCTACAGAGATATACTAGCCAACGTTTAGAGACTGCCGACAGAACCCAGGCTACATCTGCCCACTGTTCTCCCTAGAATCTGGCAGTTGAGGCTACCAGAAGGCAGCGTTGCCGGAACACTTTCACTCCTTGCTGCTGGTCCTGTGTTTCACCTCTGTTTCCTCATCTTTCTTTTGAAGGGAATAGACCAAATGCCTTCCAAATAGACCAAATGCCTTCAGCTTTGACATCTAATGTTTTGATGACACGCAAATTTTCTGAAACTTTAGTGTGCAGGCTAATTGATACTTGTCATCTTCCCAGTGAGCTGTACAAAATTATTATAAGTCACAAACACACAGACAGAAGCCCTCCTCTCTGACACTTGAGCAAGGAAGTGCAAAGCCTGCCCTCGTGCCCTGGCTGCAGAGCAGAGGGTTTGTGCCTGCCAACCTGGGCTTGGCTGTCACTCCATGTTCTGCATTTAATCAGCAACACAACAATGGTGCTGCTAAACGGTTTCATGAAAGTTCGTAACGGGTTTCCTCATCTGTGATGTGAGGCCAGTTTCTTATAAAGATGGTAGTCTACATGTGAAAAATGCCTGGAATGCAGCATGTTCTCAATAATTCATGCTCAGAAGTCTTCCCTGTGCTCCTCTCCCTCCTGTAATTGGAGGAAGAGACCCAGGAGCTAAGGACCAGGCCTGGCTTCCTAGTTCCCAGATCATCACACAGCTCTCAAACACTATTCCAAAAAAATATATTCTGTTTATTTGACACATTTCAGTCTCATTTCCTCAACTTGAGTTCTCCTACAGTTTTACTTTCTCAAACAGTTTGTTCTGTGACAAAAGGTTTGCAAAAATACAGGGATAATTGCTGAAGTTTCGCTCTTTTTGACAGTAATTCAATGCCTTTAACCAAATTTATAATCCTTTTGTACCTAAATGTTTATATGTGTTGTTAAACCATAATGTAAAAGTATATAAACATTTTCACATGTTCTACCAGATCAAATATGGTACGTATGATAATAATTAGAACCACCAACCTAACATATTGTGAAAAATGCCACATATGCATTTAATTATGGTTTCTGATTTTTCAAGCATGCATTCAGGGAAAGAAGGAAGTGCCTTCTATTTAACTTCTTCACTGCTAACAGAACATGCATGTGTTTTGGCAAGTTTCCTAGAGAACATCTGTCTAAAAGGGAACATTGGGGAGTTAATCGCCATCTACTAAGCCTGGGCAACTGTTGTATAGCCCATGCTGTCTCCATTAAACTTCTTAACTGTGCTTCCTTTAAGCAGAGTCACAAAACATGCCATTGATTCAGCTCTTTGAATAAAAAAAAATCACAAGCAAAACTTAAACTGGTTTACTCACAGGTTAGCTTTATTAAGTTGGAAAACAATCCGGTCTGTTGTTTCAAAAGAGTTGTTTATAGAAGTTGTTGGGGTAGGATGTATAATGGGAAGGAAGGAAGGATTTATAAATGGTTTGCAAACTTGTTTCCAATGGCTCATACCAAAGGAATGAATGGAAAAATCTCGTTAGAGTTGTGTGAAGAAAGAGAAGGCTATAGAAGGATGAAGAGTAAAATGAATTAACACTGACGTGGCTTCACTTGTAGTTGAAGAAAGCATGATGAAAGATTTGAAAAATAATAAAGAGCTAAACAATTTAGAGGAGTTGGCTGGATATATATAAATGAATTGCGATTAAGTCTTCCCCTTCTCAGCCAGGTTTGACAAGGAGCACGCTAATGGTTGCCAATTGAAGGAAGACTCTAAGTAGTAGGATAAATTATTCTGCTCTTTGGAAAGTTGGTGGAATGATAGAACTTAACTCAATGTCTTATGGAAATCTTTATATTCTTTTTCTTGTTAAAAATAACTCATAAGTATAAACTTTTCTTCATTTATTATTCTGCCTTCACAAAGACACAGAGGTGAGTAAACGGTCAGACACAGAGCTGCCAGATAAAATACAGGACCTTAGGTAAAACTGAATTGTGAGTTAAACAATGAATAATTTACTTGCTAAATTGGCCAATCCTAATCAGACAATAACGTTAAACAAAGAAAACCACAAGGCAAAATCAGTTAGTAAAGCCTAAAACATGGCTAATAAAAAAGGGTAGCATTAGAAAGAGATAAAAAGATATGGGTCAAATATAGAGAAAAATGTAAATTCTAAGAGAAAAAAACCCAAAGTGGTACAGAAATGACAGATAATGCTTAAATTTTTTTAAAAGTCAGAAGTTGAGAGAGCCATATAGAAGAAAAAAATCCAAAGTGAAATAAAAATATAAATAAACCAGTAACTTACTTAAGACACTAAGGTGACATGGCAAATCATCATGGCAAAGTACATTTTGTGTAGGGATTATCCCAGTAAGCGCCTCGCAATGGATAGCTCACCTGTCAAAAACTTATTTTTATCACCGTTCTGGAAATTAGAATTTTAAAAACAAAGCTTTGGCAGGATTGATTTCTTCTGGGGTCTTTCTTTCTGGCTTGTAGTGGGTCACCATGCTCTTACATCTTCCTGTACACCTGTCCTTGGAGGAAAGCTGCCCTAATGATCTCACTTAATCTTAATTACTTCTGGAAAAGTTCCTATCACTAATAGAGTCACAGCCTGAGATAATGGAGCCTCCAAAATATGATTTTTTCAGGTATAAAATTGAACCTGTAACATGATATTTTGCTTCCCACTATAAAATTAATTTCAACTTAATCCATTAATTCAGCAAGCCTTTGTAACTACTGTGTGGAAACCAAAATTAATAAAATGTGATTTCTACAGGTAAAAACATCATGTCGTGGGGAAATTAGGCACACATGCCAGATACTGGCTTAGAAACAATACATCCAGGTCGGGTCCTGGCACATCCAGTTACCAAGCAAGCTTGGGCAGTTTGCTTGACTGTTAAGAAAGCATAATCATGTCTGCTTGGTGAGACTCCTAATGATTAGTGATCTTGATATCAAAGTCAGTCTGGTGCATATAGGTGACTTTCACTAGTTGTTGCAAAAGAAAATTTAGTCAGCTTCTCAAAAGCAGTTGTCACTCTAGTGGAGCCCTAAAATATAAGGTAATTTTCCAGATAGAGTAAGAGGTCAGATTACAACATGTGTAGACACAGCAAGAGGCATACGTGTACTTCAGTGTGCCTGGAACAGAGCAGGACTGACAGAAAGGACAGAAAATAAGACCAGGGAAGCAACTCGGTGTTGCACTGGCAGCACACTGATCTGTCCGAGGATGAGGCAATTGGCAAAGGGATAGCTTCAACCGCTATTTTTGTTGTTTTCTGTGTTTGTTTTTATTATTATTAGCTGATTTCACAGGTGCTATTTGGGAATGCCCAGCAATGAGGGAAATGATGAAAGAGCTGGTAAAAGAAGAGCTCTTGCCCGTGCCGGGTTCTGGTGAGCTGCATATGCCAGAATTAAACTTGTTCCTTGTTGAGCATTGATAGACAAAATTCCACCGTTTACACAGGAAAAAACAAAACCAGGATCCATCAGCCTGTTCTGAATTCTTCACACTTAATCCATAAAAGGCACTTAAGTCTTTCATATTTTCTAAATGAAAATCATTTCTCTGAATGCCTATCTTCCCTTTGCTATCATTTTCCTTCATTATTTGTCCTTCTTGCTGAAATTGTTGTAATTATAAATAAGGAAAAAATTTTCTAATCAAGTATATGTACATGTTGCTGATCATTTAGAATATGTGAGAGAACTAGGAAAGAAAGAAAATACAGGGAATGAAGGAGGGCTTCTTCCAAACACCAAAAAGACAAGCCCATCCTCTGCATCAGTTCATAAACACATACTTTCCCAATCTACATCAACATGTTCTGTCTCATTATGTGCCTTTTCTTTCTTAAGAAATAAACTGTTTTGGTTTTTTGGGGGAGAAAACATATGGAGAAAGCCCCTTCTGCCCTAGAACAACTAAGTCCTTGATGTCTAATGCTGTAGATTTGTTTTACCTGGAAATGAGTATATAATATATACTATTTTCCAACTGGGTTCTTTTTACATATTGTTTTTGAGTTTCATCCATGCTGTTGTAAATCATATTGGTGTATTTATTTTTCATTGCTGTATAATAATTTACTGCACGAATCCACCAGTACTTATTATGTAGTTTGTGAACATTTTCATCTTTTTGTTTTGGGTTATTATGATGAATGCCACAGAGATTGTTGTTTACACATGTTTTAGTGCAAATGGGTATACATTTCTACTGGGTATAAACTTACAGACAATGAATTGTTGGGGTAATTTAAAAATGTTTTCAAAACTAAGTGTACTTCTTCCAGGCAAGATGGCTTCCTGGAAATAGGTCTGCTCAATGTCTCCTCATAGATTCAGTTAAAAAGTTGAGAGTATATCTTAAAAACTGCCTATTCAACTTAGCTAGGAGTAGGAAGGGCACCCAGAAATTGAGAGAAGGCCAAGGGAAGGTTAGAAATCCTGCAGACACATCAGAAGTAGAAGAAAACAGTAGCCTGGGGAGCTGCCCCAAGCTGACTGTGAGCTTCAGTGAGAAGCACCTGGAGATGGAGGTAAGCCTGGAGCTAGGAACCTCAGACTGGGGTAAGAGCAGAACCAAAAGAGTGAGAATTAACAACAGTTGGCTTCCCCAGCCTTCAGAAATGAGCCTACAGATAATGCATACTGCAAACACAATGTGAGCTTCCCCTAAAAAAGCCTCCCGGAGCCTAGATCAGAGTGGGAAAAGCCTTGTTCAGTAGCCATAAGAGGCAGTGACCATTGGCAGGAACAACTAAAAGTAAAAAAATAAAAAGCCTGACCCTGAACTGTTCAGAGTAAAATGAGCCTCAGATGGGCCACACTGGGGTTTTTGAGGACACTCTTAAACAGTGCCCAGGAAGAAACTGGTGTAAGAGAAAGTGGCAGAGAGGAAAGACAGGCCGTCCACCTTCTAAATAGGCGGTGTGGAGGGTTAGCCGGAGCACCTCACAGGGAGGAGAGTCCTTTCCTTGGGGGAGCGAAGCAAAGATAGGCAGAAAAACTTTGCTGAGGGGCCTGGGTATGAACACGACACCTCAGAGGCAATTGGACTGTCCCCTGCCACGCCCCCCCCCCCCCCCCCCCCCCCCCCCCCCCCCCCCCCCCCCCGCCTCTTCCCAGCACAGATCTCAAAGATCTTTGGGCTCTCCCATATACCCTTCAAATATGTTCAAAGAAATCTCACAGGCCATTAAAGTGAAGTCCCTCAGCAATAGCATCATGGCAAAACAAGGCAATAGGACACACATAGAAACATGTGAGACCCCAGAAGCTAAAATCAGGGGCCCTGAAATAGTGGAACTCATAGGGAAGGAAGACAAAAAGCAAGTAGATGAGTTGGTTTCTGTAAATAGTCAGTTCAAACAGGATATTATCAAAGAAATGCAAGCAATGATCGGCAGGGTTAAAGACAAACTTACTAAACAAATATTGGTCCTAATGGATACATAGCTAACTGAACATATAGAAGACACAAATAAGAAGTTAGCTGAGGTAAATATGGAAATGTAAGATATAAAGGAATATTTTAAAGTGGAAAATCTGAAAAGAAATTTATCTGAAATTCAGGATATGAAAAATTCATTTGAAATCAGGGACAATTGGCTCCAACATTGTAAAGACAGGATTTCAGACCTTGAAGATAAGACCAAGGAAACAAATGCTATAATTAGGTACATCTCCAAAATTAGAAATGAACAAAGTAGGTGGATACAACAGCTGATGGACGATTCAAAGAAAACCAACTTCAGAATGACGGTATGGGAGAAAGAACAGAGACAGTTCCAAAGTTACAGTGAATTCACTCACTGAAATCATGCAAGAAAATCTTCCATATTGTGGAAAGGAAATTAATATTCAAATATAAGAAGCGTGTAGGTTACCAAATAACATCGACCAGAAAAAACTTTCTATGACATATCAAAATCAAAACCTCAGAAACTCAACATAAACGGAGCATATTAAAAGCAATAAGAGACGAAAGAGATGATTTTACCATGACAAACCAATTTGAATGACCACAATTTTCCCAATGCAAACCTTAAAGGCAAGGAGACCCAAGACGCAAAATCTTTCAAACTTTAAAAGACAGAAATTGTCAACTCAGGTTACTGTATCCAGCAAAGCTATCCATGAACACTGAAGCAGAAATAAACATTTTTTCATGATCAAGAAACCTTAAAAAGACATTTGTAACCACTCGCCCTGCACTGTGCAAAATACTTGAAGAAATCTTCGAGAGAAGTGGAGAGACAAACCGTACCACAGCACACAGAGGAAAGGAAACATCAAGAAGAAATGAAACAAAAAGAAAAAGAGCCAACACTAGAAAAGGACAATGACAGGATTCACTAAAAATCTTACAATAATTACGCTCAACGGTAATGATCTTAACTCACCAATCAAAAGACACAAACTGGGAGAGTGGAACAAAAACAAAACTCAACCATTTGTTTTGTGAAAGAGACTCGCTTCAAAGAACACAAAGAACACACAGATGGAAGATAAAATGCTGGAATCTAATACTACATGTTACTGGAGCCAAGAAACAAGCAGACATTGCTACACTATTCTCAGACACTGCAGACCTCAAGACGAAAAGGAGTAGAAGAGACAAAGATAGATACTATATACTGATGAAATGAACAATTCAACAAGAAGCGCTCACAATTATAAATATATATGCACTCAACATGGCTACACCCAGTTACATACAACAGAAACTACTACTGGGTGTGAAGGGTCAAATATGCCCCAAAACAATCATACTAGGGGACTTCAACTTCCCACTCTCACAAATGGACAGGTCATCTGGACAAAAAAAAGGAGAAGAAAGAAAGAAAGAGAAACAAAAAGAAAGAAAGAACAAAGTTAAATCACACCATGGAGCAAACGGACTTACTAGGACTTAATAGATATCTACAGACTGTTCTATCTAATGTCAACAGAATACACATTTTTCTCAACACAAGGAACTTTTTTGAAAATAGACTAGAATTTTGGATATAAGATGGGCTTAATCATTCCTTACATACTTTCAGACTATAGTGGAATAAAACTAGAAATCAATAGCAAAGGTAACTATGGAAACTATTCAAATTCATGGAGGCTAAATAATACATAATTGAACAAGGAATGGATCACAGAAGAAACAAAGAAAAAAATCAAGAGATTTCTAAAGTCAAATGGCAAATGACACCATGCCAATATCTGTGGGACACAATGAAAGTAGTACTAAAGGGGAAATATATAGCTATGAATGCACATTTAAAAAAAAAACCAGACCAATCTCAAATTAGCAACTTAATGAGGAAGCTCAAAATCCTTGAGAAACAAGAACAAGTAAAACCAAAGGTAGTAGAAGGAAGAACATTATAAGATTCAGTGCAGAGATCAACGAAATTGAAACTAAGCAAAAAATAAAAAGATCAACGAATCAAATAGTTGAATCTTCAAAACTTTGAATGGGATTGATAAACCTTTTGCCAAAATCACTAAAATAAGGAAAGAAAAAAAA
Organism: Ctenodactylus gundi; assembly: GCA_004027205.1. Taxonomy (NCBI): domain Eukaryota; kingdom Metazoa; phylum Chordata; class Mammalia; order Rodentia; family Ctenodactylidae; genus Ctenodactylus; species Ctenodactylus gundi. The sequence continues at coordinate 396,267 of PVKB01001251.1, read as the reverse complement.
TCCACATCAATGCAATTAGAAAGGAAAAAGGTGAAATCAACACACACATTGTTGAAATATAGAGAATTATAAGAAACTCTTTTGAGAAACTATATTCCAATAAATTCGCAAACTCTGAAGAAATGGATAAATTTCTCAACATATGTGATATATATCAAAATTGAGCCAGAATATATAGAGACCTTGCACCGAGCAATAACCAGGGATGATGTTGGATCAGTAATAAAAGATTGCTAACAAAAAGAAGCCCTGGCTCTGATGGATTTACTGAAGAATTTTTATCAGATCTTTAGGCAAGTATTAGTGCCAATGATAAACTCTTCCACTAAATTAAAGAAGAGGCACTACTGCCCAATTCCTTCCTGGAAGCAGATATCATCTTGATCTCTAGATCATATAAGGACCCAACAGAGAAAGAAAACTACAGCCAATTTTTGAATGAATATAGATGCAAAAATCCTCAAAAAGATACTTGAAAACAGAATGCAAAAGTTATTAAAAAGTTCTTACACCATGACCAAGTTGGCTCCATCCCAGAAATGAGAGGCTGGTTCAGCATATGCGAATCCATTGATGTAATACACCACATTAACAAAAGCAAGGACAAGGACCACATGATCATCTCAATAGATGCAGAAAAAAGCCTTTGACGGCACACAGCATCCCTCCCTGATCAAAATTCTGATGAAAATAGGCATAGAAAGATCTTACCTCAAGAAGATAAAAGCATTCCTAATAATCCTACAGGCAACTTTAACCCAAACAAGGAAAAACTGAAAGCATTTCACCTCAAATCAGGAACAAGACAATGGTGTCCACTCTAACCACTTCTATTGAACATAGTGCTTGAAACTTCAGCCTGAGCAATCAGGCAAGAGGTTAGAATGAAGAGAATGCACACAGGAAAGGAAGAGGTCAAACTATTCTTATTTGCACCTTATATGGTCCTTTACATAGAGAACCCCAAAAACTCTACCAGAAGACTTTTAGACCTAATAAACAAATCCAGTCAAGTTGAAGGATATAAAATCAATTTACAAATTCAATAGCATTCCTCTACCGCAACAATGAAAACACAAAAAAGAGAGAACAATCCTACTCACAGTTTCCTCAAAAATTCTAAATAACTAGGAATTAAGCTAATGAAGTAAGTGAAGGGTCCCTGTGTTGAAATCTGCAGTACTCTGAAAAAAGAATCCAAGACAATTTTAGAAAACGGAAAGACATCCTCTGTGCTTGGATAGGCAGAACCAACATTGTCAAAATGGCCATCACCGTCTAAACTGATATATGGATTTAATGCAATCTCAATCAAGATACCGAGAACATTTTTCACAGAACTAGAAAAAAATCTAAAAATTTATATGAAAGCACAAGAGACGACCCGGATACCCAAAACAATTCTAAGCAATAAAACAAAAGCAGGAGACATCACAATACTAATACAAAATTATATTAAACAGCAACAATGATAAAAAAAAAAAGAAACCATGCTATTGGCTCAAAAACCTGACAGGTGGGTAGAATTGAGTATGCAGAAACATTCACAGGCAACTTCAGGCAGCTGATTTCTGACAAAGGGGGTAGAAATATACAGGGGAATAAAGATATCCTCTTTAAGAGATGGTGTTTGAGAAACTGGCTAACCCCATCCAGAAGATGGAAACTAGATCAACAGCTTTCACTATTCACCAAAATCAAATCAAAATGGGTCAAAGACTTAGACATTAAAATGGAAACATTGAACTTGCTGGAAGAAAAAAGAGCAAAATCCTTGAAGACACAGGCATAGGCAAGGACTTTCACACTAACACACACACAGCACACGAGATAACTCCAAGAATCGACAAATTGGGTTACACAAAATTCGAAAGCTTCTGCACAGCAAAGGAAACAATCAACAGAGAGAAGAAAGCACTCGAGGAATGGGAAAAATACTTGCCAGCACCTTCTCAGAGGACTATTATCAAGAATGAGTAAGAAACTGAAAAAAAAAAAAAGGGCTGGAGGAATGGCTCAGCTGTTAAAGTGCTTGAGCAAGCGCTAAGCCAAGCACTAAGTACCTGAGTTCGATTCCCCAGCATCACATAAGCGGGGCGTGGTGGTGCATGCCTGTAATCCCAGCACTCCGGAGGCTGAGTCAGGAGGATTGCCGTGAGTCCAAGGCCAGCCTGGGCTCTGAAGTGAATTCAGGACCAGACCAGCCTGGACCACAGAGAGAGACCCTGTCTCAAAAAAAAAAGAAAGAAAGAAAGAAAGAAAGAAAGAAAGAAAGAAAGAAATTGAAAAAAAGATTAGACTCTTCAAAATCAAGGACCCAATCAAAAACATTGGAAGCTGAAATGAATAAACAGTTCTCAGAAGAAGTCTGACTGGCTAACAAAGATATGAAAAAATGTTCAACATCTTTAGCCATCAGAGAAATGCAAATTAAGACAACATGGAAGTTCCACCTAAAATCAGTAAGAATGGCTGCTATTAAGAACTCAAAAAACACATGCTGGCTGATGGGACTATAAACTGGTACAACCACTAAGGAAAGCATTATGGAGATTTCCAAAAAAAAAAAAAACTGAAAATCCACACTCCATTTGACCCAACCATACTTTTTCTGGGTATCTCTTCAAAAGAGGTAAGGTCATCATACAATAGTGATACATGCTTATCCATGTTTATAGTAGCACTGTTTATAATAGCCAAATCTTGGAAGGAACCAATATGCCTGACTACAGATGAATAGATAAAGAAGATGTGGTATATATACACAACGGAGTACTACTCTGTCATAAAGAATGACACATTTGAGTCATTTGTAGAAAAATGGATGCACCTTGAGACCTTTATGCTCAGCAAAATGAATCAAACTCAGGAAGTTAAGCATCATATGGTTTCTCTAACATGACAGAGCCAACCGTAAACGTGTAAGAGATATGGAAGAAAATAAGATGCACTTTGTGGAAAGGGAAAGTGTGGGTGTGGGGGGGCGAGACGATCAGAAGGGGAGATACAATATGTAAATAAGAATAAACAATCCCCCCAAGTGATTGCACTAATCTGCCTTTCCTTTGACTTTACATGAGACTCTAGTTGCTTCATATTTCCACAAATACTTGGTATTACCAGTCATTTTAACTTTAGCTATTTTGCTGGTGAGTAGTGGTAATCCATACTGCCTTTTATTTTTTTATTTTCACTTTTTTTTGAGACAGGCTCTCATTCTGTATTGCAGGCCGGTTCTGAACTCACTATGTAGTCCAGGCTGGCTTTGAACTCCAAGCAGTTCTCCAGTGTCAACCTCCCTAGTGCTGGGATTGCAGGCATGACTCATCATGCCCAATTGAGGTGGTGTGGGGGGAATGGAACTCAAGTACTTAGCACTTATTAGGCAAGCACATTAACCACTGAGCTATTCCTCCAGGTACTATTTTTTGATAAAGGCATTATTTTTCCTGGACATATGGATGATGTTGATGAAACATTGTTGAGTATTTGCTTTATACTAATACTCCTCCAAATTTACATTCATCAACTCATTTACTGTTTATAACAAGTCTGAACTCAGAAATTAGCATAATTTATTTTATGGATGAGTAAAATAGAGGGGAATGATGTTCAATGACTAATCTAACATCAGACTACCAAAGAAGGAAAGTTGCTGGATTCGAACCCAGACATCTGCTCTAGATCCTAAACTCTATCAACTGACACGATTGCTTCTCCTGACAACAATAGCACTCAAGTCATTTTGCATATTTATTCATCCATTAAAAAACAGAATTGCTGATAATTGACAGATAGTGTCTTCAGCTCTATTTATTAGAGCTTTTTGCAACCTCTGTAATCTTGGCAGAATACAGACTGCATTTTGATTGATTGGTGACCTTAGTGCTAGTGGGTACAATATTAGCTACCCTAGTGCATTACGATGAATTCCTAAGAAGCAAAGCATGAATTTGGGTGTATCAAGGAATATTCTTAAGAAATCGACAGTGAAGGAAGCTGGATCAGGCAGGGGAAAGCCTCAAACATGAATTTCATCCCAGCTGGGGTGGCAAGACTTGCCAGCAGTCAAAGGGCCTAGCAATTTATGTTCCCATGCTACTCAGATATGGCGCTGGGCTGCCTGGGGATGTATGTGCGACAAGCAGGAAGAGCATTCTTGTTTAATTCAGGTTAGAGAAATTCTCCAGAGGGGAAGGCAACCACAAGCCATTAACCAGGAACAATTACAGAAAAGAAAGCATTTTACCCAGGGCCGCCTCATGCTCAAGCACTCATTTTCCATTAAAATCCTTTCTTTTTATTCACTACCTTAGATGAGTGTGAAATAGTATTCTGCACGTTAGTGCCGTTTACTGGTTTTGTGTGGGTTTCACCAAACACTTTCACAGCCCTGATTGTTGCCGCCGAGTCTCCGCTTCAGGAATACATGTGTTACGGCCCACATTTAAAAGGAGATCAGAACGAAATAAGAAAAGCCGACGAGCTATTTTAAATAACAAGAAGTAAATAAAAACATCTGGCGGCTGATTAAGATCCACATTCTGAACCCTGGTAAAGAGGAGGCGATGCACCTTTAAGGCGGAGCAGCGCCGGAGCAGTTCTTCCAGTGACTTTTGATGTCTGACAGGGAGCTCAGGAAATGCAGGCAGGAGGACATGGAGTCATTCAGAGAACTCAGTGGGATGAGAGGGCACGGAGCACGTCTCCCCCTGTTTTATTGATCTTTATACTGTGTGCTGTTTGTGCTCTTTAGGAGAGTAGTTATGAAAACCCAGATATTACACTCATGGGCTGGGAATGTGACACGGACATCTGCTTGCCTTGGCTTGACGCCTCTGGTAGGAGCCATCCGGAATGCGTTAGCCCACGCCTTCTCTTTGGAAACAACATGAGGAAAATAAATAAGGTTTCAGAGGCCCAAAACACCTGTGAAACCTCCTCTGTGCATCGGAACCGATCCTGAAAAGCCAGCCCCCTGTTCTTAGCCACCCTGAAGAGGCTGGAAAGGAGTGATCCTACTCGGTCTCGTTGGCCCATGAAGTTCTGATCTCCTGCCTGGCTCTGCTGAGACATCACAGCAACAATTTTTAGTGGCTCTAAATGCAAGAGCTAGGTGCAGAAGTGTTGTGTTTCATTATCCCATCCTCTCCGCAGCCTTACTTTAAAGGTCAAAGCCAATAAAATCTTCTGGTTCCGTTTTAGTAATGGCTACCTCAAAACAAACCCCACTGAGCCTTTATGACTTTATTCTCGGTTTTCCAAAACAGGATGAAACTTGTTTCAATTGCTTAAAACATAGGGGCAAACCTCGTAGGATGAATGCATTCTGTTTGAAATCAATTTCCTTCATCATTTTATTAGATTGGATGCTCTGGACGGGGGACTGTTATTTTCCCATTGTGCTTTTGCAGAACTGCCCACTCTGGAAGCTTTGTGGCTGTGAGCTCCCGATTAGTTTCATTGTTTTTCTCTTCTTCTCCTTTCCTGGCTACAAGGACTTAACACTTTCCTCACCTTCGAGGTGCAGGGCAGCACCACAAGGAAGGCAGAATAAACAGGATGATTACACAACCAGCATACAGCAAGGGGGCAATATTTCAATACCAAATATTGCTACCCATATACCTCAACAGAATGTGGTAAAGTAAACAAAATGATAGCATAATTATAGTAGTTCCAATTATGTTAATTAGGCTGCATACACGCTTCATTGATAAGCAACTGTGCTGCACAGAAACACCGTTAAGCCTGCTACTTCAGCCTTTAGCAGCTTTGTGTCACACATGCCACTATATTCTTGGATAACATTTACCTCTTACAGTTTTTTTTCTTTTATAGCAATACTTTTCTGAAAAAAATTGAAAATAATAGAGCGTGTCTTCCCATATTTCTAAAGAAGGTAAAGATTCCCTATCGAATTCCACACCTGCTGAGTTCCTCAGTGCTTCAGTTCCCTTCTTGAACCTCAAATGAAAAACATTAACATGTCCCATTTGACTAATTAAAATCCAGCTTAAGAAAATGGATTTACTTTCAGTCAGTCTACTTCAAATTGCATCCTTTGCTTTGATATCACCCTCATAAAGAGAAGTCCTGAGGGAAGAGACCACCAAAATCTGTAGTTCACAGAGTAGGTTACATTCGAATGGGAAAAAAGGAGAAATATTTTAATGGTGCAGATATTTTGCCTGTTTATCAGACATCTTATTGTTTCGAAAAAGTAGATCATGCATTGCAAAGAAATGGGTGCCATGCAAGAATGAACCATGAAGAAAAAATGTAAAAGATTCAGGAAAGAAAAATTACAATTGAAAGCAAACTAGAAGCATTTCTATTTTAAGACTGAATGGCAGCTTAATACTATAATGCAGCTGATTAGGTATGGAAGAGTTAATAAAACTCACCAATAAAATAAAAAGTTGTTTATAGCCCAAGCCATACAAGAGAACTGAAAGAAAATAGTCCATATTATTTAGTTTAAATGCTATTTAAGAGATGTAATGAAAGTGTAGTAAATAATCACTTCAAGACAAAAAAAATAAATAAAAGAGGTTGGGATTTCTTTCCCAGAAGATTGCCAGAAAATTAGCAATCTAGATGAACTGCTTAGAGATCAAAGATATTGAGAAACCAAATGCTCAATGTGACACAGTAGAATTTTGTATATTGAGTAGAAGCTTAGGCCCGTTCAGATGCACCCAAGCCTTGTCCCACTCTCTACTGTGTTTTTCCCCGCTATTTTTATTAATATACAAACGTAATACATAGTACTTACAATGAATTTGGGTGTTTCGTACATCTATGTATCACATTGACTGCACAATCCCTTCCCATCTTCTACCCTCCCACCCCCTCCCTGTCCCTTCCCCCGGCTCTGGCTATCACTTATATGGTTCCAGAGAATGTCTGTGTTCTGGGTTTTCCAAAGCCGAGAAACCACACAGTGTTTAACATGTTAATCTTCCGCGCCTAAGTCATTTCACTCAAGTCACCACTCTACCCCAGCTTCCTATTCCTCTAATGGGTTCGCAGTAATCAAATCTTAATATCTCCTCTCTGAATCCATCTAATCCCTTCATTGGGATATTCACCAAAAATTTTTTTTTCTACTGTGTTTTTAGCTCATTTTAACAGGTTTTTTTCTACTTTATTTTTTAGTTTTCACCTGTTCTTCTCCCATAAACTCAACCCAAGCCTGAATAAGTTAAAGTTAATTCTCTCTCTCTCTCTCTCTCTCTCAATTCACACTTCCTTCCTTGCTTAACACTAAATTCTCTGAGATTCTGTTTTTGTTACAAATATCATTAGGTTGGTAATCAGAATCAATTCCTTCAAAATAGGGTTATTATATCTGATATCTATCACTTGAAAATTTAAGTCACCGTTGTTCCCGTGTGCAAGAAGCTTGCTTTCTTTAAGATAGCATAATTGAGCAAAAAGAAACCCTAAAAAAGAGACAATACTGAGAATGTGTACAACAGACAAGAGTAGCCTGTAGAGATATCACAGAGCAAATGCCCTGTGGGGAGAGGTTAAAAAGATGCTGAGTTGATTTTGCAGACACAAGAAAAGCCAAGGGTTGTAAGTGGCCATCTGTAATTATGTGCAAGATTATTAAGAAAGGGGATGTTGCCAGCTGCTCTCCTCTTCACTCAGGGTAGAAAAATGGATCAAATTCTAACTGGAGAGATATCCTTTAATGTAAAGAAGAACTCTGTAGCTTTAGGGTGTGGTACTCTCTAAGGTAAGTAATTAGTGACAGTACAAAGCTCTTATTACAGAATTGTAATACTTTCCATCTTAGACCGTTTAGGTTATTTTTTTATAGATAGAATGAATGCTTGCTTACAAACTATGAATGACTGAATTTCTGCTAATGAAATACTTGTAAAACATAGAAATGTGGATAAAACCAAAAATACTTTTTTTGCATTACATTTTTGCTTTTTTATAAAAAATTTATTTTCCCAGAACAGTTTTTTTTTCTGTTCTCTATATGATGATTTTCTACATAGTCCCAGTGTTATTGTCTAATTTCAACTCCCTCAAAACAGATTGACTGAATGATCTCCTCTGATTTCTTATAAGCTTTTCCATGTAATTTTTTCAGTCTCTATAGTCAGATTGGAGGATGACAGAAAACCTGTGCTCTTTGTCTTTCTGATTATCAAGGGACTAGGAAGACATATGTCTTGATGCCATCATCCTGAAAAGAAGCACATGTATGAAACCATGAAGGTTAATGCATCTCAGAGATGCACGACTTGGGAATAAGTTTACAGTTGAACTTCTCTCAGCAGTACAAACAGTATAAAAAGACAACAGAAATATCTGCACCTTCTTTTGGATCAGGTGAGCAAAGAATTATATAAGCTGTCTCATTAAGACAACATGAGATCAATCTAGATGTCTCTAATGCAAAACATTGATGAATAAAGAATGAGAAAAACTACTATGAATTTTACTAAGCTGTTCCTTAAGAACACAGAGATACACCTGCAAATATTAGTGGGTCTTATTCACAAAAGTGGCTCTCATGTATGCACTGTGGCTACTATGAAGCATGGGTTTACATGGGACAAGACCGACCACGGACAATCACTGAGAGACTTAATACAATGGTGAAGGTGAACGTGGTGGGGGGTTAACTACGTACGATACTGGCCATAGAAATGGAGAAAGCACAAAAGTTCAGAAGAGCGTTCGGGAGGTAAATATTTAGAAAAGAAGAGGAATTTAGAAGAATTTTCAAATTATGCATGGGGTCACAGAAATGATGAAAAATGATTTCTAGGAATCATCTAATATCTTAGAGAAAGGCAGCAAAAAGCATGCTTACCTCAGGGATGGGCATACTTTTTTCTATAAAGGTGCATAGCGTAAATGTTTTGGAATTTATGGAGACATTCATACAATCTTAGTTAAACTATTCAAGTTCTCTGGGATTCAGTGTAAATAGCCACAGACAAAGCAAATGAATGGGCTTGGCTAAGTTCCAATGAAACTTTATTTACAAAAGCAGTTAACAGGCTACATTTGGCCCCAGACCATCCTTTGCCCAATGTCGATGACAAACATTATGATTTATTACACAGACCACTACATATACCAATACAATGAATCATCAAAAATAAACTTAAAACATGTTCAATATTTTCTGCTAAATTGTTCTAAATTTTTAAAAATATATGAAAATCTAGAGAAAATTATCAATGTCAATTTTGTTGCTTAAAACCTTACCTGGATTAGACAATTGAAGCAAATATTGAATACCTTATTTTCCAGCAATGTGGGACAAAAATTAGGTTTTAATTCGAATATTGTTATTTAAACACAAAAAAGTTCAGTTTCCACACTTATATTCATGTGGTTATAAAAGAAAAACTGAGGAAACAACAAATAATTGCATCACTCTGCTCAAGAATGATCTTATCCTCAGATGTTGGAATTGTAGAAACATGCCCTTTTTTTCAGAATCTTTGATAGTCTCCATCACATATCTTCACTCTTGAAGATATGTAAATGGGCTGTGAATGTTTAGGTAGAATTTATGAACATAAGTAATAATTGCACGTATGGACACCTCATGAAGACTGACACAAGTATTGTTTTCTTGAAAATATGATTGATGATAATATATTATTTATTATTAATATTACTTATAGAATTAATATGAAAAAAGTTTTAAAAGTTGGAAAATATCAACTGGTACATTAAATTCTTATTGAAACCCTTGTTTGTTGCAGATGTCTAGGATGTAATCTTTTGTCATGCATATCCACATTCCAAACCAAATATCCAACTAATTTTTTTCTGTTATCTGGATCACAGCAAGCCTAAAAAACCATGAAATTTGGTTGCATGACAATATAGTTTTATTTTTGTAAAAAAATTTCTAACAATTATGTGAATTTATCATTATTTACTCTCTAACCTGATAATAACACTTTTTGAAAATTTCTAACAAGATATATATTAGAAGAATCGCTACATCCATCAAAGAGCTGTTTTGCAAAGTATTCTCTGTTTTGTAAGCAAAGGTGTCAGATTTTTGGTTTTGGTTTATATTATTTTGGGTGGTGGGCTGCAATACTGGGCGTTAAATCCCAGGTTTCATGCATGCAAAGCACTCAGTGTACCACTGACTTGTATCCTCACCTCAAAGCTAGATTCTTTTTTTGAAGTTTCTTTTGAAAATCATGATTCTTTTAAACATCATACTCAAAATCAATAGGTTCTCATAACAGCTTATCTCCTGCAGAGCAGGAATAGAAACATTCTTGTTTGAGATAGCTGAACTAACAGGTGTTTTCCTTTTCTATACAGTTTTATGAAGCTATGAAATCCTCATTAAGTTGTAGGTCATAGGCATGTCTCTTAGAAAGCAGCTGCGCCAGGTAAGTGGGAGAGGGGTTTTGATACACTCATGTCCCACAGTAACAAATACCCCCTAAAAAGACAAAACAAAATAAAATAGCAAAATACAATACATACACATAAACTCTACCCAGATACTACTTAAAATTCTGTTCATGAGACTAATGTACTTTTCCTTCCAGGTCATTGTTAAAATGCTACAATACTGCTCACCTGCAGCCGTTGAAATAATCCATATAGGTACCAAATTTTCAGTTCTTTTGTCTTGGCCAAGAAGCAATTGGTTTCTTTTTTATTAATTCAAGGGAAAGGTTAATGCTTTTTATATTCATTTTATAGTATATATAGCAAGAAGAGAAATGTAAAATGGTAGACACAAATTCTATTTGACTAAATTAACTAAGCTTATATTTGTATGTTTAGAGGCAATGAAACTGGGAGTTCAGCTAGAGAAACTATAAGATTTTCAAGAAGAAATTCTTCTGAGGTTGTTAGGAATGCTTCCTAAAGTGTAGGGAATTGGGCTCCATTTTGAAGAACTGTAATATTGGTAGATTAGGAAAAGTACTTAACGTGACAGGAGTTCATGTTAGTCGCACTATCCAGCTGTGCTCAGAGACAGAACAACCCTGGCTGGCTTCCGTGACTCTAAGGAGAACGAGCTGACCAGAGCAGTGCAGGCTGGTGAAGAGAGAAGAGGTTCAAGGATGGTACTCCAGAGGCAATTCACCAAGACCTGGCCAGATCCAAGAGAAGAGGCCTTTGACACCACGCTGAAGAAAGTTACGTGAGAAATTTTGCCACGATAAGACAGCACTTAGTAATAATCCACTGGTGAACAGGAAAGAAGAAAAGAACATATGTAAAACCCTTGTCTTAGTTTGCAGGGAACATTTTCACTGACTAATAAATTATCAGTATTGGTGGAAAATGTGTTCACTATGTTAAAAGTGGAATGGTCATTACACTCTATCATTACGTATGTATCTATTTTCCTGTATATATTGCCGTATAACTTCCCCCAACGAGAGACTCTTGCATTAAACAATTACTCTGGAATGCTTTCCCTCCTGCCAGTTGGCCACCCCCTGTCCACAGGCACAGCTGTTCACCTGCCTCGCATTCCTGTGCCTTCGGCCTATAACCTTGCTGTTGTTCTCCCCTCTGTTGTGGTCTTTGAAATCAGAATCTTCTTCCTTCATTGTTACCACAACCTGTAAGCATTCAGTTTCTTTTAACAAGCCATTTTTCAAACTAGTCTCTAAATTTTTAAATCTCCAAATTCCTGAATACATGGACCTGAATCTCCAATCTGCTAGGGTGAACCTGCACCCACTACCAAGCCACGTTTCTGTGTCTTCGCCGAGAGCTGTAACCCTTCCACCCAGTGCCCACGCGTCGCACTTCCCCTCACAGAGATGGCGGATTCCGTGGTATATTTTTCAGCTGGACTTACTGCTCCTCTTTTTCCTTGCATAGCCTTAAATAAAATGTTTCTCACCTTAGTCATTATCTTGCAGATATGCTAAATATCCTCATACTTTAAGTTTTCCAAAAAACCCACAAAATCAATAATAACAAAGTATTTTCTCTTTCTTTTTACTCCAAGAAAAATGGCAGCCTACAGTGTCTTCACACACACACACACACACACACACACACACACACACACACACACCTCAGCTCTGTTCACAGTAGGCACTTGGAACTGCCAATAAATTGTTTTATATGCCTTTAGTCAGATATATTGCCTCAATCTTTTTTATTGCTACTTCTTCCAAGCATCTGACAGCAAGCCAGTTCCTTCATTCCCAATGTACAAATGTATCTGTTTCATTATGAAAATCAAGTAAATCCTCTTCAGTTTGCTAATTCCCCCATATATAAATTTGTTTACCTTGTGTTCCCAGTATATCTTCCTAACACATTTTAACGATGAAGCCTACTCCCCCAGGCCACCTGGGTCTTTGATCCCTTCTATGAAAGCAGATTTTTCTCTCCCACTTATCTCACTGCAAATTTCTTTCCTTTCAGCTAATATTCCCTACAGTCTTTTCTACTCTATGAAAAGTGCCAAATTCCACATTGTCCTTGAGTTGCTGTTTGTTTTGCTCTCAGGTTTCTTAAAAGAGAAATCTATACATCTCCCCAACTACAATGAACATACATTTCATTTCACTCTGATTATTTATTATTATTCTGATTAAAACTACCCATGGTTTCATAACTGCAACTGCAAGGATATTTTTTCCACTGATAACATTGATTCGGTGACATTTGATCCTATTGGTCACTTAACTTTTGTTCACACTGGACAATTCAATTTATTTTTTCCTCTATTGAAATGAGCCACTTACATTTTGAATCCAAGTTCTGTGCTTGTCTTACAGCTGTTCTTACACCCCATTGTATCTCAGGCTGATCTCTCTCACTGCCAGAATTTTAGCTTAGTCTTACACACTAAGGATTCTCTGAATTTAATTCTCCAATTCAAACCTCCACGTTTCAGTGTCACACCAAACTGTCCATTAACTGCTTTATATTTTTAGTCAAGAACTAAATTCACCTTCTTTTCTCCTTGAACTATAGCTTATCTTTCTATCTTTTCTCTCACTTGTTGGCTATATCATTATACCATCTTCCCGGTCAATGAATCAAGTTAAAACTACAAGTCATGCCGTATTAAAACATGAGCAACCATTGCTTAGAAGGACATAATAGGAATGAATGTTTAGAGGGGAAAGGCAGGCTTTCTTTCAAGTGAGGCTGTGGAGACGCCATAACCCAGGTTTTAACAGCATGGAATTTGATATCAAACTGTACAGAGGTCTTAGTGGAAACTCTTCTAGATGTGTGACCTGGAGAAATTTAGCTTCTTACTCCTTCAGTTTCCTCACCTGAAATTGTAGGCAATTAAACTGGCTGGTGTGAGGAGCAAATGTGAGAACACCTGCAAAATGCTGACACTGTCCTTGAAACACAGTGAGCTCTGAGTGCTGGGGGTGGGGGTGGGGGGGTAGCAGTTGCTATTTTCAGAAGAAATATTTCTAAAAAGATTGATGTAGAGTAATGACCTTAGTTTCAAGAGTTGGAGGGATGATATGGACTTTATCTCACTTTATTGCCCTGCCAGGAACTTTGTTCTTTCTTCTTTAAAAATTACCAAACTATAATTCTTTGCATTTCATACCAGTGGAGAAAAGATATCAATTATTCTAAAATAAGTATTGGGGCCAGTGGCTAGCTGTAAGATTAAAATGAATTGTTTTCAAAGGAACTGTATAGGGAAAAACTTTAAGTTAAAAAAATTAAAACCATATAAAGCTTTGAAGAATTCTTGGGAGGATTTATTTTCCTTCCCTCACTTGGAAAAAATTTTACAAAGAAAGATCAAACTCAAATAATTAAAAATTGATAGATTTTACCACGTCTACTATTTCAAATTCTGTGTAGTAAAAGATACCTCAAGAAAGTCAAAAACAGATAACTAATTAGAAAAACATTTGCCATAAGTGTGGCAAAAGATAATAATCATAATTTCCTTATATTGAAATTATGTTAATTAAATATACTTAAATTATTTGGATGTAGTTTTAAGTTGGGCAAGTTTTTGTGTGTGTGCTACTGCCATTGATGGAAAAGGAAGAAGGGGAGACATGCATGTATATTTTCCAGGGTGATGACAGCCTGAAGGAATCTGTAAGAAGTTGGAAAATTAGGGTGAGTCTAGGGAAATAAAGTTGAGATTGATTTTCACTCTATCTTTTTTATTAATCCTGACGTATTTACTGTCCATTATTTTACCATATCAGAAGGGAAGTGTTCTTAGTGAACATTTCATATGAATATAAGAGGGAAAATGAAAAAGGAAAAGAAGGAAAGGAGGAAGAAAGAAGAAGGAAAGGGCAGTGAGTAAGACAGGATGGAGGGAGGGAAGAAGGGAGAGAAAACCAAAAGAAGGAAAGGAAGGGGTTTGAAGAGAAAAATCCTTAATACATAAAATCTTAATTTTTCACCACTAGTCACTAAAATACTCCATCTTTTGTACAAGAAAATAAGCCACTTAGGGCAAAAAATATGTTTTAATGTTTGTGGTGTCCTGTATTGTGCCAGGCATTGAAGACATGCTTATATATGCTTTTAAAATGAATAAAGAAACGAATGATTATCTCATGCTCTCTTTCATGTGTGGTCTTTTGCTTTGCAAAATTTCCCTCCTGCTACTTCCTGTGCCTCTTGTATGTGGCACAGATTCCCCAGCATTTTGAAAAGTGTAAAATGAATATTCCATGGTAGCTAACATTTTCTCTCCAAAAGAGAGTTTTACACTGCTGACATTTGAGTCAGAAAGTCTCAGAGCCCTGTCATCTTGAATAAATCCTCCTTTTCCCCTGAAAGACAGTGCCGCTAGGAAGCATGAAATCTACAGATTTGTGTATTCTTCAAAAGCCACCACCATGTGAAAATGGATAATCTTCTACCAAAATCATTAACATTATGTATTTGTAGCAAGTTTACTGGAAATTATTGGTATGCATTGTGTGTACTTTAGAGGCTTATACTGCATGCAATTTAGACATAATTGATTGACTGAATAATTCTTGGATACCTTATAATCAAATTTCCTCAGCCCAGTGCTACATGTTAAGACACATCGCTAAAATCTGGTTTTAGTAATGAGAGTTCATTAACATTCTTCAATGTTATTACGTACAATAAAATAGCAAGCATATGAGAATGAAGATAATCTTCAGGAATGATGGGAAAGTAAGACTGGGCCAGTCTGTAACATTGGGACCAGCATCTACTAATGCCCTTTGCTGGATGGGAACTGATCCTTGTACCGCTAAGAATCAGACTCATTTTCTTCTTCACTCCACACTAGAGAACAGCATTATTGGTTTAGTCACCGGTCTCTACAATTTCTCCAGATTTTTTGACCAAAGATCTATCTCCCAGTTAAGTCTTTTCTCTTCACCAGGAACTTGTATACAATCTTCATCCAAGAAGACAAAGACCTTGCCACTAAAGTATTTAGTAGCAATAAGGAAAATGTTAAGTTAGAAAATTGGGCCGAGCTCAGGGTTAGGTTATTATTTAATAGGCTTTACAATAATGTCTGTATCACTCTCATAATTGGCATGTTTATTGTGTGTCCATGATGTGAAAAATAAACATTTCAGATACATTGTCACATGTGCCTGTAGACAGACAAAAGTGCCTGCCTTCAGCTCTCCAGTGTGCTACTGTGCTTCCTTCGAGTGGAACATGGAGTGTGGTTCTCATTATGCGCCTGTATTTTGAAGTCTATGAGCCAGATTTTACTTGGACCAGTAGCATCGGTCTATAACTCCAACTCTGTGGGAGGCTGAGGTAGGAGAATCATAAGGTCAATTCCACCCTGAGCAACTTAGTGACGTGGTAAGTCTGTCTCACATTAAAAACCAAAATATGGGTTTGATATGTAGCATAGTGCAGACACATGCACACGCGTGCAAGCACGCACACACCCACACCCACACACACGTCAGCTCTTCTAAACTTTTAGGTGAATCTTTCTTCCATCACACTACCAAAAGTTATAATCATGAATATACACTCACCTTGGTTGGTGTTCCTTGCTCTAAATCAAGTGTGTGTGAGGGTATCAAGTGAAAAGCAAGTGTGGCTTGTGGACAGTCAAGCCCCATGTTCCATGGTAATACTGAAAGGCAAGTCTAAGTGGAAGCATGTTGAGGCAGCTGACAACTGTCCTGATTTACCTGCCATTAAATGTTTTATATTTTCAAGAATGTAGAAATTTCAATGTTAACACAAGGAGGAGGCAGGGCAAATCCAGATGGATGGTCACTCCAAGTGCAATAGATCTCCTGTCATTAGAATGGCATTTCATCAGTTAACCATGCCTGGTTTGTGTAGCTCTAGTTGTAGATGGTTATACAGTTGTTATGTTTGCCTTTGTTGGAAATCTTCTTGGTAACTGGGCCTATTGTGATCTAAAATCTAATATGTTTCAGAGAGGAAACATCACTACTACTGTTTAACGTTGGAAGATGTAGGGAGGAATGACGCTGTCTGCTTACCTCGTTCTCAGAACAGTTTTACTTCCCTTCCCTTCAGTGTATTGCGATCTTTCACTTCCTTCCCTCTTCTATCCCAGAACTCGTGGTATTCCCAGGAGCAGAGAGCACTTAGCATCGTTTCCACAGTCATATGGTCTGAAGTCACAGGCTTGCATTAACTCTGGGTCTTTCATCATGAGTGCATGCGAGTTTGCTTACATATGTTGATCATAGTCTGTTCAATATGTCTTTGGAGACAGTTATTGTTTGGAATCAGTAGCTGTTACAATTAATCCTCACATCTCCAGAAAATTCGAAAGCTTGTGGAATTAAAAGTGCCTGGCATTTAATGACACATTATTTTTCTATTAGATTATCAGACACACACCATCAGCAAAGTTTGTATATGAGAGGAGCATTTTGTTAGTTTGGTTTAGGAAAATGTGGCTAATTCATTTTATGATTCTATAAAACAAAATGTACTAGGAGACTGGGACACATGAAACATGAAGATAACTTTGTGGCTTCGGAAACCTTCTTTGCTTTCCTGAAAATGGTCACAGCTAGTATGTGTTGAGTGTCTGATGACATTTTTACTACAGTTATTTCATCCTTGACAGCTGAGGATGAAATACTGTCAGGGAAGTTGAGTCACTCTACAAAAATAATAATGTAGTAGAGGTTGTCTCTCCACATTTACAGTTCATTTTCTATAGGTTAGTTACTGTGGTCACTTGTGGTACAAAAACACTAAATAAGTAGAAGATTCCAGAAACAAACAAATCATCAGTTTTCAGTTGTATGCCACTCTTAACTGTATGATCAAATGGTACACTGCCTCATTCTGTCCTCTACCTCCACACAGCTCTGGGGTGGGGTCATCCTATGTGCAGTGAATACGCATCCTATCGTAGAAGTCATCTTGGTGACCAGATGAGCTGTGCATGGTTTTCCAGTGTTTGTATTGCAAGCATCCCTTTTGTGGAGGTCTAACACTAATTTATAAATTAAATTTTACTGTAGTAGTCATATATAAGAAGAAAACAGCATATGCAAGTTTTGGCTTAATTTTCAGTTGCAGAAATCTACTGGCTGTCTTGCAATATTTTCCTGTGAATAAGTTGCCATATTCATGAGGTGGGAATTTCCAACACCTTCTCATGCACGTTGCTTGTGCTCCCTCTATGGTACAGCCACTCTGATTGGTATCACAGACCATTCAGGGAACAAACACTTCTGGGTCTTGAGACTTAAACCTGACTCTGGCAGAGAAAATACAGAAGGAAACAAGACAGATTTGGTTTTTGCCTCTTTGATGCTTAAAGCTTCGCATGTGCACTCCACATATTTTTTGAAGCATCCTCAAAAGGTTTTAAAAAGTCATACTTAAATGTTGAAAAGAAACTTTGTTCCCAGAGAATTTTTTAAAAATTAAAAATTTCTATCCTTCTAAATAGAATATGGAAAAGCTCTTCACAATTTATATTATAGCCAGTTATTCTGGTTTGGATCTAGAATATCCCCCTAAAACCTCTTGCATTTTAATATTATAGGTTATCTATGGAACCCTGTGCTGTTAGGAGATGTGGGCCTGGTCTGGATCGGTGGATTACGGGTGTGTGGTGAAAATCAGATGCGTGATAAATTATAGATTACAGATATGTGGTGGATTAGGGGCTTAAACCTGGAAGGAACAGACACTGAGGCTGAACCCCAAAAGGGCAGACCACTGAGCCAGGTTCTGGAAGGATATCTGCTACTTTTCTTTTGGTGGGGACTTAGCTTCCTGTTTGCAGCGCCAGGAGGAGCTGCTTCCACCTCTGCCTTTGCCAAGCACTTCTACTGTTACCAGTAGTCCATGAATGGACTGTGACCTTCTGAAACTCTGAGCTAAAATAAATATTTCTTCTATTAAATTGTTGTTGTTGGGTACTGAGTCACAGCAACAAAAAAGTGACTGAAGCACCACCTTAATCTTAATGCTTATCTATCAAAAAATGAATTTGACTTTCTTAACCTTCGAACCCAAAATTTTAATGAAATTATGACCTTCTAGGTCAGTGGAAGATTTTAATGGCTTAATTGTTAACCTTTGCTTTGGGAGACTCATACACATTATGCCTTTTACTTGGCTGGATATAGGCCAGTACATAATACAATCTTTCTTTTTTCCCTTTAAGTCTTCACTCTTTTAATAAGAAGGCCAAGGTATGCCTCATTAAATGTAAAAATTAATGATGTGTCAGTCATATAATGTGCATGACCTTCATGCAAAGTTGTCATTAAATGCTGACTTCTAAGCTCACGTGCTTTCTTCAGTCTTCAAAAATTGTACAAGGATAAGCAACAATAAAATAAATAAATACCTCATGGGAAGCAAATAAATCATAGTGATCTTAAAAGGCTAACCCAATAAACTAATCTGATCAAGCCATCGGCCTTGTAAAGTCAATCACATTTGTCTTCAAACAAAAAGACATTTTAAAAACTTCATAAATGAAATATGTTTTCCACAGGGACTCAACCACAGACTGACTTATGAAAACGGTTCCTAAGAGAAAAGCTAACCTCATTCTTAATGAATTTTTACTAAAATATATGACAATTTCTTTCTTTCTTTCTTTCTTTCTTTCTTTCTTTCTTTCTCTCGGTCTTTCTTTCTTTCTTCTTTCTCTCTCTCTTTCTTTCTTTTCTTTTCCTTATTGTACCATTTGTGAATCTGGCTGGAAACACATAAATCTTGCCGAAACTAAGTTTATATTGATCTTTGCTCTTTGTCTTTTTAGCATATGGAAAATGACAACAACCCCAAAAGCCTGGGCCAAGTCATTCTTTAAAATAAACTCTGTTTCAGTTCTTATGCTGGGGTGACCATAAAAATAGTGGTGACTGTCATCACCAAATTTTTATTTTTTTTCCAATACTGTTGAAAAGAGCATTTGTGATTTTGGATTTCTAATTATGAAGGTGTTGCTATGTTAATTGCCATGTCACATATATTCTATCTCACTAAACAGCTAAACAACCACCCAAACGATCTGCACGGACAATTGTTTTCCATCTGGGAGAGATGTTGAAGGTGTTGACTTTCAAATGCCTTTTGGTATGTCAAAAAACATCTAGTACATCAAGGGAATGCCAAGGAACATTGTATTTGTTTTTATTCACTTGAATTTAATTAAATAAATCATTAGAATTGTAGTTTGGGTAGATTCTAATTAGCTTGGTGACTTGTTATATGTTTTATCAGTAGGATTCTTTATTTCACATAAAATCTGATCAGATCCTCTATTAGTTGAAATAGATACTAAACAAATCAATTTTAAAGTTCTAAGTAGAATATTTTGATATTATTGGGTTCCATCAATTTGGTAAAATATGGGTGGATATATAACCCACTTGTATATTCATATAGATCTAGTATTTAATAAATATATTTTAAGAGAGAAACTAAAGACATGCCACCAGAGGCATTTTTACAGAACATGATAGTTCTTTATAATAAGATTTTATGGTGCTGAGGGGATAGTACAGTGATTACAGTCTTTGCCTAGGAAATACGGGGCCCTATGTTCAATTTCTCTGTACCATGGTGGTACCTGCCTGTAATTCCAGAACATGAGAGGCTGAGGCAGGAGGGTGCCATGAGTTCTAACCCAGCCCGGAATACACAGTGAGTTCAGGACCAGCCTGGACTACAAAACAAGATCCTGTTTTAAATAAATAAATAAATTTAAATAAATAAATAAAATTTGAGGCCTATTAATAAGTTTTATATTTTATTTTGCAGATTTGAAAAAAAGTCTGAAGGGTAAAACAGCATTGATCAAGAGTACAAATTGTCAAAACCAGAACTCAAGACCAGATCCCACAAATAACAGAAAATTGTGCTTGGTGAACAGTGGTCATGCCTCCTGAGCTAGATTGTAAGTTAATTTAATGTGTATCATACTTACATGATGGATTAGTATAATACCCACCCCCACACCCCCCCCTTTTTTTGTGCAAAGCCTGAAAATTAGGAAGGTTTAAAGATTGGCCATACTTACGAGACAAATAAAGATCAGAAAATTTTATTGGATCATCTTTGTTTGACATCTTATGCCTAAGTCCATGTCAAAAACTTATGCCCTTTCTGTCATATTTAAATATAGTATGTAGTATTTAAAAATAGTATCAAATTTAGTGTAGGGTGAATCTGAATCTAGAAATTACAAGATTCTCTCCTAGGTCCCTATTTGGTGTGATTTCAGCTAAGACAACCCAGAAACAACTGTTTATAGACTGGTCTTGTCTTTTAAATTCTGTGCACCATAGTGTTGGAGCTCCTCAAGCACTCAGGGTTTCTGTGCACGAATCCAATCCTGCGTCTGTGCCTAAAATTACTGACAAGATAGAAAAGACACTTAATTTTGCTTAAAAGACTCTCAGTTTGGACAGAAATAGGTCAATTTCTAAGTAGCATATTAACAGTAAGCAGGAGAAAAAGTTTTTAGAGCTGAAATAAGTATGACTGTTCAGAAGGAAGGGCTTTGCGGTTTTCTCTTTGTGCCCAAACCTTTTGAGTATGTTTAAATCCTTTAAGTCTAGCCGGTTTCATTCTTGCTCTTCCTTAATATCCATCATAAATCAAAACGCTCTCTATTTTGTCAGAGCATTGACTACATGTAGCAATTAGCATTTAAAATCATTATGCAGAAGCCCTGGGGAAATTTCCTAGGTGAGCTGATCCAACTTTAGTCTCCCGCTGACTGTGGGTCAGAAGTACCAAATCACCCTTTATAATTGTACTCAATTGGCAATCTCATCTCAGATCATGGGAGGCTCAAGCCAAATTAATTGAAATTACCTACTACGTCTAAGAAATACATTCCAGCCTGGCACAGGTCAGGTTGCAAAGTCTGACCTGTGATTACCCGGATGCTGGCTTTGCTGAAATACATCACGGAATGGAGGTGTGGGAGGGAGAAGGGCTACTAAACTTGAGAGAGCAGTACCTGGTCTCTGAATTAACTTCAAGCAGCTCTGAAAAACAGTCATGAGATCATTATTTTTTATTAGAATACTGGAGGGAGGAAGAAAACTAAGGGTCTCGATGTTGTATGTAAGCAAACGATGCAATAGGGTAGTTCTGATTTCTCAAAATTTAAATAAAATGAATGATGCTGACATCTTAAACACCTGCATAAGGACCTCCAGTCAAGATGGCAGCCAAGTAACAGAGCTATTCAATGTTTCCTTAGGGATTCACTTAGAAATTTGAGGTTATAATTAAAAACTGCCTGTTCAACTTAGCTAGGGGAGGAAGGAACATCTCCAACAATTGAAAGTAGGTCACAGGAAGATCAGAAATTCCTAAGATACACCAGAAGTGGAGAAAAACAGCAGCCTGGGAAGTTACCCCAGGATGTCTGAGAACAGCCCTGATTCACTAGCATCTGCAGACAGAGGAAAGCCGGGAGTCTGATCCTCTGACAGAAATAAGTGTGGACCCAGGAGATGTGGCAACAGACAGGAGCTAGTAGACCCAGCCCCCAGAAACAAGCCTGCAAGGAAAGCAAACTGCAAACACAGTGCAACCTTCCCCTAGACAAAAAACCTTCCTGAATCATAACCAGAAGCAGTGCTCAGCAGCCTTAAGCAGGAGCCATTAAAAAAAAAAAAATAGGAGCCAGAAATTGAACTGTTTAGAGTAGGCTCAGAAGAGCACATCAGGTTTTTCGTGTCACTCTTAAACAGTCCTTGGGAAGAAATTGGCAAAAGAGACAGTTGCAGAGAGGAGAGAAAGTTCAATGACCCCTGAAAAGGCTGAAATGGTAGTGGGAGCTCCTCTGAGAGTGAAGAGCCCCACCTTGAGGGAGGAAAGACAAGACAGGAGGGAGAACTTTGCTAAGGGGACAGGGTGTGATCAAGACACCCCAGAGACCACTGGCTGCTAGGTCCTTCCTCACTGCCTAATCCCAGTACAGAACTCAGAGGAATTGCAGCTCCCCCTCTGCACACACACTCTCATGCCCATTTAAAAAAGCCTCTCAATTAAGCCTTCAAAGTGAAGCCCCTCAGCAACAGAAACTGAGAAGACGACAAGGCAGCAGGACAGAGATGCCCGAGACCCCAGAAACGCATGCCATGGACCCTGAAACAGTGGAACTCATAGGGAAGGAGGTCAAAAAGCAAACAAACGAGTCAAATAGCCAGTTCAAGCAAGACATTGTCAAAGAAGTGCAAACAATGATCAGCAGATTTAAGAGAAACTTACTAAATAAAGATAGTGGTCTTAATTGGTACAAAGCCTACTGAGCATACAGAAGCCACAAATTAAAAATTGGGTGAGGTAAATAAGGAAATGCAAGACATGAAGAAACGATGTGATAGACAAGTGGAAAATTTGAAAAAAGAATCTAGCCGAAATACGGGATATAGAAGATACATTTGAAAACAGGGGAACTTGACTCAAACATTGCAAGGACAGAATTCCAGGCCTTGAAGACACTGCTGAGGAAAAAAAAAATGCCATAATTAAGCACAACTTCAAAGTTAGAAGTGAGCAAAGTAGTTGGTATAATAGCTGATGGATGATTCTAAAAGAACCAGTCTCAGGGTTATGAGTGTGTGAGAAAGAGCAGAAGATAGCACTGGAGGTATGAAGAATTTATTCACTGTGAAATCATGCAAGAGCCTTTCCCATATCTAAGAAAAGAAATTAATGCTCAGTAACAAGAATCTAAGTCTTGAAAGAAGCCAATATACCTGAGTACAAATAACTGGATAAAGAAGATGTGGCATATATACGCAATGGAATATTAGTCTGTCCTTAACAATGACACATTTGAATTATTTTTAGAAAAGTGGATGTACCTTAAGATCATGATGTTCAGAGAAATTAATTAAACTCAGAAAGTTGAACATTACAAGGTTTCTCTAATATGAGAAAACCAAACCATAAAAAAATGTAAGAGACATGGAAGAAAGTAAGAAGATGGACTTGGCAGAGACAGAAGGGGAAGGGCTGGGGGGGACGAGACAGTGGGAGGGAGAAAGGGAGATCATATGTAAAAAACAAAAAGAACCAAATGGGGGCGAAAGTGAGAGTTAGGTGGAAGCGGGGAGCTATGGGAAGATCAAAATAGGGGAGGGGAAGAGATTATAATTTTGACGTAATATATATGTGCACAAAATACTCAAATTCAATGTAAATATTATGTATTGCATATATAATATATATTTTAATAAAATGGGGAAAAGGAAAAAACAAAAATCCATTTAAACATTAATAGCTCATAAATAGCTTTATACAAAAGATAATAATTTGGAAAAGACAAAGAAGAATTCTTTATAATAATCAAGTAGCTGCATTATAAATTCTGTTACCTTATTTTTCAAACTAGGATACTGAGACAGGAAAGTTTAGTAACTGTTCAAGGCCATTCAGATATTTTTAATACTTGATTTTGGACCTGGACCTCTGCATGCCCAACTTCCATGACTCTAAGGCTTGCATTCAGAGTGGAATTGTTTCAACCTTTTCTTGTAAATAACATGGGGCTAGGTTAAGTAACAAGGTTGCTCATGCCTTCTGCAATCTTCCAATGCCATTGGTCTCAATTTTCTGTGTTTGTGTGCACATGAATTATCTATACAACAAAGAAAAGATGTAGTTGTTCTTCTTGTCCAAAAAGGTACATTCCTCAGGAGAAGGGGTTGATACTGATGCACAAGGCTTCTTGTTTTTACTTTACCCTTAAATGTAAAATACAATGCAAGGTGATGCTGTTACATAATCTAACACGTATGATCTATTGACGCCTATACATATAATATATAATGATTATTTTCAATCTCTTTATCACTTCCTGCAAATCGTGTATGAAGAAGATTTCTATTCAGAGGTGTAGAAACTGAGTCTTTCCTCCAGGACCTCCTTTCTGCGTTGCAAAACAACATCTTGGCTAGTCAGAACCCTTTACAGTGAGAGGGATCTGTCTTGGTATATATCAACCAATTTAATATTCACTACATTCCTGAGAAATGTAGAGTAGGAATTCTTAATATTTCAATTTATATATCAAAAGGTTGATGATATTGAGATACAGAGTATAAAGGCTACACTTCAAATTACTCTAACACAAAAATTTATTTCTTTTCTTTAATTTATAATGTCCTGTTCACAAAGCTACATATAAAATTCTATGATATCTCTGAAAATATTTGAAGAGAGACCATTACCATAGCATATAGTGATGGTCAACATAGCAGAATATGTGTCTTAAAGCCTTTCTGTGCCTATACTCTTGCCATATTGTACTACTCAGACCAACACCATTTGAAACAAAGTAAAAAAAAAGCACACACAAATATTTCAATTTAAACATTTTAAATAATTAAACACAACACTTAATAGGAATTTTGATCTTGAATTTATATTAGTCGGTTTAGTGGATTCAAATACAGGATTGTTGGATCTGTAGCCTGACTTTAGTCCTATGAATCTACACAACTTATTTAAGAAAAAGCACCCAATTGCAAAGATCCAGGTTGATTTCTTATCTCAACTGAATCAACTGACAGATAGTTGCCACTCGATACATAAAAGACACGTGAGTCAGGGTATATAGTCACCATTTCCAAGAGTAAAAATATGCCCAAGAGCCAGTCCTTTGGACTGAAAGTCAAGGCATCAACTTCAAAGATATTACATTGAATACAGAGACTGTTTTTGGTTAGGAATCCAGAGTAAATTTAGTTACAGCGAAGGTTGAAATGCTTTACTTTAGTTACAGCGAAGGTTGAAATGCTTTACTTAAAAAAAAAAAAAAACAATAGAGAAGAACTATTTAGTTCTAGTTCTGAGTGTTCTTCAGTGCAATAATCCTAAGGATTCTTTATAGAAAGCATGCTGGAAAAGAATTTATTACAAAGTGTCCACTCCCAGCACACATACAGAGCAGGCCTAAGATCTCAAAGTAGGTGTGGCAAAGAGGTCACAAGATATCATCTATGCACAGGCAGCACTATGACATTTTCCTTCAACACTTAGTCCACCCTTTGTAATCCATAGATCAAAATACCTTACGTGGTCCTTTACCCACAGCTTCTCCAAAATTCACTTCCCAGGGCATCATTCAGGTTGTGGTTCTTTCTCCACCTAATGTTTTTACTAATCTTCCAATTCTCTACAGGAAAAAAATCTAAGCCCTTTAAATGTATGCAAATCAATTCACTATCGTTCCATGCTGTTCCTTTCACCCAAAATACACCATTCTGGGTCATACCCAATATATCATTATTTAAAAGTCCCAAAATACACAGCTCTGACTCACGTCCAGGTGCTTGTGATTGCTATTTTCCTTGGGTGATATGTTATTTTACACTATCCAGCTAGGTAAGGACTAAGCTGTCCCTTGCCTCGTTACAAACCTGCCAATCTGAATCCACTCTGATCTGATACTTCAGCACCCCCTTTTCTAGTGTGTCCCCTACACTCTGTTGGAACTTGTTCATCGGGTGTTTTTCTTTTTCATTAGCTAGCTTAAGAGCCTTAAAAACAGGAATCCTGCCGTATTTATCTCTGTCTCCTCATCACTTAGCTCACACTTGGTTCCTGGGAGGCCCTCAGTACATGCCTACCGTGTGACACGAATGAGTGACCAAGCACGGTAGCACATGAGAAGCACCCTTGGTCAGAAATCGGGGAACATAACTATCAGGTCTGCCCCACCACACACTGCCATTGACCTGTTAAGGTGCTGGCTTTCTGGATAGGAAAATTAGTTTTCATCGAACTAGTTTTCTTAAGTATCAGGCTTCCGTGGCAAGCACTGAGTACTGTGTAGTCCTTCACATGCAGAGACACTCCTGGCCACAGGTGTGTCAGCCATCTTTGCTCAGTCTTATGCTATCAAGGGGAAGAACCCACCTCATCATTTATCTTGAAATAGTGGCTAGCTCCAAGAGTGATGGTCATGAAATGCCATGTATGTTTAATAAATATTGGCTATTATAATACACATTTACAGACTTCTTTAGCTGAATGATACTAGAACATTTCATAACTGATAAAATTTCACTGGTTGCTATTACTATTTGAATTAAAATAGTTTCTGAATTTAGGTGTAAGACTTCATTATACATGTTGTTCTTTTTATCTAGACTGTTTTCAAGAGGTTAAAGTCAGCAAATGAAAACAAAGGAAATATGAAATTTAAAGTACAAAATAAAATTGACAAAGCAAATGGACTTGTCCCATCTTGGTTTTTAGTTTATTAACTTCTCCTACAGTTGAATTTGTTTAAAAAATCTGGTCTAGTATGTATTTGCCTGTGGCATTTCTTTTACACCAGCTTTGGGTTTGGTTAACTGCTCTTTTCTTCCCACCGAAGACAAGGAGCCCAATTTCTAGGAAGAGTCATTTGAGTTTTAGGAACAGAAATCTGCCCGCCTCTGTCTCTTGTGGCCTCCCAGGCTTGCAGAAGAGATAAGTCCTTTCCTTATTTTGGCCACAGGAGAAATAACTCCGGCCACAGATGTAAAACAGAAAAATAATCTGTGCTTTTTTTTCTGTCCTTTATTTACACTCTTCATGATTTCCTTTCCCTGGGTATTTTCATTTCCATATGGTTCTTTGTTGACTTTACCCCAACTCAAATCTCTATTGTTGGTAACCAAAGTTTGAGTCCAAGAAATTTAGCATTTCTAAAATGCAATGAAACAAAGTACACTTGTGAAATATATCTTCATTTGACTATTGCTTGACTATGTGAATCATAATTTGTAGAACTGTGGTGTGTGTGTGTGTGTGTTTGTGTCAGAGTCAGCTTGCCCAATAATTTATTTAAATTAAAATTAAAAATGGTTGATCTATACATAAAACACTAAATGATCATATATCAATTACTTTGATGGAAACAAATTTTATAGATGACAATACAGAAGCTGTGCAGAGCTCCAGGGGAAAATGCCCAACTTTAGAGGTAGATTAGCTCTCCGTTAGATGATGCTGTGGTGTGCTACACTATGTTAGCAAGTGCTTCAGCTCCTCAGATCTCGCATTTCTCCATTGAAATAAAGAAGCAACGAGACATGATTCGTGGGAATGGGTAAGCATTAAACAGCACACAGAAGGCACTGAGCATGTCCCAAGCAACTAGCAGTTGTTTGCTTCTAGTTCTTCTTCCTCCTTAGAAAATTTGTTTTCTGCACAAAACAACCACCTAATTGTCTCTATGCGTCTATCTGAGATTTGAACTATAAAATAGCTCAGTGAAGTGTCAAATGATTTGGTGAAATTGTCTGACGACATATAAGTGACATTTATTTGCTCTGGGCAACACTGCTCCTGACCCTTTATTTTAATAATGAGAAGAAAATATGGTCAGAAATGTTTATTATAATCAGGACAAGGATGCCTGGTAGTAGTAAGAGTTAAGTATTCTGTCTCATTACCAACTACAGTGACAATAATGCCATACAGTGCCTGTGATTACTGCATTGCAAAGTTATTACTTCCAATGGAAATAACTGGAGACATTGTGGGTCATTGATATACCTCTTGGGAAACTGCAGGGAGTCTCCTGTAATTAATATGAGCCACCAGTGCACAGAATAAATAACCAACACAATTATGATTTTCTCCAGCCGTGAGCAGATATCAGGGAACTGTCCTTTGATCCAGTTTGTTTGGGAACTGGCTTCCTGCCATGCTTGGGCTGTATTCCCCAATGAATTTTCCATTTTCATACCTTTTTGTAGGTCATAGGCTATCATTTGCTGCTCTGTGTGATGGTGAACAGATAAAAGAGCATATGTAGTTTGAAACAAAACTTCAGCAAGTCCAGGAAAGAGACAGTTGCCTTTAATAGCTTTCTATCAAAGAGGCCACAGGCATCCTGATATGGGTAATGGAAATTCGTAACACTTACTGATCCCAAAGTTACAGTTGTGTCTCTCTGCAGAATTAAAGGAGGAAAAAGTTGATGAGCAAGTCAACAAATACATAATCCCACCTGTGTCTAAAAGGAGAGATTGAGAGTAAAGAATTTTGGAATGATATGGTAGGATAGGAAATGTGCCCTCGAACCTCTCTGTGTGGCCCAGGTTAAGTCTGTCCTCCTCTCTGGCAATGTGCTTCCTTGTCTGGAAACGGAGAGTTCATAACTATTCCCTAGAGTGCTGAGAGGACTGAATGAGGTAATGTATATAAAACACACTTAGCCTGGTGCCTGGCATATATTAAATATTCAATAAATGTTAGTATGATTACTTTCTATTGATAGGCAGTTTCACATAGAGCATTTATCTTCTTTTGTTTTATTAACTTCCCAGAGGAGTAGATGAGCTCAAGTAGTAAGGTAGTAAACAGAGAATGGAGTGAGGGGATGGGAAAATAAATCTCTGTGGAGTTAGTTTGGGGAAAGCCATTCTTCTCAGTCTATTAAATCAGTTACAGCCTAAGATGGTCCAGTTTATCTAACCACATAACTCATTCTGTCCTATTTGATTTAATGACCATTTTTAAAAATGGGACACTACACAGTTAGGCACAGGAGCCCTAGAAAGTTGAGTTAGACGCAGCACCACTATTTTAATAGAATGATCTTATCAAAATGTGAACACTAAACTTTTTGATAATTGTCTTTCCGCTCATGGACACACATACAAGCCCTTTCAGAATCTTATAGAAATCATCATTGGAATGTAAGCATAGAAAAAAATCTGTACCAGTTCTCAAAACAATATTATGTTATGTCTTCATGTCTTATGAAATAATGTCTTGTTTCTATGAAATATCACAGAATTTCTATCAGTCAGCAGAAGATAGAGAGGGAGACTTGGAGAACTAGATTGTGCAGCCTTCCAGCATAGCACATCCTGAGGAACTGGTCATTTCTCACACAGTTCCCTTCTGATACTTCTTTAAGAGGACAATGGACTATGGCTCATGGGTATGTTAGCCAGATAAAACATAGGACTCCCAAGTAAATATGAATATTAGGTACATTATAGATTTTGGAGGAAGAGGAATGATGACCACTTATCATGCAATATTGTAACCTAGTTATTTCAAAAATATTTACAAAAGATGACTAACCATGTAGCAGTAGAAAAAGAGTCACACAGTGAGCCCCTGTGGCCCTTCTTGGTTGCGTCGCAAGTGCCTAGACTCTCAGTAAAGAGATTTTAGAGGCAAAAGCTGGTAGACATGAGCAGGTGCTTTACTTTTTAAACATCAAGCAGCTCTCTACTTACAGGGTCACAATAAGCAATGCTTAGGGCACAGCTTCGAGTGGGATTGTGGCCTAGGCCCCTATAACCAACAAAGACAAACAGGACAAGAGCCTACTCCTGAATAGATGATCCCCTCAGAAGGCAAGAGAACAAAGAAACAATGCTTGAGAACAGAGGTAGAAACTCCTCTCTAGACTGCTTACTGCCTTGGCTCCAGGCTCTTGCTCCTAATGCTGCAAACTTTTTGAAAAAATATTGTAATTTTTTACTAAGCATAAACTCATTTCATGGATCTAAAGATGTCACACATTCCCCTGCACTTACTGTGGACGAAATCGTTCATTATCTACCTTATTGTGATCTAATGCTAGATAAAAATGGGCCTCCCTCTATAAAAATAGACAACAGAACTGTTGGGAAAATGAAAGCAAACTATGGAATGAGTCTACTTTAATTATTTTCTCAATTCTGTGATGAATACAGATGGTAATAGAATTAATTCCATAGACAATCAAGTTACTGAATTAGAAAGTGAACTTAAATTTTTCCAGAAATTGATGGAAAAGGGATTAACTCTATCGGACTTAAAAAAAAAAAAAAAACAGATTCAAAGGATTCAATCTACACTAAACAGTAACTTCAGTAACAAATGGCAGGTCATGTAGTAAAAAGGTAACAGTCAAAGGAAGAGTAGAAAAAAACTTTCTTGAGGTGAAAAGTACTAGGTCCCAGATGGAAAGAATCCACAACTCCAAAAGCAGACTCTATATTTCCTGCCTTTGTAAGACTAAAACATGAAATGGCGTAAATAATCAGGCAGAGAAATATCAACCTTTTTGTTAAACATTAAAACTAGAATGCTAGTTTGAGGAGTTACCTAGAACTTGGCACAAAGAAGACTTGTAACTCTCCTGTCCTTCCCATAAGCAGAACAGCAAACAGGCATTCCCAGACATGTAAGGATTCCAAAAATATACCATCCACATAGCTCCCCCATATAGCTATTTGGAGATGTGTTCCAGCCAGTAGAAGAAAAAAAAATTAAATAGCAAATTTATTTTATGAGACTAAAAGTGAACAATGAGTGAAACTAGATAAACATATTTGAGTCCTAATGATTATTTATATTGTGATATTAAAGCTTAAACACCAGAGATTTTTCTAGACAATATAACACATAGTATGAAACCACTAATTATAAATCATGGTCAGAATCTAAATTCTTTAAATGCTAGGAACTAGCAAGTATAAGGAAAAATTACAGTAGTAAAACTTATCATCTTATGCAGAATGGAAGTCTAACTCATCATACTTACAACAAATTTTTTAAAAATACAACTATTTTTATTCATGATAGAATAAAAATAGGACACACATTCCAGGTTGATAATGTGACTATTACAAACTTCAGACTGACAAGAAAATATTTAAAAGGAACTCAATGTCAAAATATTAATGACATTTATTACTAGGTATTACTTTTACAATCTGAGAAAAAAAACCTTTCTCATTTCACAAAACTGTTACCTAATAGACCATAGACTGATGAATAAGCCACACACAGCCTCTGTGGCTCTTCCTGGCTTTTGTGTAATGCCCAGACCATTGTTACAGGGATGGTAAATACAGGAGCTGTGAGACACACGCATGATTAATGCCTCTTCTGTGCTATCACACTGATGCACTTGTCAATGATTGCAAACTTAATTGATGCTGTCTGTGTAGAAGACGTTAACTTTTGTTACTGCTGCTTCCACTTTCTAGCTTAAAATATCCACAGTGACTTCTGCACAGTAACAGGAATCCTCTGCTATAGAGATCCCCAATAGATCAGTTTGAGGGAAAGATCAGTGAGGACTGCGCGACAGCTGTGTGTGCTAAAATTTCTTCCAAGATGGCCGCTCAGTGCAATCTATGTTATGTAAAGTGTCCTTCACCTTGACCTTGCACACAGACACGTAGCCTGAGAGAACAGTCGTGACTGATCACAGATAATTCATTTTATATTAAACAAGTGATAAATCCCATAGTAGCTCTTAACAACAAGGGACTTTAGAAGGGCAAAAGACTGAATAAACTTAAACTTCAGGAAACAGCAAGCTCTTACTTGCAGCAATCAATAGCCTTTTACTATGGAGAGCCACAAACCCTTTTTGGCTTTCTGACTGCAAGTCAAACCTCTGAATCCCCTGTCTAACCATCATTCATTTCCAGGGCACTTTGATTCTGTGTCTCTCATGTGGAGGCAACAAGGTGCTGCCCCCTGTTTGAACTCAAGTCCCGTGGAGAAAAAGATTCCCCAACAGAGAAAATAAATACTTCCCAACTTCTTTGTTTGTCTTCCAGGCTCCCAGCAGGCGCAGCACTCCTGCTCCCTCTGGGTCGCACTCTTCAACTCTCCCTGCTAATTAACCTCTCCTACCGGGTTGCCAAATGAGCTGCTGACAACCAGCCCTGAGCAACTGGAAAACACCAGGAGAGCAGGCTGAATTGTTAAATTCTTCCATTAAGGCTAGGCGCACAGAGCGTTCTTGGAGTTTTGCTAGGATGCGTTAGTGATATAGGTTGACAACACAGGCGGCAGAGGAAAAGCATCCGTGTCTCACTAGCTCTCTAGCTAGAATCCGGGCAGAGTATGTGCATGTATTTTCTTATAGAAGAGAAGGTGATAAGTGGCAGCCCGTGCATTTGAGAATTTCTAAAAATGTTGTAGGTGTTTTCATGGTGAAAATGGAAAGTAGACAAAAAAGTTGAGAACTATTAGGAATTTTCACCTTCCTAACTTTTATCCCTTCCCCCCAAATGATTCCAAACTAATGCTGTTTTTTTTTTTTTTTTGCTTTAGCTAATAGATAAGATTTAACATTCCTAACATTCCTTATTAGTCAGGAATGCCCAGTAAGTAGTTAAGGAACCTAAATTTAATTATAATCTATAATTATATCATAATTTATATAATCCTCCAACAAGGAATCAGCTATAAATAATTTATGTTAGTGAAAACAACTAAGAAACAATTTCTATTCTCTCTTTTAACATCAAAACCAGTTTCTACTTCCACGTGGCCAGATGGATGCATGAATTTTGGAGACCTTCAAAACTCACGAAGCTTTAAGTCACAATCATCATAACATTTCCAGTAGACTAAGTTTCAGAGGGGTCAGTACATGCACTTTATGAAACTCAGAAATTTTGATGTCTGTTTTTATTAGAATATAGTATTTTGGTGTTTCTCCATTTTTATCACTTACTCAGTTTCATACCCTTTTGCCCTGCTTTTTCTATTTTTCACATTTTTTTCTCTTTCTTATCTCTTTCTTATCACATTGAAACAGCTTAGTTTTTATATGATTAATTTTTATCCTAAACGTGAATATTAACTAAACTGACATTTTTCTTCTCAATAAGGTCTTCCCATATTGTCACCTTTGACTTTATCATAAAAGTAAATATTCATCCACAGTTTGGTTGTGCAACTTCATCAAGGAAAATGTTTTCTGATTTCTGGAATTCTGGTATGAACACAATAAACATATTATTCTTTTTTACTAATATGTCCAATATATTTCCCTTTATTTTATAAGTAATATTTGATGGTATGATAATATTACATATAGCTGTGTTCTTGCCAATCAATCTCATTATTCGCTACTGGTGCCCCAGAATATTAAATTGTGATTCTGAAGAGGAGCTCAGTGGAACTGTGTCTATGAATAATTAATGATGCCTCTCTTGGGCTTGAGAGGGGGACTCTGGTGCTGTCTTGTCGACCACATACTCCTTTGTATGAATGCATTGGTAGTTTCATTTACCTTCTGGGTGTCAGGAGAGAACTTTATGTACATAAGGTACAGAGTTTGTAAATGAGAGAATTTCCAAAGCAAAAATATTTCAGATAAGAAGTCTATACAGGCCACTGCTTTGCTTTTGGAGTTCTGATCTAGCTATGAGTGTAAAACTCGAATTCACATATTAAAAATAAAAATTTCCTGCCAAAATACATATTGAAAAGTACCAACAAAGACATAAGCAGGACTTATGTTCCAGAGTTTATAAGTTAGAAGGAAAAAAATATGCAAAACAAAATAAAACAGCCCCACCATCTGTTGCTTTGTAGACTCAGGCAGGTAGCTTCTCAGGCCAGCCCAGCCAGGAACCAGTTCATGGACTCAGGCAGGCAGCCACTGAAGCCAGCACCATCCACCACCACCTTGTGGACTCTGGGCAGGCAACTGCTCACCCCAGTCCCACCATGGGCCCACGGCAAGTATCTTCTCAGGCCAGTCTAGCCAGCCACTGTTGCATGAACCACATGAAGGCAGCTTCTCTGGCCAGTCTTGACTACTGCTGCTTTGTGGAACTCAGGCAGGCAGGCCGTGAAATCTACTGCTGCTTCTAGGTCTCCAGGCAGGAGGACTCCCAGTCAGCTCTACCCATTATTCCAGAACACCTCAGCTCTACGCATGCACTGGCCAGCATGCAGTGCCCCCTGACTGCCCCTACCCATGTGACCCTGATGCCATTCCCCATGCTGCATAACAAAGGGACCAGGACACCTGCACATACAGCCTTGAGTATCATTGGATCAGTAGTTTGGCTGAACTCCTGAGATATCTTGATTGCAGTGTTGTATGTAGGAAACTTAGGACAACAGGATATAAGTCCTTGGAAGAATAAAGTTCCCACATGTGTACAGTACTAGGAATAGAGACAGAGTCAATTGAACACTACTTGAGCCACATTCAATAATAATTAATACTGGTACCCCAGGACCACAGGCAAATGAGGCAGCAAATAACCTACAATAAAGCTAGACACCCCAGAAGCAAACACCAGGGGTTCTGAAGCAAATAAATCTACAGGAAAGAAAAAATATCTAATAAGATCAGATCAGACACACAAGAAATGTACAAGGAGCACAGATTAGAAATAAAGAAACAAAGCTTTGATAGATGAAAAACATAAGAGTATAAAGAAGATAATTCAAGACATATAAGAAGGAGCTAGAAGACAAGCACAGTGGTTAAAGCACTTAGCTTGCGAGAACAAGGCCCTGAGTTTGACTTCCCAGCACCATGTAAAGCCAACCACACACCTCTAATCCCAGCACTTGGGAGGCTGAGGCAGGAGGGTTGAGTTTAAGGTCAGTCTGGGCTATATAATGAGCTCAGGAAGAGCCTGGGGTACCGAGGGCCCTGTCTGCAAAAAGAAAGGGAAGGAGAAGAAGAAGAAGAAGAAGAAGAAGAAGAAGAAGAAGAAGAAGAAGAAGAAGAAGAAGAAGAAGAAGAAGAAGAAGAAAAGAGAGAAGAAAAGAGAGAGAGACAGACAGACAGAAAGAAAGAAAGAAAGAAAGAAAAAGAAAAGAAAAGAAATGTAAGAATTTAATAGATATAGAAAAAATAAAAGCCAAACTCTAGGATGTGGAAAAACTCAAATGAAAAGCTATGAAGGCTGCTTGAACATTTCAAGGATAGATTATTGGATCTCGAAGACAATAAGGCTAACCTGGATCATAAGAAAAGTGAAAATTAAGAAAAACAAGACAAAAAAGAGCCTGGTGGTGCTTGTGTTCACCTGGAATCTGAGGAGAACTTAATTGGAAGTAAGAGTTTTCACAGATGTAGTAAATGAGAAATTAGTTTGAGGCCTGCATCTAATATTCTTGTAAAAGCAGAGAGCTCCCAGAAAGGCATCAGTGAGGACCAGGAGCCACACGGAGAGGAGGCAGAGATTTAACAATATATCTATAAGGCAAAGAAGGCCAAATTCAGCTAGCAAGTAGCATACATTAAGAAATAAGCATAAATAAATCCTTCCTTAAGCTTCCAGAAGCCAATAAACCAGCCAACACTTTGGTGCTAGACGTCCACTCTCCTCGGTTCTGAGAGAATGCACTTCTTTTGCTTAAGAGCACAGAGTTTGTGATAATTTATTTCAGAAACTGACAAAAACTATCAGTAATCCCATATCTTAATCTCTTTCAATTCCATCCAGCTATTAAAATCTCAAAAACCACATTTTCCATCAAACCTTTTCCTACCGCATTTTCCTTCTAGCACATTAGGTATTACATGTGATTTCTCACTTTCTGAGCTTTACTTTTAAACCCTCTGAAATATTACATTTTACCTTGCAGTTTTTATTTTTGTGCTCGTCCTTAGCCACCATAGTGCATTGATTGGCTTTAATGCAATCCACTCATTGCAGATCTTTTGGCAGTTCAGTCACTAGCACTTTTAGCTTAAGTTCTTCCAAAAAGAAGCCAGGGGTGGGAGGCAGGAGGGATGTAATTTAGGAATGTAGTGGACAAGAAGAAGATTATATAGAAAACATTCAATAATCTTTAGTTGAAAGAATGCATAAATATCTAAACATAAATTCCTGAAGACTAGACACTGCATCTATTCATTATAAGCCCAAAGCCTAGCACAGTGCCTGGTGTATCTGCCATGATCCCCAATGCCGTCGTAAAGTGAAGGAGCGAATCAGTGAGTGATGTCACAAAGGACTGCACCACGTGTGTCCTTTGTTGTCTAATTTTTGTCTGTCTCACTGAACCATCGCCTGCCCTGAAGACAGAGGAAAAATTAATGCTGAAGTCCTGAAAAATAGGATCACCTACAAATCGCTATTATATTTATGTGGTTGTAATGTAGATAATCAAATCAATGCATGGGATCCGTATCTTCTTAAGTCTGTGAGGAAAACTAACAGGCCTTCTCTCCTCCATTTTTACTAGCTCATTGTCTTATTCAAAATTCTGGCATGAATTTTTAGATGAAAATGAGACCCAATTGATTTTCCCAAGGTCATGCAGGTAGAAAATATCAGAGCTAGAATTTCAACTTAGATTTACGTGATTTCAAAGTTTACACTGCTTTCACTATTGCAAGCTGACTTTGCTTCGAATCACTTGACTTTTCTCAACCTCAAAATCCCCCCACTCACCAGCTCAAGTTGATTCCTTTATTTTCCCCTTCCTTCTTGCTTTGAATTGTTTCTAGGCTTCCCACCATCCTGTGATACGGATGCCACCCACTTAGGCTGTGCTGACCTCCGTCTGGTCCTCGTCAACGTGATATTACCTTCATCATCTCTTCAGGGTACTTGCCCTTTCTCTGCCACCTTCTAACACCATATGGCACATTCTTATGCCACATGGCTTCCATACATCCTGTCTCCGTATGCTCTCCATTCTGTTAATTCGCTTTATATACAACACTTGAACAATTTTTGCCTGCGCTTGGATTTCTGATCTCGACTTTCATCCCGGGTTTCACTGGCGTGCCCTGTTCTTTCTCATCTCATGGCAGTCTATGCAGTTATTATTGCAACATATGTCTATAATTCCTTCATGGTACTGGGAACATCCATCACATGGCTGACACCACATAAATTCTGTGCATACGTTTCAGATTTTAGAGGAAAGAGGACATTTTCATCCAAAATGAGCCAGCATCATTTAACAAGTAGATTTGGGGATCCACCAACCCACTACAAAGTGGTGTCATATGAGTGTGCAAGGAATCCTGAGACAAGGATTTTTATTGAATTTCTAGAGATTAAATTACATACAGATACACAAATAAAATCACACACACAAGACACATATGCCATTTTTCTTTTGTTCCAAATTTGTGTTACATATTTTCAAATGCTCAAATGTTTAAATGAACAATGACTGTCCATATGCCCAATGTCTAAATTCAATGACTGCTAACTTGTGCCACTTTTGTTTAATGTAACTATAACTGTGTGTATCTACTTTTTAAAGAAGTATGTGAAAATCATTGAGAAACATCAAGACGCTTCAGCACATAGCTCCTGAACAGTGAGGACATTTTCATTTAGAAGCATGCTGTGCCATTGTTCTACCCAAGAAATTAATAATTCTGTAGAGTCATCCAAGTGTGGCTCCAATCAAATCTCTCCCATTAGAAATGTGAAATTTATTTCAAATACATTTTATTGCTTTAGAAACACTCAAAATCAAGAAATTTGGTCCATGTAAACATTTTGTCTTTTTAGTGTATTTGACTTCCAACAATAGCTGTTTGCTTCGTTTGTCTCTTGTCCAAGCACAATCAACCCAGCCCAGGTCCCTAGTGAAATGTGCTACATACTGGGTCTGTTTGAATATTTTCTGGTGTTGTCACTTAATTTCACTCTGCAATCATTTACTTTCTATAAATGTAGGTTATGTTTTAAGTATTGATTGGGTTCTGGTTAAAAATCTCCATGCGAATGTTTTATACATGATGATGTGCATGTATTTCTGATTGCCTGACATCAGGGAGCATACAGTATCAGCTCTGTCTTGCTACTTGGTCTCTTGGTTAGGGTGGGAAAAGCCAGATGCTTCCCTTGCAAAGATTCACTTTTCCCACTGCGATTGGCAAGCAGTCTGTGAACTGACACTTTGTCAGGGTGTGAATTACCTATTCCCGGGACTGGTTTCCCACAGTGATATTTTCATCCACTGGTGATCCTTTCTGAATAAATTATTATATTGGAGGTAACAAAATGGTAATTTTCTACAGTTCTGTCTAGATAAAATCAATACATTATCTGACCTACAAATGAAAACTTTTTCTCAGGGCTGGAGAAATGGCTCAGCAGTTAAAGCACTTGCCTAGCAAGTGCTAAGTACCTGAGTTTGATTCTCCAGCACTACATAAACTGGGTGTGATCATGCACACCTGTAATCTCAGCACTCAGGAGGCTGAGACAGGAGGACTGCTATGAGTCCAAGGCCAGCCTGGGCTCTGTAGTGAGTTCAGGACCAGCCTGGGCTGCAGAGTGAGACCCTATCCCAGTACCCCCACCAAAAACAACACCAAAAAAACCCCCTAAAAACCTTTTTGTCGTGAACTAAAAGAAATTGTATGTTTCCTGGGACCAAGTTGGGAGTGGGCAGTGGAGCAGCTGATGAAAATATTTTTTTCTTTAATAAGAGATTCTTATAATCATTATCTCTATTGAAACAAATAAGCTTTTTTCTTTTTTGATTTTTTTAGATTTCAATGATTTATGTATATTTTGTGCCTATTAAAGCCATAGTTCTCATCTATCCTTAAAGCCGCTTTTTGTCTCCTTTTGTAATATCTACATTAGACTTTAAATATTTTGTTGCTTTCCGACACAAGATGGCTCAGGCTTCCACAGTATTTTTCCTCTCAAAACTATTTCAGCAAGAAAAAGTCACTATATTTTATGTTTAGATTTTAAAAGAATATAATGTCCATAATTTATGGCAAATTATTTCAAAAATAAGCTTCTTGTAGTGCAAATCCTAGAAATTAGGTCTAACTAACAGAGGGAAGAGGCCAGACTCACAGTCTAGCTTCTTGTTTTACTTCAGAGATGAGAAGTAAGAACACAAAAGACAGCGAAACTGACAGAGTTCCTAGACCCCATCTCTGATATACTGAGGGGTGCAAATTATCAGGCAAGATCTAGAGAATTACCACCACTATAAAATTTTAAAACTCAAATTATAAGGACTTACTGAGAGTCACACTATAGCATTTACAAAATAGGTCACATTTTCCAAAAAAAAAAAAAAATCCTTTTCAACTTAATATGCTATAACCTAATACTTAAGTAAACACTGGTAATGCCACCTGAATATTGATCTGGCGGCAGCCAAATCATACGAAAGTAATAAAATAATAATCTGACATGTTTAACCAAGGTGAGATATAAAAAATTATATATAATATCAAACCAGTTCCTTTTAAGTGTTTCTTTCAGCTGACATCAACAGTTAGATTTCAAGGATCTGTTGTAAATGTCAAAAAGTAAAATGACCCTCGGACAATTTAATAAGGCTTGAGCACAGAAACGCATGATTTTTCAATAGATAAAGAAGAATTGTTGAGAATCCCTGTAACATTTCGTGTCTGTTTATCACACTGTTCAAACATATTTTAAAAAAAGGACTCTCTCAAAAGAGCATAAGCATCCTACAAAGGTTAAATGAATTGCAGGAATTCATAACAAAAATATTTGGACATTCCCGGAACAAAATAAAGTTAATGGATTGCTCACGGAGCTGGAACTCATAGAAGCAGAGCTAAACAATTCCAAACAGATGTTAATAAGGGTAATGCCAGCTTTCAAGGACCAAAAAAAAGTGTTATTTTGGTCAACTGTGACACCGAGGCTTTATGGTAAATTATATTAATAATGTATAGCAATGCTACTTAATTTCTTTTCTCTATAAAGAGCTGAGGTAGGCAATATTTGCTATATTTCCATGAATATTTATCCTTCAATGCACATATATGGTACTCCATAACATTTTTAAAATGTCAAACAAATACCTTTTTTTTTTTTAGTTGTCATGTTTTCTGAAACAGCATGTCCTTTGTCCAGAGGCGATTTCTTGAGAATTTAGGAGCATCCATCCTATATTTGAAGGGGAAGAATTAGAGCCATTGAGCTGACAATATTTCTTTCTCAATATTGGATTTTGCCATTGAATTAAGGACCATTTTTCACTTAAGGTGTTTATGTTGTGTGAGGGGCAAAGCCCTGATTTCCACTGTGTTTGAGACAGCAACCAGAAAGGCCAGGCGCTTTTTCTCTTATTAATGTATTTAAATATGAGCAGTAGGGGTGGGAGGAAGGCGGAGGTTGAACAGGTGGGTGTGGGTCCTCAAAATCCTGACTGTCCCTCAGGTAAAAAAGTGTGGGATACTTTGCACATAACTAAGTGGGGAGTATTTAGCGATTCTCCTGAAGGTCGTCCTTGGACAGAGATGGGTTTCATGATTGCTGTGAGCAGAGCACATCCTCACACTGCCAAGGCTGCAATGGATTACAACTGCAGTAGGGCACTGCGTGGCACTCAACTTTTCACCAAACGAAATGTAATTATGCATACTGTTCTATAAAACCAATGAAATTCTTATCTGTTATTTGGAAATTCATACTACGAGCCAAGAATAAGTCAAAAATGTACATTGTGACAATCCTAGACATTTGTCTGCAGCATCCAAAGCACGGTAATTATGACAAAGTTGAGAGAGAGAGAGAGAGAGAGAGAGAGAGAGAGAGAGAGAGAGAGAGACTTCTGATGACAAGAAACAACAGCCTAGAAAAGATAGTGGCTTACACCACATCCTTCATGGCCACCATCTTTCCCATATTTCAATTAGCGGAGAGTTGGAAATGGATACTGATGT
Source organism: Ctenodactylus gundi (assembly GCA_004027205.1). Lineage (NCBI taxonomy): Eukaryota > Metazoa > Chordata > Mammalia > Rodentia > Ctenodactylidae > Ctenodactylus > Ctenodactylus gundi. The sequence goes on along the minus strand of PVKB01001251.1, from coordinate 355,412 downwards.
TGATGTTACTATAAGATCTTGGTGCTTCTCTTGGAGTGAGTTGCTCTTTTCCTGATTAACTCAGGAAAGTGTTTTTTGTACAGCTGCTAATACAATTAATTTTTTAATTAAAGAAGGTTTTTAATGAAACTTTTATAATTTTATAATTGCTACTCATTCTTAAAGGTAATTTTCTGTTCAGATTTGAAATACTTGTTTGGTGCGTGTCTTAGAGACTCATTTGTTTCTAACTAAAGGTTATTTTATGAATTAATTTTGTTGTGGCCAGAAACTTACAAGGACTTTAGAAGGGCATGTAAGTTTTCTTTCCCCAATATCCTAGCTGATCAAGTCTCTCATGATGCTTTTTTACCATTTTACCCAAAACCTTAAAGGCCTTTGCAATCTGCCCTCAAAGTAGCCCTTTATTTCCTGTGATCACCCTTTGAGGTACTACTTTGGAGTACAGGCAAGTCCCTTTTGTATCACAGTGGTTCTTTGTCACAGGCAGGAGGTAGGGAAGGAGGGACAAAAGGAGGAGAAGGACAAAAACAAATGCAAGCTGTGAGTGTCACATGGCCAAGGGTCAGTCAGGCCTGTGTTTCCGCCTGTGTGGTTACAACAGGATCTGGAGTCTCACTAATAGTTATGGAGGAAAGAAGAAAAGGAAGAGAGGAAGGAAGGAAGAAGGAAGGGACTCCAGTTTATCTTTCAAAATCATAATCTACAATTATTTGTTTGCTTGTTTAAGAATTTAGCCTAATATTTCTCTCATTGGCACATAAATACGATGAAATATATGTCTATGTTTTTAAAATTTTATTTGACAACTTCCTGGGGCACAACTGACACAGGAAAAACTGTATTCACTTAATGTGCACAGATTTGAAAATTTTGAACAAATGCCAACACTCATGTTACCAACACTGCATCAAGATAACACACCTCAAACTCCCAAGCTTCTTCTGTGTCCCTCTTTGGGTGTTAATTTATTATGCGGTAAGAACACAACGTAAAATCTACTCTTCTAACAAATGTTGAAGTGCACAATACCACTTTGTTAACTCCAGGTACAATGCTGGGCGGTCCACATTCATCTGACACTTACAACTTTAGTCCTCCTGAGTTCTTTCCCCTTCCCCACTGCATGGCTCCTGGCAACCACACTGCATTGCCTGCTTCTTGGCCTTGACTATTTGAGGTATCTTAAATAAATGAAATCATGTAACATTTGTCCTTCTGTTGCTTGTTTGTTTCACTTAGTAAACTGTCCCCAGGTTTATACATGTTGTTGTAAACAGTGAATTTCTTACTCTCTTATGGCTGAATAATATTCTAGTAAGCACATACCATACTGTCTTTATCCATTCATCTGTTAATGAACCTGGGCTGTTCCCTATGTCTTGGTTATTGTAAATACTAGCACTATGAACATGCGTGCAGACATCTTTTTGAGATCCTCATTTCAATTCTACAAGGGGAATGTAAGATAATATAGTAGCTCTATTTCCAGTTTTGGGGGAAACTGCACATTTTTCCATAATGGCTACACCATTTTTCATCTCCACCAACAGTGACTGAAAGCTTTCATTTCTCAGAGTCCATGACAACACTTTGTTAATTTTTTTAAACTAATCATCCTAACGGTACAGCTTTAATTTGCATTTCCTTGCTAATAATCCAAAGTATTTTTAAATGTCTTTTACTTTTTTGAAGAAAAACTAATGTTTTGTCCACCTAATACATAGTGGAATTAAATGTGAGCATTCTCTAAAAAATGGTAAGTGGCCTGCTATTTTATTTGAATTAACTTAAGGCAGCATTATTTAGTGATTTGAATTTTCAGTTCCAGTGTCAGACTCACAGAAATTAACCTAGCTAAGTTATGATAGAGTTTTGTGCCTTTACTAAGCATAATAATTGAACACTTACAAATTGTAGATGAAGAAGAAATGAGAGAATACACAAAGCGCATAATGTGATACGTTGCACATTTTAGAATGCCCAGCATGCTAGTATGTGCCTGTACCCTGAAACTTGAGAGGCTGAGGCAAGATGATCACTTAAATCTTGGAGTTTAAAGTTAGACTGGGCAAAGTATCAAAAATTCCATCTCAAAAAGAGCCTTTTGAACTAACAAATTTGTTTTCATTCAGACACAAAATCAACACACTAATATAGCAAGCTCAGAGAGTATTGAACCTATAAATCTTATAAAAAATTTGTTGGATAAAATCTAGCTAAAGAAATCATGGTGAAACTACTGATTAATACTAAGTCATATTAAATGGAGAACAAAAATTGAGTCACAGGACCAAGCTGGGTCTTTTCTATGGACTTGTGATTATAGAACAGAATGAAAGTCATGAGTCTTAGCCATATAAAAATAATGGTATTACCAGAAAAGTTTGAAAGTTAGAGAAGTGAAGTGTGAGATATAATAACTTTCTAATTCTGTTATCAGGTACAGTGAGTTTAACTGAATATTAAAACTGGTAGAAACATAAGCAAAGTAATTAAGTACCACACTATTAATATTTAAAACCCTATTGGTATCATTGACTAATCATGTTGCATGTATATAAGATATATAAAACACATATATACATCTATATCATCTAAAATTCATATTCAAGGTTGCAATTTTGTATAAGTTCTATAATTTAAAAACTTCCAATTTCAACATAAAAGACTGCTGAAGTTTTGATTATAGCTCTTTTAAATCTACAAGTAAATCGAAGAAAATTAACAGCTCAACTGTCTTCTAACTTATGAACTTAGACTGTATGTCAGTTATTGGCAGCTTATTTGATATCAGAAGAATTACTTTTAGTTTCTTTCATATTTTTCAGTTTCATTTTTTTAGCTGTTTCGCTACCTCCCACTGGTACAGTTTCTTTCCATTTCCAGGTATTCATGAAGTATTCAGTTACACATTTCATCGGCTCAAACTTACATATTTATTCAGAAAATTATTCAGAGGTAGAGATTACCTTATAAACATGATATGTCAAAATCACAGATGAATACGTTATCTCAGCATAAAGGTAAAGTCTGAGGGCCCATTGCTTTTACACGATTTAAGATTTGAAAGACATTCTTATTTCACTTGATCAGCAAAATTTCCCACTGGAATCCCACACCTTGTCTCCACTCCATAGATATGAATTACTGAATCAATACTAGTTGAAAGAACAGCATTTACCCATGATCCCTGTGTATCTACCCACCTCCGTGCTGTGTGTCTCACCTGACTTATTTTCAAGGCAGAGGAGGATACAAGTATTGCTACAACTACCTGTTTAGACCCACACCAAATGCTACAGTGCAAATGGCTCAAGAAAAAAAAAGTGTCATGAGGATATTAATCAATTAACATCACATTTTAACAACGATGTACTTTGAGAGCCAGAAAAGGTCATGAAATTATGGTTGACCCAGATAAAATTATAGTCACGGGACTTTAAAGAAAAGTCTTTAAAGAAAAAGATAAGGGAAGGGGGGATTCAAGATACTTAAGAGGTAACAAGGAAATGAATAACAATAAGCATTAGTCTTAAACTCATTTGCAGAGCCACTGATTGACTTTGTAGAGCTGTATACTTCTATAAAATTGTCTAAAAGTCCTTCCATATATGTGTTGATAAATTGGTCAAGACAAAAGAACATTGTCCTGGTTTTTTGGAAGCACAGTCCAGGATGTCCTTGTTATCAGCTGATATGATTTTCTGAAATGACCAGCTAAGTCACGTTGGAACAAAGCATTTCTCTTTAGACATAGTGGATAGAACTTTGGCCTCACACATTTGAAACTCTGACCCACTGAGTTCATTGTCCTCAGATAAATTGTTAATGCCGATAAAACAACATAATTGTCATTGTGTTTTAAAGAAAAAAGATGAGCAAGGTACATTGTCATTTGAGCAATAAAGAGGCACTCCCTCACTCACAACAGGCAGGAGAGCTTAGCAGATCCGCTGGACCGATCTGGTGTGAAGTAATTGCATTGATGACTTTCTTTAGGTTGTCATCACCAGATATCGCCTGGCAATTATTCTGAACAGCTGGCTGCTGTTATCGTGCATCTATTTATAAAGCTGTCCTCCTCGACAAAGCTGGGTCTTACAAGCATCTGTCTGCAGCCAGTCTTTGTCTCTCATGAAAAGATGATTTTTTGCAGACCTTATTCTTGTCAGTAGCCTCCCCTACCCAACATTCAACATCCTTTTCTGGCTCTTCTTTATTTATACATTGTTTCTATTAACAGATCTGTCTCATTCAACCAAAATGAAAACAACCCTGAATTAATTAAGCCATAACTGGCTTCTGTCATACCATAAACCAAATGAGATTATGTCTTATTCCTGTGCTTACAAAGTTGACTTCCAAACACACACGGGACGACAGCAATAGTTCAACTTTGATTTCCGCATGTAGAACTTCGTAATTTTATACTGTGTTTTATAGGTGTCATTAAATGAAAACGAAAGTCATTGAAAAACTGCTTCCAATTAAGACATAACCTTTCTGGAAGAATTGCCATAGAAATTTTTCATTTAAAGATATACTGTTTAGGTGTGAATCTTAAGAAAAGTTAAACAAATATAGGAAGGTGATGACAGCTTAGTGGTGAGCTGTTTTCTAGGCATAAGTTCTAGTATCTTCTCCAAGTTTTATCATTTGCTGATAGTGTTTAAAAGGAGGCAAATCAGAAAGGAAAATATCATGTGAAAATTTCCAAATATATATATATGAGCTAAATTGAGCTAATATGCGCTAATATGAGCTGATATATATATATATAACATATATATTATATATTATATAATATATATATGAGCTAAATTGTTCATTTTCTGTAATGAGATCACTATTCTGTATCTGACACATGGGACTGAGTACTTGAAATATCATTAGTACTATCAAGGAAATGAACTTTGGTTTAATTTAAATGTAAAAAGTCATATGAAGTTAGTGACTACTGCATCAATAAATCTCTATAGTAAACTCTAATACCATGAACAATGATAAACCATAATTTTGTTAGATTAATGAAAAAAGACACAAATATTTAAACATGTATATTTAGGTTATATTTTAAAACATCTTCAGTGATGCATTTTTCTTAGTCACATTGAAGTATGTTTCTTTCATGCATAATCTTTTCTGCACTAGGATTTCACTGTTATGTTTCATGAGTATTAAAGTTACCAGAGTTTAGAAGCTAAATGAAATCAAGAAAAGAGTCCAGCTTATTTTATACACTAGCAAAATGACTTCCAAAGATTTTTGAAATGACTTCCCTAAGGTCACCTGACTTTCCTAAGTCAACTGGTGACTTCCCTAAGGTCCCTAAGGCCACCTTGTCAGAAGTAAGGTTAAAAATAACATCTTTTGGAAGGAAATCCTGCTGTCTGCAACACTGTGAGTGAACCTGAGGGCCATTATGCTAAGTAGCATATACCAGACAGAGAAGGACAAACTGTACATTGTATGACTTGTGTGATGAATCTAAAGCCGTCAATTTCATAGAAAGAGAGAGCCGAATGGAGATTCCCAGGAGCTGGGTTGAGGGATGAATGGGAGTGAGGATTCGCCCAGGAGCAGAGTGCTGGGATCTAAGATGCGGGCGTCCTGTGGACCTGCTATGCAACATAGTTCCTATAGTTAGTAACTTTATCACACACTTAGCAAATTATTAAGAGGCTAAATCTTATGTTGAATGCTCTTGTAATAGCAGTAAGAGTAATTTTTTAAAAGGCAAGATAAAATTTGTAGGCAATGCATACATTTAGGCATAGATCAGGGTGACAGTCCTGTGTGTGTACTTACCTCCAAACTCGTTAAATTACATGTTGTAAATGCTTCCAGATTTTTTTTTCGTATGTTAAAAAGACAACTGACACTAAGTGTAATGTCTCTAAATGTAATTTTAAGTAGAAAATGTATAAAAGTTTGGCATTTTGACCATATTAAGTGTGCAATTCAGTGGAGTTAAGTGTATTTACATTGCTATACAACCATTTTCACTATCTACTTCCGAAACTTTGGACTCTAAGGGTTGTGAAAGTGCAATGGGAGATCTCTCCAAGAGCAATCTTGACTTGCAAATTTTATCTAGTGGTATAGGCAAATTATTAGAGTAAGAAAGTAGAATCGGGGCTAGCAGGGCTGAGAGTAGGGGGGAGGGGAAACCAGTATCTCTGAATTTCTCTCCTATTCTCTCCTTTCCAGGGCTAAGCCATTTAGTGGCTTTAAAAGTAAAACAGTAAGATACTCTTAATTTTGAGCATCATGGATATTTTATTTTTTTCTTTTTCATTTTTGTTTTTGCTGTTGTTTTTTGATATTAGGAATCAAATCCAAGACTTTTACACTAAGCTTTATCTCCAGCCTCCTTTTGTAGTTTAAGACAGTGACTTGATAAGTTGCTAAATTGCGCAGGCTGAGCTTGAACTTGGGGTTCTCTTGCTTCAGCCTCCCAGAGTGCTAGAATTAAAGGTATGCACCGCTAAGCCCAGCTGAATTTACTGTTACTAAGCTTCAGATGAGCTCCACATTCATAAACTCAAGGCTCACTTTCTAGCTACTCTGTTGTACCTTTTGCAGAAGCCCTCCATGGGGTTGAGAACTCTTCTATGTCCAATAATTGAACCTCTGTATTTGTCTGGGGAAGGGTGTGTGTGTGTGTGTGTGTGTGTGTGTGTGTGTGTGTGTGTGTGTGTGTGTACATGATTTTCTATTCCAAAACAGCTATCTTTGGCTTCCCCTTAGACGCATCAGTTACTGTTTTTCTCCTGCTGGGTCTACATATTTATTAGCATTTCTCAGGTTCCCTTGCCACCCTTTGTGCACTATGGATGTAATCTTATCCAGTCCTGCTTTAGATTCTGTATGCTCCTTATTCTCAAATTTAAACCTCAAGCTGAATCTTGATTAGCGCTGTACATCCCACTCTGTACTTGACATCTGTGCTTTGTAGTTTCACAAACATCACAAGTGGTAGCAGACTGAAAACAACTTGAGGGGTTCACCTCAACCAAACTACCTCCTAGTCTTTACTGTGATGGTGTTTGACGTCCTATCAATAACTTCTCAAACTGAACTTGAAATCTCTTCATGCCTTATTTTGCTCCTCTACATCGACCTTGTACATGAATACCATATTGTTATTGCTAAAATATATTTCCCTAGTCCAAATTACTTAAATAGTATAAAATTCCATTTAGAATGGATTCAGGACATACTAATTTTGCCTATTCTTCACTTTTATCTTCACTCCCTCAGCTCCTACTCTTTCTTTTCCTAATGGTGGTTCAGCCGCACTAGCAAATTCTTTCTGTTCCTCAAACATTCTAGGGGCCTTCCTCTGCCGAGGCACCTGCAGGTGCTGTGTTTTATGAATGGTTGTCTGGAAGGCAAGATCTCTTTCTTCTTTTAGATTTCAGATTAAATATCCATATCTTAACGAGGCCTTCTATGAACATCTTACCTAAAAGGCACCGTTGACAATCAAAAGGCATTGCTGTCTTGTTCATAGCTTTTTGCACTTTCTAATTATTCTTTTATTTCTTTTTAAACATTTTCTTCAGAGACGACACTGAAGATTTCTTTTTCCTGCTGTACATCTAGCACCTAGGACAGTGCATGACACCGAGCAGGGCCTCAGGAAACAGTTGTTGAGTGAAAACTCGGATAAATAAAATAAATTCCACAAAATAATACACGTCATTCAGGCATTAAAATTTGGACACAAATGCACCATTTACCAGTTCTTCCTTTCCCCAAGGGGTGGGATGGTAATAAGTAACATCAGACCCACATGATTATTTTCTTCCTGGTACCCTGCTGATTGTGTGCCCAGTCGATGCACACAAAGTACTAATTGAAATGCACAGAAAAGTTTTTAGGAAATATCTTGCACTTGCTTTTAAGTACATCTCTGAATTATCTACATGTGAGGCTAGAGGGACCATCCATTTAACTGTACTCTCTCCTAATTAAAGATTTACAGTGTTTATAAAGGATGTGTGTGTGGGTGGGTGGGGGAGGGTATCTACCCAGGGCCTTCACACTGAGCTACATCCCCAACCTATTTTCTAGCTTTATTTGAGTTTTTAAGACAGGTTCACTAAGTTGCCTATGTTGGTCTCAAACTTGAGGAGTCTAAGCCTGCTGTCCAGCTCGTTGATGCCCAACATGCAGAGGGCTGCCTTATTAATATCTCAAGATACTTGCTTTCTTAGTTACTTTCTCATTGCTGGGATATAATACCTGACCTCCATAACTTTAGGGCAAAAATTCATTTTAGCTCACAGTTTCAGAAGGTCATAGTCCATTCGGAGGTGAGTGTCTGAAAATGATGAAATCACATGATGGTACCAGAGCCAGAGCCAAGGAAAGAGATCCTCACGCCATGACAGAACAGAACCAAGTCTGGGAGGAAGAGAAGAACTAGCTTATACTTTTCCAGGTCAAGCCCACAGCTCCCAGCCCTTCCAGCCAGGGCCCACCACCCAATAGTACACAGTAACCCTAGGAATATGAGTCTTTCCAGGACACTCCAGATCCAAACCACAACATCTGCACTCTTAACTCTCTCTGGAGTTGGCTAAATTATCATGTGTTTCCCCCTTCCAAAAATGCTATATAGAAGAAACAGTCTGCTTTATTCCTCTCCAAAAGTGTCAGCATAGAACCTAAAGCAAAATAGGTCCTCAACAGTCTCACAGTTTCTGATTAAAGGAATAATTTTTGATTTTCATACACACCCACTTGTTCAAATACTTGCATGGAATTTGGCCTGGATAATATATTTTATTTGCTTCTCTAGAGCCTAAAGTCTTAATATTCAAGGTATTTCTGCAGAGACCTATAAACATTATTTATAAATAATATTCTAAAGTCAAGACATCAAGAAACTCTAGCCCTAAAATATATTGTGCTTATGTGAGCATATAAATATCTTTAATGATTTGTGTTTAAGTAAAATTTCAAGTTTATGTAGTACAACCTGGCAAGATTATTTATTGGCATTTAGTTGAATTGAGCATTTAATTTATGATTTGATGGGCCTTACTCTCTCTTCTCTTAGAAGAAATATGTTGATCTTTTCATTTATAATTTCACTTTGAATATACATTGAAATATATACTGTGATGAAATCATAATTCAATGCATGTAAGTTTGATATTAAAAAACACATTCTAAATTCTCATTTTAGGATTCCATGCCATATTTATATCTCGGCTTCAGAAGTCTGACCTCCTACTTCTATAAATCTAAAGCTGATATATGCAAGGTTATTTCAGAAGGCACATGAAGCCATGCATAAATTGGTGTATCTTCTTTAATAAATGTATTCCCTAGTAATTTAAAACAGTATTTTAATATTAAAACTAGCACATATATTTTGTATAGTAGAATGCAAAATTCACATGAATTTTTAAGATTAAATGCAGAGACTTCAAAGAAATTCTGTGCCTAGAGGAAGCAGCTCTGAGCCATTCCTTGGGGACCACCGGGAGTACACATCCTCCTTCTCTGAAGTCAGGAACTCTTTGGTGGAAAAGTTTAAGATACATTGAACTAGTTTTGAAGAAAGAATCACCTCAGAACTAAAAAGGGGGTCCAGCTTAGGTGAAAATACGAAAAGAAGGCTTTAGAAGGGGGAAAGCCCAGAATTCTTCAAGGAAATAGGTAGGAAGAAAAGCCTAAGTGAAGATGAGAGAAATAGGAGTACACAGGAAACTACAACCAATCTCAAGAGCCCCTTCTAATTCAGAAAGCTGAACTTTGAGCACAAAGAAGAACTCATTATGAAAAGAGTTCAAACTCTTAAGATTTAAATCTCACTCCAGAGCAGATAGGGCATGCTATAAACCAGGATTCAGAGCACAAGATCTTACCTAGTTACCCTGTGAGATGGAGCTGGGGCAAAATCCGACACTTAGAACTTGGCAGTTCACCCAGAGGAGGTAGAGCAAATGCGATGAACTCAGGACAGATTTCCCAGAATGTACACAGAGAAGGTGCGGTCAGCACAGTTACCCCAGTTGGTAGCTCTCGTGGGGGTTGAGTCAGCGGCGTAGAGTTGCAGCACCCATGGTCACACTTCTGGGACAGCCTTCACAGAACAACTGAGATGGGTAGGAGCTGATGCCACCTCTAATACTCTCACCTGAGTTCAGAGTTGATGGAGGTTTTTCGGGGCCTGCGAACAACTCATTTTTTCTTTCAGCCCAATACTGTTTCCTCCCTTCCTCTGCAGTGGATGACCCCTCACAACTGTGTTTCAGCATACGCTTCTGAGGAACCCACCCGAGGCGGTCTTCATCCAGGTGTTGGGGCAAATGTCTGTGGAGACACACAGCAGGCAGAGAATGGAAAAGACCTATGAGTAGATGGGAAAAAATTGAAATGTGAAGGACAAGGGATCTTGGTGAATTGCTTGAAATTTTGGCTAAGTTTTGAGGTTACCGCCTATAGATGAGCAAAAGTGTGATAACTTAAGGCAAGGATTAGATGGTCAAGAGTGGGATAGTCATCTCATACTCTTCTCTTTTGTGTCTCTTCCCCTATACTGTGACCCCTTATACTAGGTGTATGTTGTGACAAGAAGGTTTCTTCAATTTTCAGTCCCATCCTTTCAATTTTACCTGCGGATAGTCAGTTTTCTTAGAGTGAAATACAGACTTTCCCTTGCCACATAATATCATTTTCTACCTCATTGTTAAGGCTGGATGCTGGTCTGGGCAGTGAACCATAGGTTTTGGTGAGCAGGCAGGACACGCAGTGGTAAAGACAAGGTGTGCGCATGGATGGACGCGGTTGAAGTGTTGATGATTCCTCTGACCTTAAATGACCCTAAGTAGCAGCCGTGTAGTATTTTGAGCAGGAGCAGATGGTCTATGTAGATAGGAGCAGAAACAGATGGTGTCTCGCTGTCAGATTTTCTCTCCTGAGACCTGGTGCCTGTCATTGTAGGCTTTATATTGCTCTTTGGCATGCCAAGGGGAGTTTTTTAAGAACTCTTTGAGTAGCCAGTGACTCTCCCAGGATCTCGCCGGCCGTCTGCTCAGATGGTATGAGGTGCTTTGGACAAGGGGTGTGAGTAAAAGTCATAGTTGTGATGCAAAGATGAATTCCAGAGGAAGGTGTATAGTAAGCAGTAAGCAGGTTCCCAGGCGGTGAGTTAGATAAGCCATGCTGTCATCTGCGTGATGTGCAGCGGGGGCAGGTCATGGGAGGCGATTAAGCTGGGGCTCCACTCCCAGCAATTTTACTACTACGGTGCAACCTTGAGCAATTGGCTTAGACTATCTGTAATTTAGTGCTTCATCTAAAAAGCGGTCGCAGCACCACAGCACCTACTCCGTATAGTGATGTGAGAATCAAGTGACTTAGTGCATGTGAAGGACTCACCTAAAGACGCACCCTGAGTACATGTTAACCGTCATTGATTCATTTCACTGGCTATTGGATTGAAGAGAAAGCAGCAAATAGGTTAAACCAGAGGTAGATGACACGACTACTAGTTTCTAGAATTGGCTCACGACTCAGGAATTAGTTTAGAGACGCCTTCCATCAGTGGAGAGCAGGACCTAGTTCACGGAGCATGGGGAAGGGGAAAATTGTTCCCTAGGGAGACAATAGCTATCGCTACAATGTGTCCTCGTCATAGCGTCATTTGGCCAGCAACTACAAAGGGGAGAGTCCACAGGAAGCATTTGCAAATTGAGAATAGGCATACAAGTTCTTCAACCCCCCTGAATGTGCCTTTGGCCTGAACATGTGCCAAGAGTGTGATATTACGTTAGAAAGCATCAGACAGGACTTCAGAAGTCAGATGATAGCACCGACAGCTGGCTTTTTCCACAGCGGGGAATTACAGACTATTTCAGTAAGAACACACTCCCCACCCTCGTCCCTGGCCTTGTTTTCCCTTCTCCTCTTCTGTAGCTCCCAGGTCCTGCCCCGAACACCAAATCACACTCCATGACCAGCTTTGTTGAGGTTCTCCTGGGCTTTTTCTGGAATGCCTCAATCCTTAGCAATTAATTAACACTGAGTTACTATGAGATTGGCAGGAGGAGTTTCTTGAGAAAAATGGTTGCTTTCATCCCCTGAGGTCTTGGTGTATGCAGCAGAGTGCTTGATGATCAGTCTTGGCTCTGCGACTCATTCATTCACCCTTCTCCTCTTCTATCTCCTGTGATGGAATAGGAACAAGCCACCTTTTCTAAACACGAGAGAAAAGCGACAGAAAAAGAAAATGAAGCCAAAGGATAAACTGAACTTTAGAACATATACTGTTTGATCAATGAGCCGAAACACTCCTGTGCTATCAATTCAGCTAAAGGAGTGCTTCACAAGCTTAACTGAATGCTATGATTACCAAGTGCTTTTATTCTAGTTCCATGGTTAGGGATACTGATACAAATGAATAGGGTGGGGTCCAGAATTACAGTTTTTCCGAAGGTTCCCGCGAGAGCCTGAAGCGCAGTCAGAGTTTGAAATCACATAAAGAAAAAAAATCTGTAATTTGGTTATGAAATTCACCAGGCCCTTCTTTTGGACATTCTGGCTTAGAATATCACAAATATAGTTCACCATTAGTCCAGATAATTCTGAGATTAAAAATTGAGAGAAATCCTGGCTTCAAGGAGTCAAAACTTTATTTGAATATTAAATATTCTATTTTAGGTGTGGCAAGCTTTTATTGGCATGGAGGTATGAAAAATTTTCCACCGAGAGCTCAGAAGGGAGTTGTTATGACGTTCATAAACAATAGCCTCAAAAACATCTAATAAAAGCAAATAGTGTCACACAGCCCATGCTTAGCAGGGAGAAAGACTATGGAAAACTGAGTCCCTTTCCTGAATGAATATTGTAGAGGGTACCAAGAGTGTGGGTGTTTTAGGCAAGGGACATACCTCAGGGAAAAGAGAATTATGTGACTGCCCAGCCCTCTGAACCAAAACGAAACAGACAAAAATGCTATCATTTGCAATTCCAGAATCTAGAAATACCCAGTATCAAAATTAAAATATTCAGATTTATTCCATAAATTTTACTTTTTACTTTCTTGAGAGAAGAATAATCAATATTTTAAGTTTTTATTCTTTGACAAAAACCTGAACTAAAATTGTCTAATTTTCAATTACCAACAGATTCATATGTCTCAATCAATAAGTTTGACTCATGATCTGAGCCTTTATTTTTGCCTTCAAAAATCCTGGGAATTTGGGTGCAGCTCAGTGATCAGATGCATACCTAACATATACACAATTCTAGGTAAAGTTCTCAGCACTAAATAAATAAATGAACAAAATTGCATGAAGAAACTGCCTTCAGGAAACAAGTTTTTCCTTAGAAAAATTTTTGCATTTTTGGCAAAACCTTTTAAAAAATCAGTGAAGTTCACATATTTGTATTTTGGAATATGGATGTGACAATTTTACCTGAGGAATGTGAAAGCCAGTTGTCACAAATTGCCTGCTTGGACAAAGAGAGATCTCAATTATTTGCCCATGAGACATCTGATTTTTGGCAGTTACTTCCTCGTGAGCCCTCTGGGAGAAATTATTTGTAAAATGAACCCTAAGTAACAACATGGGTTGACCTGTCATTTAGAATCATTAGGCATAAACCATTTAAATGTAAGATGATATCTGCCAAAAATGGTGATCTGAGTCTTGGGATACTTCAGCTCATCCTGTTCATTCTGATAGTAATTAGATAGTAGGGCCACTTATCTGTTAAGGTTTCTCCCAGTCATGACTAAAAATCTATGTTATTGGCCTGAGAAGTAAATGTTTACTGGGACATATAGGCCATTTCTCCAAAAAATATTAGGATATGAATATTTAAAACATAGTTAACTATAATTTCCTTTTCCTTTTTTTAGTTGAAGTATGAAGAAACTATCATCATCCTTGCTGTGCTAGAAATGTAAACTTCAAAAATTTTTCCTTAAAAATTTCATGACAAAAAGATAACCTTTTTTCTTTATTTCAAAGTGACAATGGAAGAGCTATTGGCCCCCAGATAGACAGCAAAGCCAACTTTAAGTCGTTTAGGGAAAAATAAAAACAATACCTTGAATGGAATATCTAGGCAACAATGAGTCGGTGTAGTATTTTGTGAGATATGTAATATTGTTCTTTTTGGAGGAAGAGAAAATGGACAGATGATCACATTTTAGAAGTCTTTAGTCAAAGTCTTCACCTTGCTTGGGTTTTTGTTTGTTTGTTTGTTTGTTTGTTTTGAGACAGAGGCCCGCACTTGTCCTGACTCACTGCTCACTATGGAGCCCAGGCTAGGCATGGATTGACTGCAACCCTCCTGTCTCAGCCTCCTGAATGCTGGGATAACAGGCATGCGCCACCATGCTTGCTTTATGTGGTGCTGGGGAATCAAACCTGGGTACTTAGCACTTGACTTAGTGTTTGCTAGGGACGTGCTTTAACTGCTGAGCCATTGCTCCAGCCCGTCACCTTGTATTTTATTGCTGTGATTGGATTCAACAATCATCCACATAAATGAAAAGCTGTCACCAGTACTAAGCCAAAAAAGGAGAAGACTCCAAACAGTTGACCAGTTTTCTGTGGGTCACAAAAAATAACTATGTCATTTCTATGTCCAAGTCACAAATGATTACATGTCAACATCAGTCCTCAGTTCCAATCTAAACTATTAGACATACGTCTCATTGTGAGGTAATTCAGCGCTTCCCAAAAACCTGTGTCCTTTGACTAATCTCTGGGTGTAGTTGTTCAGTTTGGCTCCTGCTATCTAATGTATTTGGCAGAGCAGCATCCCAGGGCTCCTGATACAAAGTGGCAAGTGTGTGACTGTCGCCTTCCCACTTGAAACTTCACGTACAATCAGGTAGCTGCTGTTGATATATCCTTCCCTCAATTCCACAGCTCTGAATGTGGCTCTTTATAAAGAAACTTAAAGACACAAGACATTTTAAACTCAGTATTTTTTAGGGATCACCTGATTAAGACAATTGGTACCATGAATGGTACCAAAAGTAATTTCTCCACATAGAAATTAGCAGCTGGATCACTAACCAGAGGCAGAAATAAAGACCATCCTCCAAGTGGTAAGTAACAGGGTAGACGTAGGCTGCTCCAGAGTGCTCTTTGCTAGGACTGCCCAGAAGTAAGCTGAGACAAGTTTCAGGTCAACATCAGGTTAATAAATAGCTCAATCATTTGAGCATATAGAAGCTATAGAGATTGAAAGGATTTTGTAATCGGCTGAGTTTCGTTCACTGTTTTTGAAGACTAAGAAAACCTTTTGCTTAGATTAAACAACTATAAACTCAAGGCACTCTGTGAAAACCAGAAGGACTCCATGACAATATTTAAGAAAAAGCTTATCTTTTCAGCTTCAGAAATAACTTTTCTGCAAAGCCATCTCATAAGAATCTAATTGTGAGCTAAGGAAGAAATCAAATGTACAATCACCATAGGTCTCCTAAGTCAGTGTCATCTTAGAAAAAGAGTAGGGCTGTGATACCTGAGATGCACACATTTGGTAGGTGATGCTTTAAAATCTTAAAACTCTAGGTCAAAAGAAATAATTCTCCCCTTGCTAAGAAGACACAATTTTACCCTGTTACCCACTGAACCTTTAGACTGACCTTTAGACTAATAAAAAATTTACTGTCTTGATTCCGAGAATGTCTTAAAAATAGTAAGTATCCTTACTTAAGAATAAATAAGTAGTATCAGTAGCAATATGCACATGAAATGAAACTGGAGAATATTGGATTGAAGAATATACTATAAAGATAGATAAGGACTAATTAATCAACATGTACACACTCATTACTTGGGTTGAATATCCTGCCACATGAAGTTCTGGAGCTGATCCTGATTCTTTGTTGTACTGGCTCTTTGGAAACTGGACTGATTGTTAATTTACAGCTAGGAAAATGAACTGTCAGAATAAACTTAGAGCACTGAAAATGAATTATAAAGGCTCAGGAAGGTAAAAGTGTTAAAATCGTTGAGTAAATGCATTTTAACAGTAAAATAAAGCTGGTAAGATGAAGCTAATTTTGATAAGTATTTTATCTGCTTACACTTTACTTTCTGAGTTACTTTCAAAGTATATTAACCTAATACCTTTTTAATTCAGTAAAGACAATAAAGGAATCAGTCATGATGGATCTTTGGTTTAGTTCTCACAGGGAAGAACTCGAGAATTCCTAAGAAGGAATTTAGGAATTAAGTAATAAAAAATTGGAGAGATTTTTTAAAAATCACAAAACGTTTAGGCCTTAGTGTAAAAGATCTGATGGAAAGGAAGGCTGGAAATGAGATAGGTACAGGAGTGGAGGCCTTGTCATGCAACCTCTTAATTTGTCCAGCCCTAGACCAAATGGAGCATCCAACACGATGCAGAAAATTTCGAAGATAATGAAAAAGTCTCCCAACCAACACAGGCCTCAATAGATGAGTGAAAGAATTTGAAATCTGCACAGAAAAAAGATTGTTTTAATTTTAATGTAGAAATTCAGTAATTAAAAATGTCATGATAATACATTTACACGAAACAACAAGGAAATTATAACATCTGTATTTCTGAAAAGGAAAACAACTCTGATTTTCTGAAACCATGTAGAACCTCTTCACTTCTTTCAAGATAAAGCCAAATTTGTTTCACAGAACACTCTGAACACCCATCTCTATTTCTCATTGCTCCTGCAATTCCCCTTCCCTGACTCTGTATTTGAGCCACACCGAGCTGCTTCTGAATGCCGCATACTCTCTTGCCTTATCGGTCAGTCTGCTCAGAAAGCGACCCTTCGTGCAGTTCTTAGTATTTTTTCAGATCTTCTTGCTATGATCATGGCCCTGCTTTAGGCTTCTCTGCAGTCTGCATTTCTTTATTTAAGTATCTTCCAACCTTCTTTCATAACCCTTCTAATTCACTCATGGCAGATCCAACATATTATAGAGTGAATTGTCACCTAAATTCCCAAACAGAAGAAAGTAGAAACGAGGACTATATTGAAATTATTGATGATGACCTTAATCAATGTGCAGCTGGCAAGTGCCAGCTAACGTGCTGACCAATTTGCAAATTTCTAGGGCAACAATGGGAAAGGTATAACCTTCACCCAAGCACGGTGCAAGTGTCTGTAATGCCACTACTGAGGGAAGCTGATGCAGGAGGATCACAAATTCAACTCCCACGTAGCAACAAAGCATGAGCGGGTCTCACAATGAAAAAATAAAATAAAGAAAGATGATAGGAACATAGCTTAGTACTAGGACTCCATTAGGTTCTATTTCTAGTATTGGAAGAAAAAAAGTTACAGCCTTTATTGTGTATCCTAGAGTATATAAACAAATGCATGTATAACTTCATGAATAAAAAAATTACAGGGACAGAATATAACTAATAAGCACTTAAAAGACGTCTATTCTCTTTCAACTGTTATATGCAATGATGGAGATGTTTTAAAAAGACAATGTCTTGTCACAGTGTAGTTGGTTTGGAAAAAAAATTAGGCAAAGTGTATATTCTCCTAAACACACAGCCAAATTTATGAACAAAAGACCCATCAGTGACTAACAGAATTGTAAGATGTGCCTCCGTGAAAGGATCTGAATGAGTCTAATCATGAATTGTAGCTAGCGTTCTGCTCTACAGAAAACACAGGAAGAATGTATTCCCAAGGGAAACAGCTGGCGCAGAGCTACGAAGAGCGTAGTTGAGTTTGGTTTCCAGTGGGAAGGACACCTCATCCTCGTACAGCTCTCTTCTTAGTTATTTCTTTCTGCAATGAACATTCACTGAGCATTATTTTGTACAGGCGCAGTGCAAGGTACTGAGAAATAGATGTAAAAGTGACTTAGGTGTGGAAGATTAATATATGTTAAACACTGTATGGTTTCTCTGACTTGGAAAATCCAGAACACAGATGTTCTTTGGAACCACATGAAGTGATAGCCGGAGCCGGGGGAAGGGACAGGGAGGGTAGAAAATGGGAAGGGATTGTAAAGTTGATATGATACATATGTGTACGAAACACCCAAATTCATTGTAAATACTGTGTATTACATTTCTATATGAATAAAAATAGTGGGGGGGCAAGTGATGCAAAGGTGAAAACTTTCTTCCTCATGTGATTGGTAGGGGAGGAATCCCACACAGAGATGGAGTCTCTTAAAAGGGACGGGTGGAATCTCACGCTCTCGCTCACACTCTTATTTTCTCAGTAGACGTGGCTCCATAGGCCATCTGAGATCATTTCCATCCGAGATGGCATCTTCACATTTTTGATTTGTGCATAGAGCCCGTTTGATTTTATTTTGGATGAATGCAAAATTTAAATGCAAGGTCGCTTTTAAGACAACAGGAGAAAGTCCCTTACGATATGAGCTGCATTTTGTTTGAACAGTGGATCCTGTCTCTTGGTTTGGCTTTCTGATGGATCTGACTAATGCACACTGAGAGTAAATGTCAACACCTCAAAAAACAACCCTTAGGCCAGAGACCACAACCCTGAAAATGGAGCTCTTTTTCACGCGCATTCTTAACCAAGAAGTTTGCCGAGTGCTGAAAGAGGCATTCTGTGGAGAAGCGGTTTGCATTAAGGCTAAATTAAGCCCATTTCATTATTAATTCCATGATATGCTGAAATATATGAATAATTTTATTCTTGTTTTAATTTTAATCAGAAAATATTTTCAGATGTGTTTGATTTATTAATTATCTGCCTCTCATCTCATCATTAGAAGAAAAAGAAGAGAATAATAAAGCTGTAGCCATTCTCCCAGGGCGAGCTCCAAGGCTTTCCTGTGGAACGAGAGGATGTGCATGTGTTCATGGCTCAGGAAGATCACCGCACCTCTGAAAAGTTACTGTAAAATGAAAATATAGTATTTTTTAAAAATAAAAAGGCATACTAACTTCTAATTATAGATTTTAGCAGTGGTGGTAGAGAGACAGATAGCTTCATGTCTTGGCTATAAGAAGAACTAAATTTTAGCCAAATTTCTATATCTAAGGGTAAAACAGCTTAAAAATGTGCCATTTGATATCTTAGAAACCAAATCTAAGAAATGCAGTGTCGATACCACGTCTAGGTCATCTTTTCACTAAATTAGAGAAATGCAAGACAACTGAGTACACTGAGAGGATACCGGCTCACCTCCCCCAGCCCCGCGTGATCCCTCTTCAGGCTGCGCATTCACTGCTGAGGTAAGAGAAGTGATGCCCTGAATACAAGTGATTAGATGTATGATTCTCTCTTCACATGTTTCAGCAGGGAGCAATTGTGTTGCCAGTAAGAAGCAATGGTGCTTAAAATCAATTATGAGGACAAAAAGCCTTCCAGCTGGCTGCAGTGTCCAGAAAAGTTGCTCCTCAGTGAACTTATCTTGTGTCAAGCATCTCCTCACTTAGTCGGAGAGCAAGTGGGGGCTGGAAGAGCTAGCAGCGGGTGCTGGCGGGGGACTCAAGGGCTCCTGTTGGCTTGTCTCTATTGGTTACATGTGGCTTTTATGTGTGTGTGGTTGTGTTTTTAGCATATATCTGGAGAGAGAGAGAGAGAGAGAGAGAGAGAGAGAGAGAGAGAGAGAAAACTGAGGGGTGAGGAAAAAGAAAAGAAAGAAAATGAAAGAGAAAAAAGAACAAAAATTGCACAAAATACTAGGTTTGCAGAAAGCTGAGTCACATATTCTAACTGTATAAAACTCAGTGGCACACCCGGAAACATTGGCCTAGAACCTGCAGCCCCTCGTCCTCCCCTCACGTGACTTGTCCCTTCCTCTCGCTCTGCTGAGCTGCTCCATCCCACCCCTCCCCACTCCACTTACCAATGGTGCCTTTTCCTCTCAGGCTATCGTACAAGTCGTCAGCTATGGTCACACTCTGCTTGAAGGTCAATATTTCAGTTCAGATTGTGAAGCTGAGGGTTGGTCCTGTTCTTTCTAAGAATATGAGTCTTTTTGAAGAGAATACAATACACAAAATAAAACCCATAAAACAAACACCAGCCTGAAGGCTGCTCTCCCCCTAGACTTGGTGAGCAGATAGAGGGGAAATCCCCATGCCATGGAAGAATGCATGTGTTCAAGAGGATTTACTGGTGCATCCGGAGGTATGTGGACATTAGCCTCGTCTTTGAGCGTCTCTGAGCAGTATTGTACCCTTCTCCAAGGAAGAGAAGAACAAAGTTCTTTTCCAGAAATTTCCAGCTGGTGACACAGCAAGAAAAGGAACTGACATGTGTGTTCAGTCACTTTAGCTGTTCTGGGCTCTTTCTTCTGTAAAATCACCTGAGTATAATCCATATTTTCACAAGAACAATCAGGCATTCAAGTTTTCATAACTACATTTAAAAAGTCAAATGCAGCTGGGCTAGGTAGCATAGATCTGTAATCCCAGTATTCCACAAGGCTGAGGCAGGAGAATCACAAATTTGAGTCTGGCTTTGGCAACTTAATAATTTAGTGGGATCCTCCCTCAAAGTAAAAACTTAAAGAATGGGCTGAGGATATGGCTAAGTGTGAAGGCCCAGGATTCAATCCCTGATATCATAAAAAGGTCAAGTCTTTCTGACTTTGCGTTGTCTCTGCATTATAAAAACACTATATCACTTCCCTTCCAATGCATTTTAACAAGTTTTATTTAATTTAAAGTTTATTTGTTTTTCTTATTTGTTAGCATTATTTAACTTAGGAGTTAAGGGATCTGTTTGAGGTCACATGACTGTGACTAAATATATACGTGACCAAAGCCTGTGATCTTGATCACTGAGATACAGTATGTACACGATGTCAGAAAACTGAGCTTGTATTCACTCACTCGTCTTCTTGCTCAACCAGCCTTGTCTTCATGCCTAATCTGTGCTTGTCAGGATAGCAGTTTGAGGGCTACAACAGCTACGAAGTTCACAGAATTTCAGGCCATCGGAAGTTCCTCTGGCCTTCCAGAAATTCAACAAAAGACCTTCAAACAAGAACTGCCTACTGCCTTCATGTCCCAGGGAAGACATAGCCCTCGGACCCTTCAGAAGATTCCCAGTCTCTTGCTCACTTAATCAGTTTGTCCCAGATCAGACTGAAGATCATTCAGTAGAAAAATGAGCTTATACACAAGTTCACCTTTTCCCCAGGCTTAAAACTCTTGCACACTGTTAAAAGCTGGTGTCTGCACGACAGTCTGAACAAGGGCTCTTCAGGGATTTCGGGGTGATGCAGGTGGAGGCTCTCACTGCTGCTTCTCAGCCCTGTCACCTGGCATCTGAGTCCCATAAGCAACAAGTCCAGGAAAGATAAATTGAAGAGGGATGTTTCTGTTCTCCTTGTCCAGGTGTGGAACAGCTGGTAAAGGCCAGGGGACCCAAAGCTGTAAGCAATAAATTCTGCTGAAACTCTGGCCACTTCACATCACTCCGGATTTCTCACATTAATAATCACTGCCCTGAGCAAAATGGAAGCTCAGGTGTGTTCTGTCACTTTGCTTTCCAACATATCCACATAGTCACCTGGTTTGCATTCACAGCGGGGCCTTGAAAAATGACAGGCAGAAAGTCATGATTTATATACGAAGTGGGTAATTAAGTCAAAGTGCCCGGAAGGGTAGTCTCAGTTAAAGTTGTTTCAGTCTTGACTGGAAGCCCCCAAATCCAAAGAGTTAATGCAAAGATTTTCTGAAAATGTACATATTTTGTGCACAAGCACACACACACACACACACACACACACACACACACACACACACAAATGAATGTTTGAGAATTAATCGAGCTATCTAGATTACTGATATCAACTCAGAATACTATGAACTCATGACCTAAGACAGTGAGCTACATGTTTCTTGTGAAACTTTTGTAGACAAAAAGGAAAAAAAGATGTACCCAATAAAATAATTTGTCAATTTAATTCCACCAAAAATTAGTCTTGCCTTAACATATAATTAATTAAAGATATACAGGTTCACTCAAAGTGTGCTCTACAGAAAATTATTTGGTCATATTTTGACCTTTCATACAAATGCATCCCTGCATAAAAAGAGCCATAGATGTGATTTATAGAGAGTAGACTTGGGTTTTGTTTTTTCTTGTTTTGTGGCTGAAACCTGAATATGCTTATGCTCTTCAAAAACATACTTTGTTTCTATTTCCGCTGCTTTTTGCTAGCATTTTATCAGCTGACACTTGGCCAGAGTGCTCACATGACAATGGAACTATGCAGATCTTGTATATATTCTTTATTTTATTTTATTTTATTTTTGGTGAGTTCAGGAAAGAAGAGAAACCTGTTGAGGCAAGTTTTTCCTGCAAATAAACAAATGACACTGGATTTCAATTAATTACATGTGCTCTGAATCTATAGACTATTGATCAGGTGGCTCAGAGGAAATTAAGTTCTAGCCATATGTTATGGTCATGCAATTCTAATAACTATAATTAAAATTTTCAAACCCATACCTACAGATTAATAATACCACCTGTTGCATCATCATTATTTTCCAAGCACTGTGTAATGGTTTTATTTAATCTTTATTACCACTCTAGCATCATTTTATCCATATTAAATTTGAGACCTAGATACTTTATTCGCTTGCCTGGAATCAAAACTTAGTATACAATGGAACCAAGGGTTTGAGCTTAAGTGAAAGGATTCTAAACCTACGCTGTACTTTCTGTGCTATTTTGTCTATGAAAACACCAAGAAAAAAGAAACCTCCAGCATCTTGCTACACCCACCAGTTCAAATCCTGACCTTTCTTTGAGACCTGGCCATGGCTTTGAAGGTTTGGGAATGCTATGGATAATAATTCAAATCTAACTCAGTCCTCTATGTTGTACAATATAGAAAGGATTGCTTATCCTCCCTGAGTCTGTTCTCTTACCTAGAAAATGGTAATGATAGTTCTCACTTCACAGGGTTGTTGTGAAGAATACTTATATGCAGAGCAGTCTCTCCATGACAGGTATAGAGGGTAAGTGTTTCATAAATGGAATTCCTTTCTTCCACTTAAACGTACTTTGGCTCTCAAAACTAGAACTCTTTTCCCTCCATAGTGTCAGTGTCATAGACAACTTTTTATCCTCCCCTGTGAGGACATCATGGCCCTTTCACCAACCAACTCGTAAAGTATCCAATGCTAGGCTTGCCCTAATCTATGCTATGCAATTCTTATTAAAATTCTGACACCAAAATTTAGTCAGGCAAGAAAGAGATAATTATTTGAATATTTTAAAAGTTTAATTAATCACATTTAGCAGATCACCATGAAAACTGCAAGCTGAATAAAAAGAAGTTATAAATTAATTAAAAAACACATGGGATTGGGAATGTTTTCTGGTTCTCTATGGCTTTAATCAAAGATCAGTTGGTGACATTGTTATAAAGGTAATACCAACGAAAGCAACCAAGAATGGATGAGCCAATTAGGTCATTTGGGCATCGTGATTCTCTATGCACATTGCAAAACTGTCCACCTGCTGCATGACTGACATGAACATGAAACTACATTGCAACTGGAGGCATTGTGAAGGCCATCAGCTTACAGGGTGTCAAGCCATTGGCTTTAGGAAAGACTAAACTGAAGGCACAGATACATTTCCATGGACACATTAACACCTAATTATTATTTTTGATGATCGAGAATGTTATGAATGTACTCTCTATGATATAAGTAATTGAGTCAATATAGGAATAAATGTCAAAATTGAGGAATCTTAAATTTTAAAATAACAACTAGTAAATAAAAAAGGAGAATAACTCCTAAATTCTTAAGAGTGAAAAGTGAGTAAGCACTACTTCATGGAAAGTGGTTGAACTAAAGGAATTCAGTTTCCTCTCAATTATGCCTGAGACAGCAAAAAGAAAAATCCAAGTAAGGAAATGAAAGATTAACAAAGAAATTACAAAGCTTATCTTCATAGCTTTACTGAGACTATGCCAATAAACAAAAGGGCATCCTGTAGAAATCACAGTAAGAATAGCATGAAAATATCTTTACCTACTGGAAACTAAACCTCTCCAAAAACTCCAGACGACTTGAAAACACATATTGATTTTTAACAGAACCATTCATTTGTTCATCCATCCATCCATCTATTTGTCCATTAATTATGTTTATTTATCCATTCATATGTATATGAGGGTTCAAACTTACTGAGCACATGTGCACCTTATGCTAGATGCCACGGAAAAAGTACATCCAGCCAGGTCACTGCCCTCAAGGTACATCACAATTTAGTGGGGGGGGGGGGGTTCAGGCATATAACCAACTAATTATAACACACAATTACTGTTGCTTTAATTGGAAGGTGAATAATTCTGCCTGAAGCAATCAGGAAAATCACTGACAACTTGGCTAGGCTCTGACAGGTAAGAAGCTGGTAGTGGGGGTGGGAGCACTGGAAACACCAGATGGATTAGGTTAGAAAGGAGGCTGTCTCCGGCAGAGTATTAAATTGCGTGGAGTGTTTGGGAAATAACAGTCTGGCTATTATTGGTGGCAGAGGAGGAGTTACAGGAGACAAGGTTAGATGATTTCCTTGGGAATCATCTCTAAAGGTCTTGGGGTTAGGCTTCGAAGGTTGCTGGCTACCTGGTACATTTTAAGACAACAAATGCTATAAACAGATCTCTGTACTCCCATGATTCTTGCTAAAGTGCCAGACTAATGGCATTTGAAAAATAGTGGGGAAAAAGATCATACTAAACTCAGTGATACAACAAAAAGACAGATATATTAATCTGTATGTATTGGAATAAATTTTTCAACATTCTTTTTGGCTGCTAGACTGGTTTCAATAAGCCACATGTCATTTGGGAACTAAGACTAATTTGATCAGAAGTCTAAAATTAATTAATAAAATGCAATTAATTAAACTAATAAAAATAAAAAATTATACTGACCTATTTTGAAGTGAGATGCAGATATTAAGATATAATTCATCATTAAAAATATTCTTGGAGTACACAGTGAGAACATAGGTAATAACGAAATGCTTCCTTTCAGGAGGGAAAGGTACTTACACAAAATAGTATATGATTATCTCTGAACAGGCTTCAGTTATTTCTAAAATTTAATTGTTCTTCATTTGGAATATAGTCATGTGATCCACATAAATCCAGAAAGGAAAATATATCTGCATAAAAATGAAAAAATAACTAAGGAGAGTGAGTTCAATAAGAGCAACAGAACTCCAAAGACACGGACTCTTAGGAGAATTTTGATGAGAAACAAGTTATTGGATTATATTGACCTAGGGAAAAATGCTAATTCTCGGTTCTTTAGTGAGTAGGTAGCATCTGAGGGGAGTCAACTGATTGGCTAAGCTCGGTCAACCAGATTCTCTAGATTAAGAATTTGAAATTAGTACACAAAAACACTAGTTAATCAGAACTGCTGACGTCAGAAGTAAGGGGCTCAAACTGTCCCTCGTCCTCCATGCCTGTACTTAAGCAAAAATAGTCAGTCAAGATAAAGAGAAAGTGAAAAAGAGAGAGAGAGAGAGAAGAGACAAGAGATCAGGGCACCAAAACAAAGAAGGAATAGCCCGCTTTGTGCTTTTTTAAATATATGTTGGGTCAAATGTCTTCTGTCCCTTGGATTCTGTGACATTCTTTTGTACCTTTGCAATATAACTTCAATTTTTGACCAACATTGAGTCAATTTAGCTTTGAAGTAATCTCTAATCAAGACATACACAATTTCTATATCAACAGAATGATATCTGTGAAAAATGAGCTATTTCGAGGCCAAACATAGTAACATACAGAAAGTGTGTGACCTCATCCTTCTGGGTTAACCTTACAATTTATGAAACTTTGGTTTCAAGTTGTAGGATATTTTTTGCCATAGCAAAGGATGCCTCGAGTTTTTAAATGAGATTTCAATGTTTTTTATAAGCATCTAACAGAGTTCCAGGAGCATTCTCTCAAAGCCTCTCTCATACAGACACGACCTAGTGTCAACAGTTTCTGCCCTGAATGAGAAAGCCAATTGCATAGCTGGATCTAATGACAGCCTGTTTTCCCAGAACAGAAGTAGGACCTTGCCCTTGTACACCTATATTCCTCATCTCCGGATGCAATGTCTGTAGATCTATGCCCAGGTTTTTAAGGACTAACATTTTAAAATGAGAATATGATGAATAAGACGTATATGTGCAAATGAATAACTTTTCTTTTACCAGTAGTGGGAAACAGAATTATTATAAATTCAGGTTCAGGGTCACCAAAAAGAATGTCTTTTACTTGTGAGATATTAACAAAACACCTGCATCTTTCTGCGCTTGTATATCACTGATGTGGAAAGTACTAGCAACTCTTCTACTTGACTCAAGCTCCGGACAGGTGCTAGTAAACCCCAAAATATTTGACAGGTTTTTTTTTTTTAGATTAAGGAGCAAAATACAGTGAAAATTTAGTTCCTTGTCTTGTAACAAGGGAACAATACTACCAAATTTGTAGGGAACCAGGTTGACAATTTTCATCAGTTTTTCAGCCCATTGTGGGTAGATATCAGTGTTCTGGAACTAATTAACAGTCTTAAAATAATACTATATAACATCTTTTGGACACAATTGATTTTTCTATAAGCCCTGGAAAAATCTTAATCTAATTGCCTTAAGATTAAGCCCTTAACGATGCATCAGTACTTACCCATATATTTCTATTCTTTTGCTTGCTAAGGAGCATGTGAGTCTGAACAGAAGGAAAGAGAGCAATATGGCTACCCAGGAGATAATCAGCAGGAACAGATAGGGTAAGGCATCGCTTCCCAGAGGAACATACCACTACTGCATGCATGTGCTTGTATACTGCCTATGTTCATAGAAAATATGCTGACTCGAAGTGGGCACCACACAACCATGGCTAAAAAAATGAATAAGTGAGTACAAGAATAAATGAACTAACCCTTATGCTTCATAGAAACAGGTATTTTCTGTCACATTTGTCGCTATGGCCTCTACTTCTAGCCCTTTTCAGCACTCTTTTCCTTGCACTCAGTATACTTAATATCAGAAGACAATGGGTGAATAACTGAAAAAAAGCCTTGAGTGCTCAAAGTACTATGGGAACTTTTTAATCCATAGAAATTGATTTGGTGCAGCTTATTAAATATGAAGAGATTTTAGCAACTACCAACAAAAGCTTAAAAATTTCTCTTCAACCCAACCTACAATGCCAAGGTGTAGCTAACCATCTCCCACCCGGTAGTGGCCCTCGGCCAGAACTCCCCTCGGCCACCCCAAATACAAAGCAAAGCATCTCCCACGTCTAATTGGAAGGAGGAGCCAGGGGAGCCGGGAATGGGCCACATACAGGCGATGAAGTATTATCTTCTTCAATCACTCCTAACTGAGCGGTATTTATTGCTTGTTATAAAAACTTTATTACCCTTTTTACAACTCTAGCTGTCCAGCGTTTGATTTAGCCAGAAAACATGCTAGCAATTTGCTCTTTGGAATGTACATATTTTTTGAGATCTAGAAGTAATAGCTGTGGCTCTCCTATACTGCTTTCCTTACATGAATCAGTACTTCAGAAGGGCAGGTCAGACACAAGTTGCGGGAGAAGGGCCCCAAGCAGGTAAGAAGGTAGGCTATTAGATTAATTGTAGATAACTTGTACCGGGCAACTTATCGAGCTTAAACACAAAGTATATTGCAATTTTCTATGTACAGATTTTGCGGGAGCTACAGAAGTTAAATGAAATATGCCACCTATTGAAATAAAAGCTTTGGGTGTTACAGGGAGTTGATCTTGCTGAGTGATTGCAGAAATTTGCTTTAGTGGGTCTCATGGAAAACAAAAACACCTCTGCTTCCTTCTTTCTAGTCCATCTATTCCTATATATCTCCCTGAAACCTGAATCTGAATCTGATATTAAAGCATATGTATTACTAGGTGCTGGTGCATGTTTGTATCCCCAAATGAGGGCTCTATTTAGAATTTCTCTAGAGAAACGTTAATTATTTATAATTATGGGATTTGCTTCATTCTGGGAGAAGCAATTAGAGCATTTAAATGTAACACAAAAAAATAAGCAATACATAGGAAACCCAATGGTGGGATTCTCTCCTCAGTTGTATCCAAAACCGAGAAGATTCTAACAAAAACCTTCCTATTCTAAAAAAAGCAAAAAAAAAAAAAAAATGACCATTAGTCCAAATGTGATCAAATTAGCTGTGTGCTCAGTTGAGCGGCCACTGCTCAGGAATCCCTTTAGGGTTTGGAGAGGGGACTAATGTGAAACTATAAAGCTTGTGAAATAAACAGGAGAGTAAATCATTCATGGGTTCAGTCAGCTCTAACCCCAGGAATGTATGGGCTTGGGAAAGGATTATCCAAACAATATTTCTTTTCCAGGCCACTCTTCAGAGAAAACAGCTGGCTTAGATTAAAAGAAATGGATTTCAAAAAGAGCTCAATAGAAATGTTTTGAGCACCTTACCAGATTCAGGTAAGAGAGGAAAGAGGAATGTATTTCATCATGTATCTTTATTTCTTCCCCTTTTGCTTTCCTGGAGGAAAGGGGTTAGGAAAAATATTACTCAGGTTGCTTTAGCTATTGAATTACAGGGTTTTAGCCCAATAATATGTGACAGATTTATAAGACCCCACTGAATGGTAAAGCTACACTTTTCTTACACAACCGTTCTAAAATCATGGTCTCTATTGAAAAGTCATACAAAACAAGTAATTTGATAATATTATGCCAAAATACCAATTTTGTGCCTAGGTAGTTTTCATTTATTTATTACATATCGAGTCCATCTGAGAACGTATTGTGGCAAATAATAGGCTTTATCTCAGCTCGAGTTTGGCACCCTTTATGCAATGAATGGCCAGGATTGCCAACGAGCGAACAGAGCTAGTAGTTTAAACTATGTTTGCATAAGTTTAAAATGCAGGCAAAAGTAGAGAAGGTGAGAGGTGGTAAGGCAAAAACATCTGCTCTAACAGAGTGGAAAAATTTATAACAACCAAGAAGCCTCAATTCCTCCACATCTTCAAATGCCTTGAGGCAATACAACAGTTAGAGCTCGTTGTGTTCAGAATGTAAGGAGATTATTCCTAGATGGCTTTTCAAAAGCAGGGGTGATACCATATTATATTCTCGTATTCCTGAAACTAAGAAGTAATGGAATTTCAGAATCTGGACACTATGCATGCTCTTGTGTCTGTTACTGCCTGGTTCCTCAGCCATTCACTGCCATATTAACAGCACTTCTTCATTTCTGTCTTCAATTAGTAAAAGTTACTAGGGCTGATGTTCTTGGAAAGAGATACCTGGTTAAATTCAATGTGGCTGCAGCCACAGCTCTTCTAAAAGCTGCAAATAGGTCTGCTAAGTTTGGATGGTGATAAGTTGAGATGCTTTGAAACTTAGCTTCTTAACATGCCTGGGACCACTTAATCAGTTTAGCAGAGGTTTCCAGTGAATAAATTTTAAAAGAGTTCAACATTTTTGATGTTCATGGAAACCAAAGTTGTATCCTAGTTCCATCACTCTACACCTAACAAAGAGAGTTTGGAGAGTTGAGTTTGCAGATTTGAGAGTTTGGAGATTTAAAATCCACAAATGTTTGTTTTATGTACTAATGGCAAAGCTTTGCAATTTAGCATACAATGCTAGAAATTTAATTTTATGGCCCAATTACATTTTTTTTTCCCAAAATAACATGGCAGGTAAGTCTTTGCCTGAGAGCTAATGAAAGCTGGGCGTTGTGTCAAAATAATCATCGTGTTCTGAATTAGCAAGCATATTTCAGTTGTTTACAGCCCTTTATATCACTAACGATCCAACAGCACGAACCAAATCTACTTTATCCATCACATTGCTTGTTAAAGCAAACACCAGAAAAGGAAAGAGAGATGCTGTGTATACATGTTTGCTAAAAACACTCTCAGGTAAATCCCAAGAAAATTAATGCTTCCACTGAAAAGACAGATGTGAAATCCTGTGAAAGACTGAACACTAAATAATTATTAAGACACTGATTCTTAACTGGTAGTGTACACCAAAGTTTCTCATTGGACTTTTAAAAACCACATCTTCTTTAATCTGGGTCTTAAAGCTGTAGCCCAATTACTTAATCATTGTGACATACTCACAAGTAATTTACACGTACTCCTTTATTCAAGTTTTATACTATGGTTCTTCATATAGCTATTGTGATTTTTAGCAATATATGCATGGTAACGTTTTGCTGATACATTTAAGTTAGCATTGATTCTGTGCTATTCAAACACCACCTAGATTTAATCCAGGCAAATTAATTGGATAGAAAGCTGTCACAGTAAATGCCAACAATCTTGTGTCAGAGCACAGAACATGGAAGGACAGTTTGCAAACAGTAGGCCTCAGAGAAGGGGAGGGGTGAAATCAGCACCAAGGACAGCACCAAACATATCGAACATCTTTGGCCTCCATCCGGATTTCTAAGTTACTCGCAAATAAGTCAGATCTGACTCTGGTACGAACCTGTAGACCATGGATGGTCCTAAACCAGAAGTGTTTGTCACATATGGGGCTTTTTCAGCCAGTTAATTTGCCCAATTTAGGATCTTTTGAAATTCCTAGACAAGTGCATATTTTATAAATCCTGCAGAAGAATCAGTTATGAGCCACTGATTAAGAAATATTCAACTCTGTGACTCTGAAACTTTAATACTTTATGGTTTATATTTAAAATGACTTTCAAAAGCTTCGTATGTTTACAAGTGGGGCCTAGTCAAAAGAACTGGGTCACAGGGGACATGAAATGGAAGGACATATTCTTGTTCCTGACCCTTCTGCTCCTCATGCTTCACTTCCTGGCTGTCGTAGGAAAACAACGTTCATTTTCCATGCTCTTCGGTCGGGCAACTTCTGTCTTGGAGAAGGCCTATGGTGGATCGGATCCCCCAATCTTTGATTATATTAACTTCCTTTTATCAACAAATTATTCTATTTTTTGAAAAAGCATTTTTATCACTTTCTACATTCATTTCAAACTTTGATTATTCAGATAATTGTGCAATCATTAATTATTAGTTGTCCCCAAAATCTGAAAAATACATGTATAGATGTACATATATACTTATGAATATGTACACACACACACATGCACACACATACACGGAGATGCACACCTGTGACTTCAGCACTCTGAGAAGCAACAAAAGGAAGATTGCAAGTTTGAGCTTAGTCTAAGGCAAATTAGTGACTTGTTGAGAATCTATCTCAAAATTTTAAAAAATGAATTTAAAAAGACTGAGAATGTAGCTTAATTCAAAGGGGTTCAATTTCTAATACTTCAAAGTGAAAGAAGGAGGAGGAGGAAGAGTAGTAGTCTACAGTCCCATCATGCACAGATGCTCAATGTTTATTTATACATATTTTAAACAAGGTTTGGGTAATAATAAATATGGCAGTATGACATTTAAACTTTTTTTCTTATATTAACACATTTTTTTTCAAGTTCATATATCAGTGAGGTCCTGGAACAGTCCACGTGATTCTATTATGACTACAAAATAATTTCATTAAAATACTTAAATTGTTCTGCACTGCTTAAAGCTATGCTGTATTGCAGGATGAAATCTGTATGAACTTCTGGAGTAAGTGCATCAAGTAACTATATTTAAAAGATAGTGAAACATGATGCTAAATTAATTAGAAAAAAATCATATCTATTTAAAATTTGTAATAACAAGAGAGCATGAAAGTGATCATTAGTAAACACACATATACATATATTAATTCATTGAATTTAAGAAGGTATTTATTTTGTATCTCATTTTCAATGTGTACTTCCAGATACTGTAAAGTTTCTTCCTGTATATTCACAAAAGTTCACAGCTGGAAAAAAAATCCCTCCTTATGCCTAAGAGAACAGTGAAAACAACAGGCATCCAGTATTCTCTATTCCCACCGCTAGCACGTGGCAGGATCAGGATGTATAACATACAGTACCCGTTCCAATTCACAGTAGAGCTCTGTGGGCATTACAGCAAGTTGCTGGTAATCATCATCCTTTTAATCTCCTAGTGAGAATCTTTAAGTCAAAATTAGTACTTAGACACATATGACAGTTTTATTCAGATCCCATAAATAATTTACAAAATTACATCAAACTGAAAATGTACTGTTGATTTCCCTATAAAAAGGTACTTAAGCAGTGAACTCTGGCTTAGGGAAGGAATAGAATTCCTAGACATTCATAACAAGATGTAGCAGTTATGAAATGTACCACTCAGATCTCCTGCAACTGTGATGCAATTTCCTGATAGCTCCAGGTGCCTCGGGTTGAGTCCATTCCTGCCTGGGCGCCAGGCCACACTTCATGGGGCCATTCCCAGTCAAAGTCAGAGTATGGCAAAGCTCAGGCTAATCTAGGGTTTCTATGCAATGGGAAACTTCCAGTGGATGACAGAGCTTGAGGAATGGGAATGCCTACGTACTGGCTGATCTTGTCTTGAAATTATGCCCTATTCTGTCTAATATTCCCTTTGAGTCAGCACCCAAAGCAGTCATTCACGCTGAAGCACAACCAGGAGGCTCCCCGAATTCGCCTTCTACTTCTCACCATTCACAGCCCATCTTCTCCTACGTACTTTCAGTTTAGAATTTGCCCCTCAGAAGACCTGAACTAACACAGAATACAAAGACAGCAAAGAACTACTGAATACATTCATAAGCTAGGACTATGTGTAGGAATAAGTAGATGTCACTTTACAGAAAATAAAGTTTCATAGCTTATACTATGTTCTCAGTGTTAATCCCTGACATGAATTTCATGTTCCAGAAAAGGTTTTACAAACTCTAGATCAACTTTTTAGCTGTCTTTTATTTCCAAGACCTCTCGGCAGTACTCCAACATATTTACCTCTACTCCAAAAATAGACAAATCGTTAAATGAGTGGTATCTTGTCGTTTTATTTACTTACTTAAAACTACTTCAAACTGCAAAGCATATGTGTGTACTTGATTTAACTTTACACCCTAAGGATAGTCAGTCGTACACTAATCAGAAATCCAGAGGTGCCAACAGGAAGTGTTTTATCTAAATCTGCAGAAGCGTTTGTTAATTAGCATTGTGGATGTTAGGCATGCATTTCCACCGATGAAATTATTGTTCTTTGAAAGAAAAAACATACGGTTGACCAGACTTACAAAAACTCCACTCTCCTCGAATGAACCTTCAGGCAAGATCACGCAGATCTACAAGTTCACTTGGACGTTCTCTCTCTCTCTCTCTCTCTCTCTCTCTCTCTCTCTCTCTCTCTCTCTCTCTCCTCCAGGAAACCAAAGCCTAACTGAAGAGAAGATTGATGGGTCAAACACCAACCTGTCATCAGAATGGAAATAAATCTCTTGAAGTATTCCTATAGGTTCCAAGAGAAAGAGGACAAGTGGAGGGCAAACCAAACTTACAAGATACACTAAAGTATGTGTTTCTGTCTCTGTCTTTTGTCTTCCTCTCCGTGTCTCTGTCTGTCTATTTGCCTCTCCCCCTCTGTGTTTGTGGGTGTGTTGGGGTGTGTGTGCATGTGGGAATATGTGTGTGTGTGTGTACCCACACACATGCCTGGTTACTAATCAATATCTGAACTTTTTGGCAAAATTTAGATTGAGATGTTACAGCGAGGCTCTGGAGAAGGAATGTCCTAGCCACTGTCTAGCTTTGATCAGGACTTATTAAAACTGAAAGTTGTCAAATGAGCTTAGTTATGTATATTAGTTTAAAAAATAAGGACATGTTTTAGATCATATATCTGAAAGTTTAAGATGTCTGTAAATTTTGAAAAGAATAATTGGGGAATCTAAAAATTTCTTTTATTTACTATCCCACGGTATTTATCAAAGATTCCTGGGGATTTGTACTTAAAAACCTCTTGTTATATCTACAATTGACCCATTAAATGAAAGATTCATTCTTCTACAGCATTAAAAGGGAAAAAATTCTTTCAAATTATTTTACACTAATAAAAAACCTAAAATAGTAGGCATTCAGTAAATGATACATGTAAAAGTCTGCTTTTATTTTTAGATTCTTTGAGAGAATTCATCATTCCTTATTCCCACAAGTAGTAGTGTGAAAACTAACTGTTGTTCTACTCTTTGGAGAACATATGCAATTAGCAGGAAGATGCTGTTCAAATCCCTAAACAAAGTGCCTCACTAGAGAAAAGCACAGAAGAATAAAAACTAGAAGAACACTTATGTTTTCTCATCAGAGAAAATTTAAATCATGCTAGATAAAATTCAGTAAATTATAATCATGCAAGCTTGTCGCCCAAGATTACTCTAATAAAAACCTCATAAAAACAATTGTCTATAGTTTATACTAGCTTATAAAATGAGATACTTTTGCTAGGGATAGAGAGAGGAAAACTTAAATGATAAGGGGAGAGCAGTATAAACTCTACCTTACATGTTTACCAACAGATATCAAAGTTTACACCGGTGTGTTGAGGAGATGGAAATGCACATACCTATGCTATATATGACCACTGCAATAAAAGATAGCACAGATGATAAACATATGTGGTTATACATATATTAAATATTTTCATCAATAATTAAATCTGAGTCTAAGTACACTAAGAGAAGTTTAAAATGTACATTTCTAGTCCTAAATCAATTAATAAAAATCCAACCAAGAAGAAATAGTTTAAACCAAAACTTCATTAAGTAAGGTAAAATGGAATTTTGAAGAACATGAATTTAAACCAAAAGAACAAAACTAGAGAAACAAAATAAACAAAAAATATGTAAAGATATAAAATCTAAAGCAAAAGGTAAAATGGTAGGACAAAATCCAACCACATCAAAAATTACATGCAATATTAGCAGATTAAACACTTCAATTGAAAAGCAGATATTGTAAAAATGATTAAAAGAACAAAAGTCATAATCACTTTCTCATCACTGGGACACAACACCCAGCCCACGATGAAAAGGAGGAAAAAAAAATTGTTTTAGCTCATGGTTTCAGATCTCAATTCATTCATTGGTAGTCTGCATTGGTGGAAGGGTATGGCAGAGGCCTTACTAGAGAAAAGCTGCTCACAGAGTAACAAGATTAGGAGCAGGAAGAGAGAAAGTAAAGGCTGAGCAAGCAAGGAAGGATACTCTTCCAGGTCATGACCTGGTGACTCACTCCTTGTGACCAGGCCAACTCTCAACAGCACAGAAAATCAATAGTCTAATCCACTGATACGATCCAATTACCTTCCAAACACATGAGGCTTTTGAGGAACATTTCAGATGCAAAACATAGCCACTTTCTGAAGGAAACTCATTTTCAATATGCAGATGGAGACCAGCGAAAATAAAGACAGGTACAGAAGTACACAAAATGAACTTAAGAGAACAATGCACATCTCATAATGGTCAAAGACTCAACACTTCTAGAAAACATCATGACTATAAATGTGAATGTACCTGATAATGAAGCATCAAAACACACACAATGTTGATTTTAAAGAAAAAAAGAAAGATTTTTAAAGAAATAGAAAATTTTATAAGCACAATTGAAGTATTAAGAAAATTCTTCCAGAAATTGATAGAATAAGTACGAATGCATACCTAACACACACCTGTATGCACATATGCACATGCAACAATGAAGACATGGAATACATTTACAACATAATTACACACACTGAGCTACATATTGTACATAGAACACTTCACCAAAAAGCTATAAAATTAAAATTATTCACAAGTGCATATAAAACTTTCATTTAGATGAAAGATACACTGTTTTAAAACAAGTTTCAATGATTATAAATGTTGCCAAATAATTCAGGATTACTCCCGAATTCAAATTTAGAAATCAATGAAAAAGTATTTAGAAAATCTCACATAATTTAAAATTAGCTCACTTTAAAATAGCCTATAAATTAGACAAAGAATTGAAATAAAATTTGGAAAACATTTTTTAACTGAATGAATGAAAGATACAGAATGCAAGAAAATGTGTACCTATAAATGCTAATATTAGGTAAGACTAAATTATTTTAACAAGTAGAATGATCTTTTAAAGATAAAGAGAATACTGAAGAAAAGGAACAAATATAGAAATAAAATCACAAATATAAAATTTAATTCTTTGAACAAAGTAAGTTACTTAGAAAAATTTAGATTCATAAAGAAAAAGGGAGAAAGAATATCAATTACCAATTTCAGAAAAAAATTAAAGGGGGCTGGAGGGATGGCTCTGCAGTTAAAGTGCTTGCCTAGCAAGTGCTAAGTACCCGACTTTGATTCCCAGGTATTGCATTAACCACGCATTGTGGTGCATGCCTATCATCCTAGCGTTGGGGAGGCTGAGACAGGAGGATTGCCATGAGTCCAAGGCCAGCTTGGGCTCCATAGTGAGTTACTGAGTTCAGGACCATCCTGAGCTACAGGAAAAAAAAAAAAAAAAAAACTAAAGAGAAAAATAGAGCTTGCTATAAACTACTTCAGATCAACGTAAATGAACAAATTATTGAAGAAAATTTGAATAGCCTTATTTGAATTAAGATCGTATTTTTTAAAAATTATCATGTAAGATAGTTTTAATAATGAATTTTTGAAACACTAAAGGAAAAAAAACCACCAGTCTTAAGAAATTGTTCCAAAAAACACAGATGGTACAGACACTTTCTACACTGTTTTTATGAGATCAGCTTAATCTTATTGCGCTAAGATATTACTAAACAGGCAAAAGAAAGAGAAAAAAGATTGTAGGTCATTATTCTTCATACAGTAATTATTTGTAAATACTAGCAATTATAATGCAGGTCTTTGCAAAACACAAAGGAGTACAAAATTGATCAGATAATTGGATTACTGCCAAGAGTGCATGATCAGTTTATCAGCTGAGAAGCAATCAATATATGTAATTCACTGTAGTAATTCAGAAAGAATAAACTATGCATACAGGATGTGATCAAAAATGTATTCAGTGTTTAAATAAAATTCACAACAGTAACATACTTGCCCTTCCTTTGAACAAAATTGTCTCAACATTCTTGCCATTTTCTGAACCCCTTTGGGAAATTCTTCTTTATGAGAGCCTTTTCTTGGCTGCCTCAATATCCTGAGCCAATTCAAAACATGTATGAGAATTTCTGTCAAATAAAAACTTGGCATCCTCACCTACCTTATTCGTTGTATCTGCCACCATGCAACTTTTGATTCTTCCCCCAAATCAAAATGCCTGTGGAAAGTAAGTGTTTTGCCTCCGTCCAGGACATCAAGACAACCGTGGTAGCACAACTGAAGACGTGGAAGAGCCCTTTCCGAACTGCTCCGGAGAGTGCCAAGAAACATGGGATAAGTGTGTTCAAAGTATGAGGGTTGGATGTTCTGACGGGGAGTAATAATAGTCTGTCTTTTACCGTGTCGTTTCTCTTTGTTACTTTTTCTTTGCTGTGACAGACTACCAGGCACACATAAATTAGGGAAGGAAAAATATATTTTAGCTCACAGTTGAAAAAGGCCATGGTCCACTTGTGGACAGCTGACAATGGTGGAGGCACATGGTGGAGGCAGAGGAGGAGGCAGATCCCGTGGCATGGAGGACAGAAACCAAGTCAGAGAGGTAGGCGGGAGTGACGCCTCCCGTGACGGCCCCAGGGACCCTCACTTTTGGGCCAAGCCTCTGTGTTTCGACCCCGTCAGCCCGGCCCCACCTTTCAACAGTACACAAGCAGTTTTATGACAAGCAAATACATGAGGCTTTGGGGGAACACTTCATACCCAAAATATAGCAATTTTTTTCCAAATTTAAACATAGAATTTTTCAATCACAATTGATATTCATAGCAACTCAAAACATGC
This sequence comes from Ctenodactylus gundi, assembly GCA_004027205.1. NCBI lineage: Eukaryota > Metazoa > Chordata > Mammalia > Rodentia > Ctenodactylidae > Ctenodactylus > Ctenodactylus gundi. The sequence continues at coordinate 317,606 of PVKB01001251.1, read as the reverse complement.
CCAAAACTCTCTAAATATTAAAGCTCTAAGAAATGGCTGGAGGAATAATACAGTGGTTAAAGTGCTTGCTGGACAGCACAAGGCCCTGGGTTCATTTCCCCAGCACCACATAACCTGGGTGTAGTGATGCACACCTGTAATCCTACCTCTGGAGAGGCTGAGGCAGGAGAATTGCTGTGAGTTCTAGGCCAGCTTGGGCTACACAGTAAATTTAGGACCAGCCTGGGATACAGAGTGAAACCTTGCTTCAAAAAAATATTTTTGAAAAATAAAGAAAAGACACAGTAACATAGTTTTTATTGCATATGAACTTGTCATTTATACATCTACATAGCATGCCTTTGAAGGGTATATCCTCTTCCCAGACAACGCCCCCCACCCCCTGACCTGTCTCTTGTGGTCTACTTCCTAGCTACCCTGAACTTAGCTTCTCAGCCACACTCTTCTGCCATGTTTGTTTGTTTGTTTTTCTTTTTTTTTTTCTGCAGCCAACCAACTATTGGCTGAAGCCTTAGACACTGTAAGCCAAAATAAGACTTGTTTCTTTGAAGTTGTGTACATCCGTGAGCTATAACAATGAGATACAAAGCAAACATACAGAGGCGTGCAAGTTACAAGCAACTACGAAGTAAAAAATTAAATGGTATTGTAGTAGAAAAATGGATTAACCAATAACCAACTACACAGAAACCTACAGCAGGAATACACTGAGGAATGACAAATGATGAACAAAACTGGTGGACAATGACTTAAGAATGATTTTTACAACTGTGCTCAAAGAGTTCAAGTAAAATGTAAACATAATGAAATAAATGAAGCGTATAAAAAGACTCAAATGGAAACCATAGAGATGTCTGCAAAGTAAACTTATAATAGATGGGGTTTGCAGATGCTAAGAATAAAAATACTCGTGAAATTAATTACATAGTAATAGAAACACTTTGACTTGCAACTAAAAAAAAAAAACTGAGAAAAGTAAACAGAGCCAAAGTGACTTTTGAGAAAAAGTCAAGCACTTCAATCTACGCAAAATCAAAATTGCAGAAACAGTGGGTTTCACAGAAAAAGAGTTTAAAACACATAAATAAAGATTTTTACAAATTTAATAAAAGCAGTTGGCTAGTTCATCTAAGCAACTTGATAAACTATTAACAGAAGAGGCATGAGAAAAGCTACGTGATAAATGAAAGCATATTAAGGCATATCACAATAAAATTATGTGATAAGGATGAAATATTTAAAGCTACTAGGAAGGACACTACAAACACGGATGGAGGAAATATGAGAGCAGGCTTGTGGTCAGAACTATGTAATCCAGGAAAGACGGGGAAAATCAAGTACCGAGAGAAAAAGACAATCCTGTCAACTTAAATTTCGCACACACTGAAAATATTTTTCAAAATTAAAGGAAGAATTATATGTCCTTACTCGCACAAGAGGTGAGAGAATTCATTGCCAACAGACCTGAATTAAACAAAATTTTAAGATATTTCTTTTTAAAGAAGGAAAATAATACCAGATAGAAAGTTAGGTATGAAGAAAAAGTCCTAATAGATAATATGTACGTAAGTAAATAAATTTTGTTTTCTCACTTTAAATGGTTCTATAAAAAATCCATTTAAATAAAAAAGCATATATAGGTTGAATGAAAGCGCTGAAATACTTGGGATGACAATATTTATGTTAGATGAGGTAGACTTTAGATGAGAAAATATTTCTTGGGATAAAGAGAAGTGCTATATAATTATAAGAAAGGGACTTTATCAAAATACATAACAGATACTAACATTTATGTACCTAAAGGTACATTCAACATACATGAAACAAGGACTGATAAAATTAAAATGGAAAATATATAAATATGCAAGTATATTTGGATGCGTTAACACCTCTTTATTGGTGATTAATTTAGAAAGCAGACAAAAATAACAATAAATCATCAGAGGTGTGAACATCCTTAGCCAGAATGACACAGTTGGCATATTATAGACTTTTTTAATTGCTAAAAGTTAAAGTTACACAAATTGTATTTACTCACAGTAAAATTAATCAAGAAATGAATAACAAAAAGAAATCTGAAAATTCTGTATACCTTTGCACATTGGATGACACAGTTTAAAATAACATATGGGTCATAAAATACCAAATAAAACTGGAAAATACTTGTAATAAATTTTCATAAGATTAATTCATAACCATACTTAAAGGAAACTTTTGTTAGGTGGGAATAGATTTTTAAAAGCAGCAATATATTATCACTTAGAAAATTAGAAAAATAAGATTCTAATAAATCACAATCTAGTAGAATGAAGGGAATAATGAAGGTAAAACAAATTTATGAAATTGAAAATAAGCAATCGATATAGAAATTATTTCATTTTTTAGAAAATTGGTTTATGGAAAGGCTAATAAACTTGGTAAATACTTAGCTAGAATAATAAAGAAAAACAAAGGAAGGAAGAAAGTTATCTGAAAAAGAATGAAATACAACTGATTCTAAAACTGCCAGTAAAATAAAGGAATACTATACACCATTTAAAAAAGAAATTGGTAATACAAATGAAGAGTACAGATTCTTGAATGATATATCTATTGAAGAAGAAATATATAATATACACTATATTTAATGAAAGCTGAATACTTTCCCTTTAAGATACTGAACAAGGCAAAAGTGTTTGCTCTCCTTCTAGTCACCTTTCTAAAAGAGGTTCCAGCATTCTAATAAGGAATGGGAAAAAGCTACAGGCTTACATATTGGGAAGGTGAACTATTTTTGTCACAGCTGAAATGTTTGTTAGAAAATTTAAAGTATCTCCAGAAAATTTATCAGAACCATGAAGCAATTTAGAAAAACTGCAGTATATAAAGTCAATATGAAAAAAAAAACTGGCAACAAATAATTGGACGTTAAATTTTTAAATATAATTTCTAATAATATCAAAATGTCTAGTATTTAGTAATAAATCTAAAATATGAGCTAGCATCATATATTAAAAATTACAAACCCTTGAAAAAATTTTTAAAAGTCAGCAAAATGGAGAGAAAAATGTATATATGAATTTAATTAATTAAATTCATATTTCAATTCTTTCCAGATAAACATAGAATGATTGTAACATAATAAATCAAAACTCATTCAGAATTTTTGTGAAAATTTAATAAATCTAATTTAAATAAAAATTTAAAGTCTCTAGAATGTCTAAAGTTTTTCAAAAACACTCAATAATAAGGTAAAAATACTAAATGGCCTAGAAGTTTGATATGATATCCCACTTTAAAAATGCAAACAGATACAACAAAAGAATCACAACATTGTTAATCATCACAGAAGTGCAAATGAGTACAGAAATATCATCACCCACATACTGGAACGGCTACAACCATAAAGACAAACACGCATGTTTTATGGAAGATGTTGAGTGCGCTATCCAGATTCCCATCTCTGGACCCAATACCTGACATCCACAACCACAGGGAGGAAAGATTTAATTGGCTTATGAGCTGCTGGCTGCCAGGCAGGAGCATCACGTGGGAAGGGTTTGGAGAAGCAAAGCTGCTCATTTCATGACAGCTGGGAAATGCAGCAAGAGGGTTGTACCCGGAAGGCATAGTCACGGGGCCATAGCCCAAGTCACGCCCCACGACCCCCTCAGACTTACTCAGAAGTGTAATTTGCTAATTTACTTGGCACTTCTTTATCTAATGAGGCAGACACATCAGGATTACATCCCTTGCCAACATCACCTTAAACCATATTTAATCTTTAAATAGTAGCAAATTCATATTTCTGCTTAATATTATGCAACTATTTTATGTACGACTGGAAATACAACAATCTTTTCCCCCAAAGTCTGAAAAGTTTCAGCATTTTTCAAAGTCCAAGTTTCTCCTGAAACTCAAAACAAATTTGCAGCTGTGAACATGTGTAAATATCAAAACCAATTTACAGGGGCTGGAGGGATGCCTCAGTGGTTAAAGCGCTTGCCTAGCAAGTGCTAAGTCAAGTGCTAAGTACCTGAGTTCAATTCCCCAGCACCAAGCTGGGCGTGGTGGCCCATGACTGAAGCTGAGGTAGAAGGATTTTTCTGAGTCCAAGGCCACCCTGGGCTCCATAGTGTGTCTAACCTGAGCTATGGAGTGAGAGTTTGTCTCAAAAAACTATCTATCTATCTATCTATCTATCTATCTATCTATCTATCTATCTATCTATTCCAAGTTACAATGGCACAAGAATAAATATTTCCATTCAAAAATGGGTGAATAGGGGGACAGAAAATAATTTAACTGAAGCAAGACTAAATTACGGAAGGGTAAACAATAGGTCCCATAACTCCATACTTGGAACCCGAAGCACATGATGATATGTGAGCCAGAAACAGCTTGAGCAGCCCCACCCCCGTGACCTCCTCAGTGGTGGCCCACATGGCCTCTCTCTTAGGATGGTTTCATTCTTGCATTCTAGCTTTCTTTGGCAGATGTTCCAACTTCCTGGAAACTCTGATTTCCTGAGGTTTCCGCTATACCTTTAGATTTATTCCCACAACTTCGTGTGTTGTTTTCATGAGGGCTTCTTGCCTGCTTCCCAGGACTTCTTTGAAGTCTGGGTGGCAGTCCTCAGGACCTCACAACTCTTTCTGCATGCTGGTAAAATCAGCCTCATGTGGATAATATCAGGGTTTTCTGTCACTGAGAGTAGGAAGCCCTCCTTGGGCCACAGCTGCAGTGGCCTCTGGAAGCCTGAATGACATGAACAGAAGGAGATTAAGTCTGGTAAAACAATTTTTAAGAGGCTGTTATTGAGCAGGAATCTCAAGGACTCTCTTCCCAAATGAAAAGTTATACTTGGATACTTTCAAGCCTACCATGGCCGGGGGGGGTGGGGGGGGGTGGGGGTGGGGGTCTGGCTTTGCCACTTTGTGCTGGTGGTGTTGGGCAGGGTTTAATGCTGTTTTTGATGTCCTGTTTTCCCTACAATTTTGTGTGCCTTAAAGTAAGAAAATTTATGTTAAAAACTCAACCTAAATCTTTGTACAATGAGCACCTGATAGTATATAAGCTATCATTAGTACTTTTTTTATACTAATGTTCAATTGTAAACAATAATAAATTCTAAATTGATAGAAATGCTTCTTTCTACTTGTCCCCATAGAAGGCACTTGCTAATTTTAACGAGCTATATCTCCTTTAGTGCCAACTTTACACATAGTTTCTTCTGGGCCAAAATTCAAAATTTTCAGTGTTTTCCTCTCTGTCTTTTGCCTCCAATTCTCACAAATCTGTCTGAAAACAGCTATCAGTATCCATGCCACCACTTGAATGTTGGGCAGAAGTGAAATTTCTTTTGCCAGATTCATTATTCTACGATCTTTTATCTCAGTCTCCTGCAAAGTCTCAGGACATGGGAAAAATGAAGATAAATCTGTAGCCAAAGTATAGCACATGACCACTAGGCTAATTGTCAATGCAGTCTTTATTCCAAATTGAACTCTTCTGAAACTGACTTTTGCTGCCTGCATTCCTATCAGCATTCTGGTCTTCTGAGTCATGACCAGAGTCATTCATCAAACTCTGCTTACTATATTCTAAGGCTTTATTAGCTAGTATCTCCAGAACTCCCAAAGTCTTCCAGCAAGTCATTTTCAAAGCTTCCAACCTACATGGTCAAGTACAACCACATCAACAACCCCACTCTCAGTTCAAGTTTTCTGTTTCAATCCACTTTCTCATTGGGCGCAATACTAGATACCTATCACTTAAAGGAGGACAGGTTTAATGGACGTATGTTTCTAGTTTATGATCAGTTGGGTTCAAGGAAGAAACATTATGGTGGAAGACCCAGAGGAGGAAAGCTTTTTGGCTCATGGAAGCTAGAAACAGAACAAGGAAACAGCGTCAGAGACGAAGGGACAAAGGACCAAATATGGTACCCAAATCCACACCACCATGACCCACCCAGATACACTCAGGATACTGTACTCATCCAATTCATGCATCTTAATCCAAGAAAGAGGACATATCAGAATTAATGGGGACACAGAATACCTGGAATATGCATGTATTGCTGATGATAATGAAAAACATTTCTATAGATGTCCAGATGACAAACAAAACAAAAAAGGAAAATATCTTTATAAATATACATACATATATATATATATATATATATATATATATATATATATATATGCATTTACACACATACACATATTCATATACATATATATGAGACACAAATTCAATGGAAGGAAATATAAATATTGGAGTAATGAGTATTTTTAATTAATGGCATATTATAAGATTTTCATTTGTAGAAAAACTCTACTATTATTAGCAATAATTTAGATTCAAACTGCTAGCATTGAAACTTACTTTGCCACTTTGTGCTGGAGACTTTTGGCAGGGTTTAATATTTTGCTCTTCATGAATTCCCTAGAATTTTATGTGGCTTAGAATGAGAAAATTCATATAACATACTCATCATAAAACTCAATATAGTGAGCACCTGGGAAATGTAAGCAATTCTTGGTAGTATATCTTTTTTCTAATTCTTACTATAAGTAATAATAAATAATGTCTAAAGTGATAGAAGTAACCAAAGGAAGTTTGGGATCAGAATCAATCTTCTCAATTTTTCTTTTCTTTCTTTCTTTCTTTCTTTCTTTCTTTCTTTTTTTTTTTTTTAGGAAATGTAACTGAAAAGGACTTGAGATTTTCCCTTGTGGCAATCACTAACCTATACGTGTTCAAGACGTGTTTGGAGCATCTTTGAACGGCATAGAGGAAAAAAGTCTAGTTTCTTACCTTTTTAAAGAGGCCCGGGGAAGATTTATTCCGCAGGAATTTGAAAGGGTACTCAAAGAAATCGAGTGTGGGCAGTCAGAAGAGGGGGGGGGTGGGTGGCGCTTACGTTCTCACTTTCACTGTGCAGGATGGGTTCTACAGCTCAGCCCTGCCTGGTGGCAATTCGACAGGGACAGTCCGCGGTACGCATATACAACAGCAGTCTTCGTCATGGCCTTCAGTGTCCACATAAAATTAGGGAAGGTGGACCAGCTCGATGGTCTGTATGATATATTTCATTTTAAGCCTAGGTCCTTTCGCAATATTTGTATCTCTTGGGTAATAAAATCCCGCCAAATGGCTTTAAAGCTGCAATTATAATGCCTCTAGCTGAGACAAAGGTGGCAGATTGGAGTGTGAAAATTGCTTACGAGATCTCCTGTCAATCTACTCTTGATAATGCTCTGGCAAGAATCTTTCTCAACTGGCTGCTTGCTCATGTGCTAAAATGCGCTCCTACCAGAGAGCCCGTGCTGCAGAGGAGGAAGTGTTGCTCTTGACTCTCCACGAGCTCCCAGGAAAAGGCGTGTGAGAAGTGCCATCTGTGGAACAGCGTGGCTCTTCCTGATCTTAGCACGGGCCTTCGGCAGTATTAATAGAAGAGTGTTGCAGCAACCTTTCAGAAAATACAGATGCCCGGAAATTACGGGCAGCTCCTATTTTTAAATCCACCATTGCCATTTCTAAAAGAATCCACCGGGATAGGATCCAGTGTGACCTTCCCCAGGTTAAGTCAACCGTGAAAGAGAGGAAAGTGGTAGAGAACTGGAAGAAAACACTGTGCGTCTGGTTCCCCCTTCGACTCCACCTTGGTCTCTGGTGTTGGTGGTGATGAAACCATTCAGAGGAGCTCCGGACAATAACACGTCCTTAGCTCCACATTGTGGGAAGGGGGTGTGGAGGGGGGATTGAAAGAGCAGTGGGGGTGAAAGGCAATATCGAACTATTCATGTCTCATTTTTGGACAGGCAATTTTTGACAGCATGCCAGACAATCAAGTTTCCTAAAAATCCACTTTATCTAAATTAAACATCATGAAAGACTAATAATTAATTGGGCATTTGAATTGTATTCTGCCAGGACAATAGCTGTGGAATTTATCCTCCTACCTATCTGCTAGCAATTAGAGATTAAGAAGCAGCTACAGAAGAAAATAAATTTAATGTGGATTCATTGGTCATTTTTCGTTGACTACAGTTTATCTGTTCCACTTGACAGTGCAGGCCTCTAATTGCTGAACTATTCATTTTGTGAAAGATCTCAGACACATTTCCAATGCTACAGCAATAGAAGTTCTCGGGAATTCACATAGTGACACTTTGTTAACAGGGCTTTCCAGAGATATTTAAAAACAAATGCAATATATGGAGGAGCATAACAATGAGGTGCTAATGAGAAGCCTGAGACAGTAACACCCTAGAATGTGATGTGTTGGGTAATGAGGAAATAAACTTGTTATTCAAGTTTCACTGTTAATAAAGTTCCACATCCTGTGTATATGTGATGTACCCGTTCATACTATTCAATTCTAGGGATGCAAGGGTTTTTTTGGAGGGGCAAGGGTAGATAGAAGGATAGGTGGAAGAGGCAGGACAACAGGCTAGAAAGGGACTCAATGGAAAATATTTATAATTTGATTAGTTTTAAACATTTGACTTCTGGGCAAGATGGTAGCTGAGTAACAGAACTATTCAATGTTTCCTTGTAGGCTCACTCAAAAAGTTGAGATATAGTTAACAGCTTCCTGTTCACCTTAGCTAGGAGAGGGAGTAGAGCCTGTGGGCAGTGCACATTGCAAAAGCATTGTGAGCTTTCTTTTGAAAAGGTCTCTTTGACCTTAGATTGAGACCTTAAATTGGGAGAAGCAGCACCAGACAGCTATTATAGGCAGTGATGTCGGCAGGAACCATTTTAAAAAGAGCCCGTTTAAACTATTTGAGGGTTGGGGGAGACACATATGGGCCACAGTGGGGATTTTGGAGGACACTCATAAACAGTGCCAAGGGAAAAAAACTGGCACAAGAGAGAGTTGTAAAGGAGGTGAGAAGGGCCAATGACCTCTTGAAAGGCTCAAGTGGTTCTGGGAGCACCTCAAAGAGTAGAGAGCCCTGCTATGGGGAGGGAAGTCAGGAAAGATGGGAGAGCTTTGCTGAGGAGACAGGAGACTGGGGGTGAACAAGATACCTTAGAGACCACCAGGCAACTAGGTCCCCCTTAACTGTCTACTCCCAGCACAGATCTCAGAGGATTTCAGCTCCCACTATCCAACCATGTACACATTCAACGAAACCTCTGGGCTAGCCCTTTAGAGCAAGTCCGTTAGCAGCAGAATCTTGGGAAGACAAGGCATAGGCATTATGGCACACACAGAAATGCCTGAGACCACGAAGCTAATGTCACGAAATAGTGGAACTCATGGGAACTGAGTTCAAAAAGCAGAACAGACAAGTTGTATTCTGTGAACGGCCAGTTTAGACAAGATATTCTTAAAGAAATTCAAGTACTGATCAGCAGGATTAAAGAGGAACTTACTAAACAAATAATGCTCATAATGCATACAAAAAATACTGAGCATATAGAAGACACAAACAGAAAGTCGGTGGAGGTAAATAGGAAAATGTAAGATGTGAAGGGATATTTTGATAAAGAAGTGGACATCTTAAAAAGAAATCTAGCTGAAAATAAGAATATGAAAAATTCATTTGAAAGCAGGCTCAAACATCGTAAAGACAGAATTTCAGACCTTGAAGACAAGGCTGAGGAAACAAATGTCATAATCAGGCATGATGCCAAACCTAAAAGTGAGCAAAGTAGCTGGGTGCCACAGCTGATGGGTGACTCAAGGAGAAACAGCCTCAGAATTCTGAGTGCTGGAGAAGGAGCAGAAGACAGCGCCAGAGCATAAAGAAGTAATCCACTGAAACAAATGTTTCTAAATCTAGGGAAAGAAATAAATATTTAGGTACAAGAAGCTTATATATAAAAATCCCATTTGTTAATGCTGGGGACAATTTCTTTTGCTTTTGGTCTCTTATTAAAAAGTCTTTGCCTACACCTTGGTCTTTCAGATATTTGCCTAATTTGTCTTCCAGAAGGCTCGGTATTTCAGTTTTAATAGTTAAGTCTTTGACCCACTTTGATTTGATTTCGGTGCATAGTGACAGGTGTGTGTCTAGATTCAGTCTTAACAACATATAACAGAGATACATGTATATCCTTGTTCATAGCAGCACAACTAACAATAGCTAAAATGTGGAAGACACCAAAATACCCACCAACAGACCAATGGATACGTACATTTTGATATTTTAACATAATGGAATACTACCCATCTATAAAGACAGATAGGTTGCAGGCTTCTGTAGGTAAATGGAGGCAACTTGAGATTATCATGCTTAGTGAAGTGAATCAGAAGCAGAAGGTGAAATATTGAATGGTTTCTCTGATATGAGAAATGCATATAATAATTATTTCATGGAACTTAATGTAGGGAATAATGGGAGCTAGAGTTAGGGGAAGAGAGTGGGAGGGTCAAAAGAGAGAAAGGATTTGTATGTAACTTTGCCATGATATATATGTGCACAAAATAGTCAAGATCCATGTAAATTTTATGTTTTTCACTTATGCATATCAATAAAATGGGGAAAAATAAAAAGAAGCTTATACAACACCAAATAACCTAGACTAGAAAAGAAACTTGCCACAATATATCATAATTAAAACTTCAGAGACTCAATGTAAAGAGGGAATATTAAAAGCAGTAAGAGAAAAACAGACATTATTTTAACACATCAATGTTATTTGAATTACTTACATATTTCTCAATGCAAACCTTAAAGACCAGGAGAGCCTGGAGCAAAACTTTTCAAGCTTTAAAGACAGCAAGTGTCAACCAGGTTATTGCATCAAACAAAATTATTTCTGAAAATTGAAGAGAAGTAAAAATTTCATGAATAAGAAACTCTGAAATATGAGCAACCACTAGTCCAGCATTGCAGAAAATACTTGAAGGAATTTTAGAGACAGAAAGTGAAGCAGCACCAAAGAACTCAGAAGAAATAGAAACATCTAAGGAAAAAGTGCAGCAAAAAGAAAAAGCGAAGAACCACCACTAGAAGAACAGGACAATGACAAGAGTCAGTAAACATTCTACAATAATTACTATCAATGCTAATGGTCTTACCTCACCAATCAAAAGACACAGGCTGGCAGAGTGGATTTAAAAAAAACAAAAACAAACAAACAAACAAAAAACATTTGTTGTCTGCAAGAGGCACACTTCACCCACAAAGAAGCACACAGACTGAAGATAAACATCTAGAAATTAATACTAAGGCTACCGGAGCCCAGAAAAAAAGCAACAGTAGCTGTAGTATTCTCAAACACTGCAGACTTCAAATCAAACCAAATTGAAACAGGCAAAGACGGACACCGTGTGCTGACAAAAAGACCAATCCACGGAAGAACTCAAAGTAGTAAACCTCTGTGCACCCAGTGCAAGTGCACTCGGGTGTGTGCGACAGAAAGCAAAGACACAAAGGTACAGGGGCCAAATTAGCCCCAGGACAGTCACACTAGGAGACTTCAGTCCTTCACTCTTAAAAAACAGGCAGGTCAACTGGACACAAAAAAAAAAAAAATCAATAAAGAAATACCAGAGCTAAGTCACACCATAAAATAAATGGACCTAACCGGTATCTACAGATTATTATGTCAAATGTCAACAGAGTACACCTTTTTCTCATCAGCACGTGGGACTTTTTCCAAAATAGCCATATCCTTGGACATAAGGCATGCTTAAATAAATACAAAAAAAGTGAAAATCATTTCCTGGATATTTTAGATCATAGTGGAATAAAGCTAGAAATCAATAACAAAAGAAACTATAGAAACTATACAAATACAAGGAGACTAAATAATACATTATTGAGCAAGCAATGGATCATGGAAAAAAGAGAAGGAAGATATCAAGAACTTCTTAAAGTCAAGTGACACTGGAAGACATCATACAAGAATCTTCACAAAAAATTACTAAGAGAGAAACTTGTAGCTATGAGTGCACATATGAAAAAAAGAGTAATCTCAAAAAAACTAACGATGCAGCTCAGAGTTCTAGAGAAACAAGAACAAGGCGAATCCAAAGAGAGTGGGAGGAAAGAACTAATCAGAATCTGAGCACAGATCAATAAAATTGAAGCTAAAACAATACAAAGGATCAGTGAATCAAAGTTAGCTCTTTGAAAACATAGATAAGATTGACAACCTCTAGCCAAATTCACTAGCAGAAGGAAAAGACAAAAATCCACATCAGTGCAATTAAAAATGAAAAAGGTAAAATCACGACAGATACGGATTAAATTCAGAGAATTAAAAAAAATTATTTTCAAAAGTATATCTCAATAAATTAATGAACTCAGAAGAAATGGATAAATTTCTTGGCACATATGATATACCAAAAATGAGCCAAGAAGATATAAAAACCCTAAACAGAGCAATAACCAGGGATGAAATTGAGGCAGTAACAAAGAAAAGCTCAGGACCTGATGGGTTCACCACAGAATTTTATCAGAACTTTAGGAAAGAGTCAGCACTAGTACTCCTTAAAGTCTTCCATGAAATTGAAAAGACCACTTCCTAACTCCTTCCTGGAAGCAGGCATCATCTGGATCCCCAAAACAGACAAAGACCCAACAAAGGAAGAAAACTATAGGCCAATTTTCTTTATGAATATAGATGCAAATTTCCTCAATAAGAGCTTGCAAACAGAATACAATAAATTATTTAAAAGATCTTACACTGACCAAGTTAGCTCCATCCCAGATGCAAGACAGATTCAATATATAAACCAGTTGGTATAATACACCACATTAAGAAAAGCAAGGACAAATCTTAATTTGTTTATCTCAAAAATGCAAAAAAGAGCCTTAGACAATATACAATATCCTTTCCTGATCAAAACTCTAATGAAAATAATCATAGGAGGATCCTACGTCAAGCTGATAAAAGCTATTTATGACAATCCTCCATCCAACACCATCATAAATGGGGCAAAACTAAAAACATTTCTCCATCAGTCAGGAACAAAGCAAGGCTGTCTATTCTCACTCCTCCTATTTAATATAGTGCTTAAAACCATAGCCAGAACAATCAGGTAAGGGAATAGAATAAATGGAGTGTACATAGGAAAGAAAGAAGTCAAACTGCCATTATTTGCACATGACGTGGTCCTTTACATAGGGAACCCCAAAAACTCTACTAAGAGGCTCCTAGACATAGTAAACAAATTCAGCCAAGGTTCAGGTTATAAAATCAATACACAGAAATCATTAGCATTTTTCTACAGCAGCAAAGAAAATGCAGAGAAAGAAATCAGAAAAACAATTCCATTCACAGTCTCCTCAAAGAAAATTCAATACCTAGAAATCAACCTAACTGAGCAAGTGAAAGTTCTTTAAGCTGAAAATTACACTACTCTGAAACATACAAACAAACAAACAAACAAACAAATCAAAGGGAATATTAGAAAACAGAAAGACACAGTCCCTATTCCTGGTTTAGCAGACACAACTGTCAAAATGGACATACTACTTAAACTGATGTATGGATTCAGTGCAATCCCAATCAAGATACCAACAGCATTTTTCCACGGAAATAGAAAAAAAAAAAGATCTGAAAATTTATACCGAACCACAAGAGACCCAGAGTAACCGAAATAATCTTAAGCAATAAAACAAAAGCAGGAGGCATTACAACACCAGATACACACTTACACTGGATAGCGACAGTGATACTTACTTATTTTTCTTTCAGGTATTTCGTAAAGTTGTGGAAGTTGTGGTACCTAAACCTCTTCAGGAGTCGTACCTGAAAAGCAAGAATAGAAAACAGAGATATTGCAAACTGAGTTATGCAAACAGTGTGGACACACACACGATGATCTAGGACAAGGACTCTATACACTGGAGTTGGGATAGACTGAAGTTCCCCTGCTCTGGAAGCACTCTAGAGAAAGATGAAAAGGTGAGTGGGATAACATGTCATGAGAAGGTATACAGAAATTGATTAGCTATCAAAACTGAAAATGTATATATAACGTTTTAGGTTCTAGTCATCATCCAAATAATTGTCTATCCCACAATACTAATGTGAAGACAACTACAGGCCCACTCCTCACGTTGCCGCACAGGAATAGCCATTATGTAAACAAAAGAGGCAGATCGCAGATGAGAAGGCATGTAGTGGAAAAGATCTTAAGAAATTTTAAAAAATAGAAGCGCTGCTTAGAATGTGGATTTGAATGTAAAATGATTAGTGTTTTAATCTTTCTTTTATCAAATGATAGCCCAGGTCTATGTCCAATGTATGGACTATTTAAACAAATGCAATGATATTACAAAATGAATTAGTTAACATTTATATCCTACATCTTCTGTTTTTAAGCAACGCCGCTGAGCAAACTAAGTGCAGAATACATCATTACTCCTATGTGGTTAAAACAAAACCACAAATGCTTCCTAGATGAACATTTTAGGAAAACTGACTCAGTCTGACCACCAAAGTAAGATAGAGCTCTAAATTACATAATTTGTAAGTAATTATTAGCAAGTAATATTAATATATTAAGTAGAATTTGATGGTATAAATCAACATAAGACCAAAATAGCTAGATGAAATAAAAGTAGCCAATGATCTATGTGTTAATGTTTAATCAATTAAAAATGTGTCTCTTGACCTCATGCAGATAATCCCTGTTTTAGTGTCTCATCTTCCTCCTACCTGCTTTAGAAGGCAAATGAGTGTTGGCACACACATTCAGGAATAAATTTGAGCTTATATGTTTGTGAACTCTGGAATTCTGAGCTCTGTAACACACCTGGTACTGTTCTTCTCAATGTTTGTGGTCCATAGTATATTCTTTGTGACAAGCTGTTCTCTCATCATAGATTTTTTTTTTTTGTAAAATAAGATGGGTTTTAATTGACTTGAGGCAGATCATATTCTGTGTTTTTTTTTTTTTCTTGATTCTGGACAATGTATTTCTTCCAGGTAGTTCCTTGATATTTCCAGATGGAGGAAGCCCCATTCTCCTTCCTTTGGTACTTTTCTGTCTTCTCCCTTGGGAAGAAGAGAGAATACATTTGTTAGTGAACTTGAGAGGTGACTGGGCTTACTTAAGCCCTTCCTTCCTTCCTTCCTTCCTTCCTTCCTTCCTTCCTTCCTTCTTTCCTTCTTTCCTTCCTTCCTTCCTTCCTTCCTTCCTTCCTTCCTTCCTTTTCTCTCTCTCTTTTTTTTGGCCAATAACTGCCTACAGGAAGCAAATTTTCTCCTCAACCACTTTGTCTTAGAAGGAATAGAGGCAGACTCCCCTGAAAGAGACCATATTACTTGAGCTGGAAGACTATCTGATCGCTTATCTCACAGAGAGTACAGTTCCCACAAGCCTAAAACTTCTTCTCCAATATCAGCATTAGGAACATTAATGACTATCTGATAAGCTTCTGTCTATCCCTTCAGCTGACTCAGGAAGCAGGCAGAAATAAAAGAGTGTTTCCTATTTGGCTTTTCAAAGTTCCAACATTAATGTTCGCTTCAGGGCTACTTGAAAAGAATGGGAAATGAATTCAAGGAAGTATTTGTATCACCAGGTCGATAAAAATCTTGTAGAACTAAAAGTGTCATGAGTTGAAAGTGAATAGATACTAATGTCTGGCACCAAATTCATTAGAGTCATAGACTTTTATTTTAGGACTTTGATGTGTTTCCTGTTTGAACTAATATCTAAATATGTATCAAGCCACCCCCGTACAGTATCTTATTTGTAATAGGAGTTAATGTGCCACATTATAGTACATGAATACATGAGTTTAAGTAGAGCCTGTTTTTTGCAAGGATTCATTGGGTTCATTTTTAGCTTTCAAATATCTGTCAGATATTTAAACAATTAGATATCCACTGATGACCAACTTTTCATTAAAGCCCATTAGCAAAATTACCATACTTTTAACAAGAAAACTAATTTTAGTTATTAGAACTAAAGGGTTAGTCCTCTGATGCAATGAACCCCAGAAGTTGCCTGCAAAGGCCAAAGAGTCACAGGGGGAGACGCCATCCACCCCGTGCATATTTATGGGCCTGTTGTTCTTGGGGTAAGTACTCTCCTGACAGCCAGTGCTAAATCTAATCAATCATCCCTTAAATACATCACAGTGTAGATTCACCTCACTCCTTCATTAGCATTCATTAGCAATTAATCAACACAGCAGGAGTCTCTGGAAAGTTCAACAATCCATAAGGTACATTTACATTAAAGATGAGCAAACAAGAAGGGAGATAAAAAGAACCAGGAGATGAGCAGTGTCAAATCTGTGAGAGGAAAAGAAAGTTGGATTTGATTATCAGAAACACAAAAAATCGACAGAATTTTGGTTATTCAGCCTAAGACTTAAACTCTTGATTAACAAGCAGTAGCCTGCCTGACTCCATTACACTTGTCACCGACAGATTTATGCTCCCATCAGCCCGCTGAGTACATTTGTTCCACTTCAAGTAAGCCGTATGTATTGTCATTATATCTTCAAAAGGAACGGAAAGACGTTGCATCCAATTTTTTGCAATTGTAGGCAATAGCTTAATTCAGTCCTTAACTGTGTTCTTGCCGGGAGTTGAGGGTTATAATAGAAGCCTATTTCCCTGCAGGATGAAAAGGAGTCCTGCTGTGGAGTATAATACCCTGAACCCATGGCTGAGAGCTGTATTGTGCCCACTGAAGTGTCTCTCTTCAAAATGAGAGCAAGAGGGAGGGGTGTCCTTGCCTGGCCAGGGCATCAGCATAGGATCATGAATCCTGGAGTCCTCTCCTGCCTCACCTTGCTGAATTCCTGCGAGCGCTGAGACAACTGAGCCTTGGGTTTCCTGTCAGGAAAAGACAATCTCACTGTTATTTCTTGGTGGGTAGGGCAAGCACAACCATGCCAAAAAATCATTTTACATGTACACTATTTTATTACTTTGGTTTAATAATTCCGGCTTGCTATCTGATTTAAAACTATTTCAAAATCACTGTGCTCACTTGAAAGAAGTAAACCAGCTAGATAATGTCTAAGCTCCAAAAAATATCAGCTGACCGGTGTATGTATAAACATGCCGTAAAAGTAGCAACGGCAGGAGCTAATCAATACACACAATACAAACCGGAATATATGTGCTCGATGATAACCAACACTGCATGTGCAGCACAGGGTATGCATGCTTTAGACCTCAGAAGTGTGTGTGATTGTGGCCGAGTTACAAACAATGTTCGACTAGTCTACACATGGGGAAGCCTTTGACTAAGACCCTGTATAGAAGCCATTTTCCCCCAAACAAACACCTCTTACTTCAATATAATCCAAACAGCCTGCATCAGTAAACTTATCTCAGCAAGCATGAACACCGAATTGCTACCAACAAGA
This sequence comes from Ctenodactylus gundi, assembly GCA_004027205.1. Taxonomy (NCBI): domain Eukaryota; kingdom Metazoa; phylum Chordata; class Mammalia; order Rodentia; family Ctenodactylidae; genus Ctenodactylus; species Ctenodactylus gundi. The sequence goes on along the minus strand of PVKB01001251.1, from coordinate 300,315 downwards.
TTGCTTTATTTTTGGCGTAGCAAATGGCCTTGAAAGATTTGGGTCTCATATTGCAATGGAAAGAAAGATGGAGGGTCTTTTTTTTTTCTTCTCTCTTTTAAAGAATTTTTTACAAGTGTCACAGCTTGTTGGATTGGTCCCGTCTGGGTCTCTGCTCATAAATCAAAGTAAGAGTGAAGTAGCTGGCGGCCCAGCATGGCTCGGCATGGTAGTTTCAGAATAGACTTCTAAGTTCTTCTGAGTCACTGCCACCTCTATTCTTGTTGAGTTGCTCTGTACGTTATTTTAAAGGAGACTATATTTTAGACTTTGCAGAAAAAAAAATGGTCTTTTTGAAATTTTGTCTCTTTTTCATATATATATTATAAATTATATATGTATATATTTCAAATGTTTTTTGAAGAGCATTAATCTCAAGGCTGAGGCTCATTTTAGTACATATTTCAGAAGTGGTACAATAATGCTTAGAAATGCTTTGCCTTATTCTGCCTGTCCATCTTATTTTAGCAATATTCCTCATTGAAGAAAAATAATAAAGTATAGATAAGAAACTGATTTAGCTGATAAAGGCATCGAGTTAGAGACACGGTAAGGTATCGTTCGGGCCATTGAAGACTCTGTAGCACTCCATTTCAGTCTAGCAGCATCTAGGATCTTCCTCAACATAAACTCTGACTGCAGCCTTTGGCAGTGACTGACAGGTTCACATCAAGAGGCATCAAACCTTCATGCATTTTTAAATACCCCAAATGATCCTAATGGAGAATTTAAAACAATTTGGGAATTCGATATTAGAGAAATGCATTGAAATGCAAGATCAGACAAACATATTAGCCAATACTCAAGGTAATAATGGATCTTAGAACTAAATCTGTCCAGTTGGGGATAACTCATCAGGTCTCTGGACACTAGGGATGGTCTATGGAGGGGGTGGAGTGGACACGTTCCGGAAATGGGAATAAAGGGTGAACAAGGCGGAGAGAAGGTACAGAGGTCAGCACCACTGCAGTAGACGCAGGCAGAAAACTAAGTGATTGGGGTTTTGTCCTTTTACTTTCAGACGGACTAAATCGTGCATTAAACCACTTTGTAGCCATTCAAGTTAGATATTAATATTCTCTGTCTCACAAAGTCATGACGTTAAAAAATCTTTTTAAAATTTGCATATTGACCAAATGATGCCAGAGACACGTATTTCTAAAGCACAGATGAGAGATTCTGCCATTCCCATTTTTAAAGAAACTCGGAAACTTGGAAATTGCCTAGATCACTGTGATTTTTGGCACATTACCTCCTGTTTCTGCTTTAGTTTTCTCACATAGGAAGCAGAGATAATAATAGTACCAACTTCTCAGTGTTGCTCTGAAGGCTCTGCCATTCAATTTTCATAAAGGGCTTAAAAAGAGCCTAGCGGAGAGTCAGTGTTACACATTGTTGCTGCCGCCGCTGCTGCTGTTAAAGTTTTCAGCCTTAGGATTTCTCAACTGCAATTTAATGAAGATATTTTTCTGGAAAAGATGATTAGAGCATCATGAAAAGTCTTAAACGCTTTTCGATGGAGGTTTATTTCTTTAGATTGTTAGTAATCATTCCTTTGTGAAGATGTGGAAATAGTTCTTTATTGCCTGGTCCCTGCAAGGCATAGAAAGAGAAGTTATGAAGTATGAGAATGGGGAGCTTAATTCATCTTCACGGACACTTCTGTCCTATGAATGCCATTAATAAGTTTCTTCATAAGACATGTATGAAAGCAGGAGGTCTGGGAACATGGACACAGATTCCTACCTTCTGGCTTCTGGGACTCTGGGGAAGCTGCCCCTTCAGAATTAGTTTCACCATTTCAAGACTTTTCTGAGAGCATTACACACACACACACACACACACACACACACACACACACACACACACACACACGTTTACATATACCCATACCAATTTAATGTTTGGGACTCATTAATACGAATATCAGTTCATTATCACTTAAGGAATTAAAAATAGATTAGACAAAGGGCCTTGAGACAAGATTTAAGAATAAAATCCAGAAATACCTTGACAAAATTATTTAAATTTGAGGTAAGAGGAATAGTTTCATCTTTCTATCTGATCAAAGAGATAAAGAGGGGCTCTGTCACACGTGTGGTTTTCAGTGTTTCAACGGTAGACAGATGAGTTTAAAGAGCAGTGAACTACAGAACTTATCATCTCAGCTTTCTGGGCTGTCCGGTATATGCTGGAAGACTTTGGGAGCTCACAATGTACCAGACGAGCAGTTGACGAGGCATATCACAAGTTAAATATTATTGTATCAGAATTGAAAATATCGGTGCTGCAGTTATATGGAACTAAATGCTGTAAGACTTCACAGTACACTCTCTGGAGTTCTCTGGGCAATGGATTATAACCCAAGAATGAGGAATCTTCCCACAAATTGCTACTTATACCTCATTCTAGGAGGAGAAATGAATAGGACACAAGTTTCTTTGTCTTTTCCCATATTCCAGGACAGTGTCCAACATGGTACTGGGGAATGAGGAAAAGGTGATTGTTTTTTAAAAAATGAGAGATCTGAAAGTTCAAACAATTTAGATTTTAGATTATTTATTAAGTTGTGGAGTGCCAGGCAAGGAGTGTTTTTCACTTTTAGTCTTTAGTAAAAATAGACTAGTGAGAGTCATATAACTAATTTGTACATAATACAGCCTCAAATATACACAGTTTCTTGATTTTTTGTTTGTTTAAAGATCCCAGAGATATTGCTTGATGCATATAATTTGTAACAATAATTGGGTGAGGTTGTGTCCTAAACTGTGAGCATAAGCAGTGTTTGGCTCTTCTCAATGCGGAAACAAAATTAACCCTGATGTGGTCATAAAAAGGAACTTCAAACCAAAGTTAGAAGTAATTGCATTCACATGGTGAACAAATGCCTTTTTACATGCATAGTTTTCGGCATACAAATTAGAATATTACAGGGAAGGTGAAAGCAGTTATGATTATATTCATTAAGAGAATTGTTTGGATAAAAAATTTTCCTAAATCTTGTAGGATATAATTCAATTTTTAAAATTCAGTTTACTCAGAATTATCAAATAGCACATTCATTGACTATAATGGCTTTACAATACGCTTGTACAAATCTCATATAAAAACAGGCTCAACAAATTAGCATTGATAAGCTTCAGAAATAACCCAACATTGAGGTTTAAAATACAATGAGATTAATTTTAAGTAATTATTGAACTTTAAAGATGAACCTGTAAGTAGTAAATATACTCACTTTTTCATCTCATGAAAATATTGCTATTAATTGTATTATTTTTGCTCTCCGAAACATTTAAAAAATAATTATTTTTCTACTTTCTGCTTTCCTTTATACCATAGGCTCCAAATGTACCTCTTCTCTATCCATGATACTTTGGCTTGGCAAATAGTTTCACTCTTGAATAAGAAACTTAAATGCACTCTCATATATCTCTGGTTACTCATTAGCTATAGAACCAAGAGTCAAAAAGACTATTTACTCTTAAAATGTTTATATTCAAAAAGGCCCAGCATTTTATGACTTCCTCAATGTGTTATTCTTTATGACCTTAAAGCTTACATGAGAATCCAGAAATTAATCCAACATGAAATAGTACTTTTTGGCTATATGTCACTTTGTTAGGAGGACCCCCATAGCGGTCTAAATATTTCACACTGGAAACACACAAAAAGAATGGAAACCCTCTTTTTTGAAGGAATGCATCTGGTGTGTATACTTGAACTCTGATGAAACATGTGTTTTCAACTACGTCGATTTCAGATTTTCTGATTTGCTACAAGTTGCATGAAAATTTAAATTGCATAGTCCCCTGAAACTACTCTACAAATAAATACCAACTATGTGTATTGGCCAGAAATACAGAGAAAAGGCATAATCTTGGGTTTTCATTCTCATCGTTGATTGCATAAGTATTGTTAGATTTGGCCCTCTTCTCTCAAACTCCAACTACGGAAAGTCCTACCCTCTCGGCAGACCTGGAGCCACTTACCATTATTTGGGACATGCATAGGTATGACTTGCAGATGAGAAAAGAATGAGTCCCAAAAATCTTTGAATCCAGGTATGGCCTCAAGCACAGGCCTAGGATGGGCAGAGAGCAACTTGTCCCTGCTATTTAGCACACACTTTCAGTTAGTGATGTGGATCAATCTAAACAAACTGGCTTCAGCATACTTGAGGGAAAGGAGTCAGTCTAGATTTCTGGACTTCGCATTTGTAATCTTTTTGGTTGATTTCTTCATCACTGCACACTAGGCACCTAAAATCATTCAGTAAATGATTATGGAATGAATAAATGAATTAAATTGGCAAGCCATGAAACAATTAGGAAAAGCCAACTGAAAATAAATGTCTGGGCTACAGTGTATTAGTTCTATATAGACATATGCAAAGAAAACAGGAAAGAAATCAGCATTAGCTGTAGTAAAGAAAAGGCTTCCTGAAGAAAACAGATTTGCAATGAAGTTTGTCGGGAAAGACTGACGAGGTATGAAAACCAGGAGAGCCCTGTGAGTATAACTGGTTCAACGTAGCATCCAGCAATGACAAAGACTGAACTAACTGAGTTTTGCCCAAGTCCAATGAAAGTCAACAGTCGAAGTGAAGAAATTCAGCAAAAAGCCCTACTTGGAGAATGTTTACTTTGTTTTCCTTGACATATCAGTCACTAATATTTATCTTTCCATTTTGCTTATGAATTTACTCAAGAACATATGCATTAAACACCAGAAAGGTAGGAAGCACTGTGCTAAAAGCCGGAGAACCAGACAAAGCCTCGTTCCCACACTTGCCCACATTTACATGAGATGAGGACAACTGGCAAGTGAGTAGAATGTTTGAATAGGGTGACAAGCAGCCAGCCAATGATGAGGAGACAAGAGGCCCTCTTTCTTCACAAAGGACAAAGATGTCCCACTTCCTTGATGAGAGCGACTGCTGTGTACCTTATTTTGTTAAAAAGAGGATTTGGGGGCAGTAAACAATTTTTCCCTCCCTTTCTGGACTTGCACGAGTACTGAGCTATTAATTGAGCAGATTCATATATTTAAGACATAGGAAGAAATGGAGCTTCCTGAAAGCCATTTTCTCAGGAGCTGGTTTCCTTTTAATGAAGTCCTCATGAGCATCCTTCGCTAGATGTTCTAGAAGCCTGGGGCTCTCAGTGTAGCTCTAAGTGTCTCTGATTGGACAACGTTATCAAATTATGGTAATAAAAATGAGCCTCATTTTCAAAAACATTTAACTATCCAACTGCTGATTTTACGCATTACTAAAATTTCTTGAAATCTCTTTCCTTACGTTTCTTCTTGAGTTAAATTTATTATAGATTGGAGCTAATGAATGCAAAACACTTGATCTACAGCTTTCAGTTTAAGTTAAATATTATTAAGAAATGATGGTCTCACTGACACCTTAACTTCTTGGCTGTAGGATGTAGATGTGAGTAGGAATCATAGGCTACTTCCTCCTCCACCTCTGGAATGGTGGGTACCTGAGACATCCTTGGCCCTTTATTGAAGTTACTTTGTGTCAGACTCTTTACACACTTTACTGCCTTTAATCACTAATGGCCCTTCTAGATAAGAATTATTATTGCTATTGTGCTTTAGTGATAATAAATTAAAGGCTGGCAGAGCTTAATTAACTTGTCCAAGACCTCAGAGGCAGTAAATGACAGAGCTCATTCAATTCAAAGCCCTCCATGCCCCTAAACCCTGCATAATCCTGCTTCTTGGACCTGTGAGGAGCTGGGAACAGCTTAGCCCACATGTAGAGGCCTTCTAAATAGATATCGAGATGTAATTTATGAGCTTTCTCACTCATAATTTGAGCCTCATTTATTTTGGCACATAAAGTCACAGAGGGCTCTCATTTAAAAGGACAAAAGCCAAGCTCCATGGCACAGATTTACAATCCCAGCATTTTGGCAGACAGGCAGAATGGTCCCAAGTTCAAGCCCAGCCTGAACAACTTACCCAGTTGGCGAGATCCTGTTTTTAAATATAACATACAAAATGAGCTGAATAAGTAGCTCAATGTGAAGGCCATGGGCTTCCTCCCCAGTTCACCAAAGGGAAGGAGAAATGAAGGAGAAGAAAGCCCACTCACAGGTGATGCAATGTGAAGTCTGTGCACCTAGGAGCTCTTTGCTCCTCAGAACACCAGGTCAGGAGGCATGAGCCAGGGATACTGAGAGTACTGGCGATGCCCCACTGGGGCAGCGAGTTGCAGGAGCATTCTGGGCAGGGCATCGCCCTGGGGATCTCAGGGCAAAGATACCACCAGAGGTAAGGGACGGTGTGCCCTGATACAGACTTTGCTGGCTGCTGTTCTACACCCATTCTTCCATTTTTAAAAACTAAACTTTGATTTTGTTCAGGGTATTAAAATTACTACGTTAAAATTTTGCAATTAGGAAGGCATAAGCAGAACTCTGTTGGGTGAAGCTTTAGGAAACGCCATTGCCTTCCTGATGAAAGATGACAGACACAAGCTATGCACTTTTACCCTTTTGCCATTTTATTTTTCTGTCTGGAAAGTAGAGGTAATGTCCAGTGAAGGAGCAACTTTCTCTTGTCTCTGTGACTGTGAGTACCAAACCTCTTTGGCAAAGATAACAGAGCAAGAAGTTAGAAAGAACTTGAGTTGTTATTTAATTCCATGAGCAGATGTACCACACCTGAATTGCCTCTCTCTCTCTCTCTCTCTCTCTCTCTCTCTCTCTCTCTCTCTCTCTCTCTCTCTCTCTCTCTGTGTGTGTGTGTGTGTGTGTGTCTTTGTCTCTCTCCCTCTCTGTCTCTCTTGAGACAGGTTCTCACTCTGTAGCCCAGGCTGGTCCTGAACTCATTACTTGCTACAGAGTTCAAGCTGGCCTCAAAGACAGCAATCCTCCTGTCTCAGCCTCCCGAGTGCTGGGATTGCAGGCATGTGCCACTACAGCCAATTTATGTGGTGCTGGGGAGTCAAACCCAGGGACTTGCATTTAACTAGCCAAGTGCTCTAACCTCTGGGCTACTCCTCCAGCCTCTGGAATTGCCTATTTCTAAAAGCAGGAAATTCAGCCTTCATTTGGGTAAGCAGCTCTGGCTATCAGCATAGTACCTACATCTCCAAATTATATGGACTTTGATCCCGTTCTTACCTTTATTTGTCATTTGTCATCAACTAGAGAGAATCAGTTGAAAAACACCTTTATTATTAAATCTTAGCTATTATCCTCATCCATAAGCACATGAATCTATGTCTCTTAAGCTTTCTCTTAAATAGCACACTGACAAAACTTTGAACAAATATGTTGAATTCATTTATTCAATTTTCCTTCCATTCAGAATGGAATTTGTCACTCTTATAGGTAATCTACCTGGAAGCCTCGTGTCAGAATGAGTTAAAAATATGTAAAGTTATACTTGAAGAATAGAACTATTTGCATATAAAATATAATCATTAGTAATGCATTAATCGTTTTTCCTGATTACTGCCTGCTACTTTAAATTTGCTAAATGTTCTTCCAATATGAAAAATGTTATGAAAAATTTTAATGGATTATGAGTAAATTCCCCTCAGAGCTTGGTACTTATTTTTTATGAATATGAATGCAATCAGTGAGTTTCTTTAGGCACAAGAAAAATTAAGCCAAAAGGGGAAAAGAATCAATTCTAGAGCTATAATAAATTTTTTTTTAATGAGAAGAACAGGAAAAGAGATAGAGGCCAAGGGCAGAAGAGGATTTTTAAGAAGGAAATTTTCCTATACAAAAAATCACTGGTCTTTAAGAATAGACACCATGAAAGTAAAAATAATCACCCTGTGAATAGTATTTTCATCAACATGATAACAATACTTGAATAATTATACTAATAAAGTATTTTAAAGCTATAAAGTATCTTTTCCACTCTATTTAAATGAGAAAATGAGTATAAAAACAATAAAGGTACAATTTACCAGTGAAGAAGCTGGAATTTCATCTAAATTTAAGGACCTCATATTTTATACACTCATATTCATGAAATATTAGTTTTCTCTTCCCTATTGAAAATAGCAAACTTCATCCAAATCAATGAGCAATTATAAGATGACTTTTAGTAAGAAGAAAGAAGGTGAGGAATAAGAAAATGCTTTCTTATTATGGATTTTTTGAGGACTGCCATAAATTGTACCTCATGCATAAAAGGCAAAAATGTGTTAAAAACTATGTTCTTGATTGTAACACATGTGGGGCAGCTTCTGCATTTGGCTTCTATGTGATCAGTAGATTTGGGGGAAAACACGATCCCAAGAATGTGTGCTTAGCAGAACAGTCATAAATAATAGGTGATGACAAATGACACGCTCAGGGTGTGGGGTGATCTCTTGTGGAGGGCCACGGGGGTTGGCGCGAAGTTCTTGTCTTCTCTAACATCTGGATTATTGATGGTTAGCATTAATGATCTGAAAGACAGAGCACACAGCATGCTAATAAAATTTGCAGATGTTACAAATTTGGAAGCTGTTGCACACACCAGGAGACTAAGAATTAATACAAATGGATCTAATGAGATTACAAATACAGGGAGAAAAGAGGAAAATTAGATTCCATTTAGAAAAGTGCAACTAATCAATCTGGGGGGAGGTAATCAGAAACATGTTCACTCAGCAGGTCTGAGGACTAACCTGGGAAGTAATCAATTTAAACAGAAATGCAACGCACAACAATAAGGCTGCTGGGATCAGAGAAGAGGGATGGCTGCAACGTCACTCAGCAGCTCCTTGAGCACCTCTACCATGGTCAGAACGGTCCTAGAGGGACAGGCACAGATATGTCATGGGACTATGAGGATGCAGGCTAAGAAGTAAGGGCCCTTGGTAGCACGACAGCACCACCAACAACTTCCAAGTCTTGGATGAACAGTCATATGCACTCAGACTTGTTCCAATACCAAAAGAATGGGCATTAAAAGAAAGACTGAGTGGTTGGATGAGTTTCTCGGGGGTTAAAGCACTTGTGTAGCAAGTATAAGGTCCTGAGTTCAAATCACCCTCCACTATATCCACTGGGCGTGGTGACACACGTCTGTAACTCCAGCACATGGGAGGCTGAGGCAAGAGAACTGCTGTGATTTCAGGCCAATCTGGGCTACCTAGTGATTTCAAGACCAGTCTGTACTATAAATTAAGACCTTCTTTCAGAAAGAAAGAAAAAATACAAGCAGGAGTGATTTAAATGATTTAACACACCTGACTTAAGCCATTCAGGTTTGTGGTCGAGTGCAGCTATATTGGTGCAAAGAAACTACAAAGAGTTCTGGAAACTGCAAGCCAGTTTCAATCTTATTTAAAAGCATACACGCAGCCTAACAGGAAGCAAGACCGCATAGAAATAAAGAACCTTTGCTGTCGGTCCGCCATTTCTGACATAGGAACCTTCAAGAAAGCGATTTCCCTTATTCTAGTTACATAGGTGCCATAATTTCCAAGGGTCTCCCAGCCTCAATTTCCCATTTGTAAAATGAGTATAATTGTATCTGCTTTTCAAAATTGCAAAAGATGAGAAAAAAGTCCATAAAATGATTAAGATTGTCAGTACTAAGAATTGTTATCAATATAAATTAGTTGAAGAAACTATGCTACTGAAGGAATTCAGCTGCTTGTTATTTTATGGGTATGCAAAGTTCTCTGAAGTCAAAATATCAGTTGGAAGTTCTTTATCAGTCATTTTGAGAATATTGCACCTTAACATTTACATTATTGAGCGCCTGTGTAGAGACAGGCTTAGACCAGGATTTGTCATGAGGCCGACGTAACAAGCAACGATTAAAGTGGCAATGAGAAAGCCAAATCACTCAGACCAGCAGATACTTGGAGAGAAAGAATAAAATAAAGAGATGGCATAATACCGAACACTGTAAAAAAAAAAATCAAGGCCAACCAGAAACAGTGGCTCAACTACAGACAGCACATACAGGAACAGCAAGAACAGACAGAGGCACCATTTCAAAAGTTCACATGTGGCGTTCAAAACCAAACCAAACACCTAATGTAAAGTCTGCAATAGTGAGGCCCAGAAGATTATCTTCTGTCACCACTGCAGAAGTATCACAGGTCTCTATATCAAAGGCCTCTGCTGGGTTGGGTCAGCAGAAAGGACAATTAACAGCAGGAATCCCAGGAATTTGACATCTAGAAAGACGAAATGTGATCATCCCCAGCAGAGGGGGCAGAGGTCAATTTTAAAGGCCGGAAGCCTAATATGAGCACAAGGCAAGGTGCAACTTCTAAGACACTTAAAAACAGTGATGCAAGTGTCGACCTAGAAAGGAAAGTAGGCATGGCTCTACTCGATCAAAACTGTGGTAATATTAGACATGACAGAAAACCCAAAGTAAGGAACCACCAAGCCAAATCCCATCAGTGTGGGACACAGAGTCACTCTCTGGACATCGCCCACGTTGGATCATTCCTTCAGCCTGATGTACCTGTGATAGAACAACGTGGCCATTTTCCCCAGTTATATTGCCACCACCAAAATGCAAGCCCGTCGGCTTTCCCATGGGCAGCAAGCCTTCAGACCTCTTGACTCCTCCCCTTTTCAAGCACGTCTTGATCCATTCTCCAACCTCCATCCAGAGTGACCTCTTCTATAGGTAAATGGTTATTTTCTGTACTTCATGCTTCTGCTTAACACACCTTCAGTCATTGCTCCCTATTTTAGACACCATATATTTGCAACATATATGACAATTCTAGTTTACATCTATCAGAAAACCATGTCCTTGCCTTTGCACCCACCCCTTCAGCTCACTGAGAGTACATCCCTGTATCTTTATATTGCCCCAAACAAGTCATAATTTAGAAATCTCTATAATTGCCTGGAGCATTGAGGCAGACTTTCTTTCTACTTTACTTTTTTTTTTTTTTTTGATCCCTTTTCTTGGTGGAACTTTATTCTTTTTTTCAAGGAGGTATATATTGAAAGACCAGTATTATAGGCAGAATAATTGTCCCTTAAAGATGTCCACAGCCTGATTTATGGAACCTGTGAACATTAGGTCAATTGGCAAAAGGGAATGACATTTCATATGGAATTAAGTTTGCTAATCAATAATCCTTAAAGAGAAATATTATCTGGGGCTATACAAATATCCCAATATAATCACAAATGTTATAGGAGATCTTTGTGAAAGAAGAAAATGAAATAATGCACAGATACAGAAGACGACCAGAGAGATGTGATATGAGAATTTGACCCACTGTCAGTTTTGAAGAGAAGAAGGCACTCCAAAGCAGGCAGGTTCTGGGAGCCGGAAGACACAAAGACGCAGGTTTCCTCTAAAGCCTCCTTTGAAGCAATGCAGTTCTGTCAACATTGATTTTAAACAGTGAGGTTCACGTTGAATCTCTGATGCACAGAACTGGAAAACAATGTATCTATGTTGATTTTAGACGTGAAGTTTGTCAGAAATTTGTTAGGACACATAGCTTTAAAAAAGTAAAGGGTACAATCTGTAGGATCTACCATCTACCTCTCTTGAATATAAGTAGGCTTGACAGCTATTCACTTCACATTGTCCTGCCAGGGTAGTTATTTTGCAGTGGTTATATTGACTCGACCCTGTACACTCCCTTCCCATTGGCTAATTCCAGCAGTGAAGCAGGCCGCTGCTGGGCTCCCAGGGACCCTTCCTTCTGAGCATGTCCTCCAGGCTGATTCTGGAGTAATCGCCGCATCTTGGGGACAGCAGCTGCATATGTCTATACTGTAAGTGGACACTCCTTGCTATGCTCAAGTTCTCAGCCACTTCTGGTCTTGATGACCTCCTCTGTGGCTCTTATTAGTGGTTCCATTCTCTTGTGGTTCCTAAGCATCAGTCATATTGCCTAGTGACAGATACTTCCTTCAAGGAGAAACCCTCACTGTCGGTTGCAAGGTGGGCATGGCTCACAAAGCTCATTGTGAGTTTCATCCATTCTGTGCTGTATGTGAGGAGTGAGACTGTGACACACTACAGAATGACTGCACACTGCCACTTCTCCACACTGTCTTCCTGTATTTTATTCTGCTTTTTTTCTTCTGTGAATAGGAGAGCACTAAGTTTCCACTCATTGAAGATTAAAGTTCCAATATTGTCAGAAGTCTCTAAGAGCGATGCTGGGACTATTTACCTTGGAAGTACTTGAAAATTATGACATGACCCCCAACTCTCTCATTTGCTTATCTACTCACAGGCCACTGAGATCTCAAATGGAAATATGATGCCTGAATTATCCCCTAGATCTATTAGGTAGATGCAGAAAATAATCACTGAAATCTAGTGGGTATCGTTTCCTGCTAATACAGACACATAAAGAGAGGCCTGCCAACTGGGGCACAAACTCACCCTCAATTTTTACAAGACTTCAATAATATGGAAAGAAGCAATAGTGCATTGTCAGGAAGAGAACGTGCTACTGATCATGGACACACTGACACCAGGTATGTGTGACTTCCATGCCACCTCTGCTATGTAACTTTGGAAGACTACTTAAAATTCTGAGGCCTCTGCTTCCTAGTCTATATAACAGAGATGATATGTTTCATGGTTTTAAGAAATATGATAGGAAGTATAACATATTTATCATTATTTTATCTTTCCAGAAACTTATGCTCATATTAATCTAGAAAAAAAGATTTGTTAGTAAATTCTCCCTAAGAAAAATTCTCACTGATGTAAATAATTTGTCACATATGGCAAAATTGGCAGATTAGGTCAGTCATTAAAGTCCTTCAGCTTGCCCCTGTTCTCATAATGCCTCTTTGGGTCGTTCGCCTCCTTCCTTTCTTTTCCCTACCTAATCAGATGCAGTTAAGAAGTCCTGAGTCCCCGGTGGCCGGTGTAGGACACATCCTCAGGCTCTGTCTGTCCTGTCCTCCCATGATCAATTCATCTGGTCCTGACATGAATGTAATTCATCACACTTCATCTCTTTGGTGAAATGCATCCAGTGAACTCCTTAGACTACCACTCTATTTCCTCATCTAATCTGAGCAACAACCCTATACACAGAAATGCACATATATTTCAAAAACTTCGAAGTTACTACGGGCACTGAGCCAACATTCTTGCTTAAGGTCTAGCTACAATTGCATTCAACTCATTCAGTCAAATGTAATAGTTAAAACCAATGTTTACTTTCTGTGTGACAGTCACATTTCACCTAATCTTCACCACAATCGTATGACCTAAATGTCATCATTAATCTACATGTTACAGACAAGAACAATGAGATACAGAATCCTTAAGCTGACCTGGGGGGCTTAAGGAAGGAATGGCACAGCAATTAAAGTGCTTGCCTAGAAAGCACGAAGCCCTGGGTTTGGTTCCCCGGCACCACATAAAGCTGGGAGTGGTGGCACATACCTGTAATCTCAGCACATGGGAGGCTGAGGCAGGAGAATTGTCAAGTCCCAAGTTAGCCTGGGCTACATAGGGAGTTCAGGACCAGGCTGGGCTACAGAGCAAGACCTGGTCTGAAAAAAAAAGAAAAGAAAAGAAAAGAAAAAATCGTGGTGTAGCCAAACAATAGTCTATTGTTGAACGTAATATACTCCCCCAAAAGAATTGAGTTAATTTCTTATGCACGAAAGCCACCTATTTATCATTTACCCAATCCTTTTAATTTCTAAATAATTCACATAGAGATTCCTTCAGCTTGTAATATTCTCTATGCAAGTGACTTAGAAGCAATTTCTTCTAATGGCATCTTAAAACAGAATCACTCATTTCATTTTGATCAGGCCCTTAAACTCAGAACTTGGGTAGTTAAGAGTGAAATGCAAACTATAATAAGCAAAGGCAGCAACAACTATTATCACAATTGTGAAGCGTTGAGTGTTTTATATTTTCATATTTATTCCTCACTTTTAACTACTATATTTACTTTTTATTTAAACACTGAAATGTGTCAATATAAATCCTTGCTATGTGCAATGAACTAGCAGAAGTAATTTAACTTTAAAACATTATAAAAATCATAAGGAACAAACTATTTTTACATTTTTAGAAACTTTGATGGACTATTTCACTGAGTGACAGTCAATGAGAACAGACACTCGAGGCAACGTGATCAGACAACTACCGACATAAGGAGCTGTTGGATTTCTCAACCCCACGGGCAACAGAAATGGCAGAGCAGATTTTTGGGAAATTTTACACATTAGTACATAAACAGTCTGTCAAGAAATCACACTTTTCAGATGTCTACCTCCTACAGTCTTCAAGACATTGCAAACTATCACAAATGTGATTTGCAAGGGAGAAGTTTCCCAGCCTCAATATAAAATGATTGTCATCACCGAAGAAGTCCAGGAATATTGAGTGAAAATATAATAAGTCCTTCAAAAAATGGATCCCGAGAGTATTGCATGCCACCACCACTAAAAAATAAATAAATAAATTGGTTAAAAAAAACTGAAAATTTTATATATTGCCAGCATGAGCAGATTTGAGCTATATCGAGTTGAAAACCAGATTTGAAAAAGGACACACTAAAAAGGAAAAAGAAAAAATATATTGTAAAGCAGCCCTGGAAATATATAAAAAAAGAAAAAAAAAGCTTGGCGACAGTTTGCAAAATGGGATGCATCAAAAGCCAATTAAGAGATCAAAATATATGGAGCCAATATCATAAAAGTGGGGGTGGCGATGCAGGCAGCTTGGAAGCTAATTAGAATGGAGAGGTGATAATTGTATGCATGGGGGAAGGCAAAACTGTAGAGTGTTGAATGGAAATGAGGCAGAGATTGAGGAGGAAAAGACCTCAAACACTTCTGCAGTGTGGTAGTAAATAGTCAGAAACAAAACTGTGAGAAACGCACCCCTTGGTGAGGTGAAGGGAACCTCTTCACCACCCTGAGGTTGGTGCGACAGACTCTGCAAAGGCCATGTTTCCCAAGAAGGCAGGTCTGAGCTTATGCTCATCCTTCACGGAAACAGGGTGCTGGTCTCCAAGCATCCGTGTCGCCTCTTTTTCGAGTTTGCTTTGGGGAGTCTGAAGACCAGGGGTTAGAGGCCAAGATCCAGTTCAGCTTCTCGACTGCAAGTCCTGCCTTGAATTGGCTTTTGCTTTTATTTCTTTCTCCTTTACTTTGCCTTTCTTTTCTTTCCTTTTGTTTTCTCTTTCTTCTTCTCTTCCCTTTTATTTGGGCAGGGGGTGGTGAGTGACAACACAATCTTCAGGACTCTTAATTCACTTTTTCTAATAAATTTCAATCAGCACCTTCCTTGCTTTTCTGCATATGAACAGAGTTTTCCAGAAATGTTGTCAGTTTTTCTCCCATCTCTCTCCGTGAGCTTCTTAGTCAGAATGCTGGTATAGTTTTACTCCAGATGGCAAATGAAGCAAAAATAATGCCTTTCTTTCATTAAAGTTGTTGAAGCAACAATCCCCACACTGTGGCTAAAAAGCACCTTGAAGTTGGATGAAACCCACGATTGACAACGTTCTCTTGTTCCTCAATCTCAGAGTCTCTGAACACAGCAGTTCGTAGCATGCATGTAGGTGAAGCTCTTCTAAGTGACTGCTTCAAGTTGCGTCTCTTGATCTGGTGACGGGAAGAAGAGCTTTTCCCAGGTAAAGGCTACATTGACGTTTGTTTGTTCTCCCGTTTCATATGATTATATATTAATATCTTAAAGTGTTATTAAAGTAAAATATTAAAGCCCCTTTTGTCATGTTTTTAAACTAATGAAGTGTCAAAATTTTAAAAACAAATCACACAAAAGAAAAACCCCCAGGGTTGTAAGTACACAATGAGTTGGCTATGAAGTCTAATTTAATATACTGAAAAGGCAAACTTGAGATTTATAAATTAATTTAGTGACAGATTGAAAGGAGATAAAATGTAATTGAGTGGCTACTTTTCTTCAAATAAATTAATTTCTTCGGAGTATAGACAACTCTTAATCACTCTGTAAAACTATAATTTTTTATTCTTCTTAAATATAAGTATCCTTACTCTCCAGAAAATGCTTATTAAATTTACTTCCTTTATGTTTGGGTTCTGAGTGTCCTCAAAAGGCCCATGTGCCAAAGTGTCAGTCTCTAGTTCGACGCTGAAGAGAGGGGGTGAACCTTTAGGACATGGAGCCCAGGAGGACATATTTAGTCTTTGGGAATGAAAACGTCTGTGAAGGAGAAGTGGGATCCTGGACTCTTTCTTTTTCTTTTTTGAGCTTCTGATCATGAGTGAGTGGCTCGGCTGTGTCACCTATTCTTTGCAAGTGCCACCCAGCTCTCCCTCCAGAAGCCGGGGGGCAATGACCCCGGATTATGGACAAGAACCTTGGAAAATGTAAGCCATATCTTCTTTCCTGATAAGCTGTCTATCTCAAGTATTTTTAATAATAACAGAAAGTTGACTCGTATGTGCTTTAGTATATGCTTTAAAATGGACAGAACTTCAAAACAAAATACACCAAATAGCAGACTTCTATTTTTAATCAAGATGGATTTATAGGAAAGAGGTTTACTCTCCTAAGTAGAACTTTTTAAAAGAAAAACTTACAAAACAACCATTTAAAGCTGTCAAATGTCATGCAACAAAGGAGAAGAATTTGTGGAAGATAGGAAAGAGAAAAATTGAATCCTATTATAGTCTCAGATCAAGACAAAGAGGTACAAGTGCCTTGAGAGACGTCCCAGCACAGAAAGTGAGAAGGAGTGCAGAAGTTACAGGACTCCTGGAGCTGAGACAGAGCTGAAGTCAGGAAACCAGAAGGCTGAGCAGAAGACTAAAGAGAAGAGATCTGTACACAGAAAGAGCCCTGGTGATCTATACAGGCATCAGCAGAACATTGGCCAGAGAACACAGGTTAGTAATTCACACAGGGAGAGGGAAGGAACAGTACCTTGAATGCACAGAGAGCTGGAACCCATCAGCCACAGTAATTAGTTTATGTACCAGTGAATACTATACCGAGAAAGGCCTTACCTCAGTGGTGGGTGATTAGTTATTCCCTGAAAAAAATACATCTATCACTGTACATCTCCGAGATTAAAAGGGAGACCTTCAAGAATGAACCTGCTTCAAATAGCTTCACCCCTAAAATAAAGCTCTAAAATATCGTCAAGAATACACGCTATTCAGCACATCTAACATAATAAAATTCACCATGTTGGCATCCAGCCAAAGATTACCAGATGTAAAAAAAAAAAAAAAAAATGAGAATATGGCCCATGATAAGGGAAAAATAATTGATTAAAACAAATCTTGAACTGGCTTAGATAAAAGTGCCAGCAGAGTATAAACTTAAAAGGCCTGTTAAAATCGTATTCCATATTTTCAAAAAGCCACAGCAAAAATTGAACATGTTAGATAGAGATATGAAAGATATTTTAAAAGATTCAAGTAGATAAAATTGCAATTTCTGAGATAAAGCACATTGTATTGGACTAAAAGCAGACTAGTCATTTCAAAAGAAGAAAACAACACCATTGAACATAGACAGGAAACAGCATCAGCAGGCTGTAAGGTGACACCAAGTGAAGTCACATATGTGTAATAGCCGTTCCTGACCGTGAAGAAAGGAAGGAGAAAATATAATGAAAAAAATAACGGCCATCATAGAATGATAATGACAACTGTCTTGTTCCCAACATTCCCTCCTCTTGCACAGAAAGCCATCCTTAGGAACCCAGCCTTAGTAAAGAACTACATTTCCATCCTTTTGCATGACACAATGGTCCAATCATACATTCATGTCCAATGAACTCATGGTAAGAACACAGACACTGAAACTTGGATGATACACAGGGTATCTTGCCTTTTATAGCTTACTCCTTTCTCCATGTTTTTATTCTTTGCTTTTATAAAACTGTAGTAGGAACTTGCCTGAGTTTATGGGTTTTCCCAGTGATCTATCAAACTTATGAGGATACAGAGAACCCCTGAATATTTAGCCAGGTACTCACAGTGGGGAGTGGCTTGTGCTTGAAGTAAGGGCAGTCATCTGGTGGAAATACTGTGAGCATATGCCATCCAGACCAATTCTAGATAGCTAAATCAAAAACTCCTTGCAGAAATTACATCCAAAATGTCATATGAAAAGGTATAATTCTTACTGCCTCCGACTGTAACATAAATAATAAACTCACAGTTAAAAAAGTTAAGCCAATGAGCTTGAGGAATTTATGTTATACAAATGTACTACACTTTCCTTTCTGTTTTGTTTGCTTTTCTCAAAATTTTTTTCCTATCAAAGTTTTCAACTTTTCTATAATCAAAAATTTTAGCCCTCCCGCCTAACATTTCATAGTCTCCTTTAGTCTTTATCCCAATTAATATTACTTTAGCAACCTGAATTCATGCCAAAAAGGCATGAAATTATGTCTCGGCTTGTGGTTGCAATAGTGCTGGGGTATAACAACTGTTACTACATTTGTATAGAAAGGATTAAATAAAAAGCAAGATGCAATGTGAACAACTAATAGAATCTATTAAGTGGAATGATCCAAAGAAGAAAAAAGGACTGTAAGTAGACCAGTGACAGAGGGACTGAAAACAAATGTGAAATGCTCAAGCCACTTAGAGATGGAAGCCAGAGGAACCTCTGGGGTGATTATGGAATGAGGTAGTAAAAAAGATGGTGGTGAACTCTTCATCTTCAGAAATAAAGGTTATCAAGAGCATTAAGAAGCAGTTAGCAGGATTAGAAAAGTAAGGAAACAAACTTAGTTTGTTTCTAGGCACCTAGTTAGTGACAATAGTAATAGCCTGTCTGGATCAAGGTGCCTACTGGGTCTGCAGGGATCCACATAACCCAGAGGCTTGTATTGCCATCCCCATACTCTGGGATATTAACTCTGGAGTGGGAGAGTCTATTATTGTCAAACCTAATTACCTGTAGGTAGCAACAACTAGGCATTCATGTGTCCAGTCACGCTGCAGTAAGGTATAGGACCAGCTATAGAAACAAAGCTAGACCATAGGTGAGTTTTGGACATGACATTTAGATGTCGTCTAACATCATCTGACTCAACCACAGAGTCAAGTATGCCTTAATCCTAGGGAGGAAGCGCAGGGGTCAGAGATGGAGCAGTGTTGTGGGAGCAGCGTCTAAGTTAGACAGGAACATCATACATTTGTGCCAGTGAAACTGATCTTTTCATTTCCTATGGAACAAAAAACTGCTAAACCAAAAAGTTTTGATTCAAATTTAATGTATTTCTCTATTTTTTGTCTTTTAGAGGCCCACAAGTGAGCGCTTGGGTTAGAACATTACTTAAATTCGTTACTAGAAAATCTCAGACACAGAAATGCATTTATTATAGACCAGTAGGGATATTTACTGCCTTCTGCATCTTCAAAACTCTTGGGAGTAGAATGGATCTTATGTTTATGGCTGAAAATAAACCTGGAGTTCTTCATTACTATTTCTTAATAACAAAGCCCTTTTGCAAACAAGCAGGCCACGGGCAGAACTTAAGATGAGTAATCACATCCAAACAGTTTAGATGATCCATCATCTTAGATATGCATAAAATATTAAACATAATGAACATGTTAGGGGCTATCGATCTATTCCATCCCAAGTCACAACAGCACACGGATGGTTTCTTAGTGATTGAGAGCATTTATTAGACCCTGGGGCTTATACACGTAAGAAAAGGCCCTCGATGTATGACTTCCAATAAAGATTAGACAGCTGGACTACTAGCTCACCAAGGAGCACGGTGAGCCCTTGTTACTGAATTAATATGGAAAGTAACAAGCCGTATTTTTACAGTTGCCCATATTTAAAATATCAATTTCATAGCTTTAACTCTTATTCTGCGCACAAATACCAGCAGTCATGGACTGCCTGCCTGCCTAGCTTCCATTCTAGAAATCAGTCCACAAGGTCCAGCTTCTTTCCCTAACGGCTTTGCATTCGTCTTGTCCTGTTTCTTTTCTTTGATCTGTCTTGCTACCTCCCTTCCGTACCCCTGGGGTCACGCTGCTCACACCGCCTGTATCCTTAGAGTTACTCACGGTTTATCCTCACCCTCTATGCGGGATGGCATTTCTCTGTCCTTCAGAAAACTACGCACCCTGTGGAGCGCTGTTTCTACGTATAACACAATTGAAAGCATGTGAATTAAGATGATTCGAGAAAAGTGCCAACTTTACCCCTAAATTTTCATTTTTAGCAATCTCCTTGAGAAGATTTTATTTATTTTTTATTTATTTATTTATTTTTACTTAAGCTGATCGCTTCCAATCTGGCACTGTGTGCTCGTGTCCACAAGCTGATCTCACATAACTTACCTACAGTCTGACTGGACACAAGAATGCCTAGTTATTGCTACTTACAGGCAATTAGGTATGATAATAACAAACTCTTCCCTCTCCCGAGTTACTATCCCAAAATGTGGGGATGGGGACACAAGTCTCAAGATTACGTGGATCCCTGCAGACTCAGCAGGGACCTTGATGCAGGCAGGCTAATACTATTGTCACCAACTAGGTGCCTTTATGTTTACAGGACACACAAAGGAGCTGTTCTTAAACTGGCATTTATCTTTTTCCACTCTGTGATGCTGACTCCAGTGTCAAACAGAATGCTGATAACTTCACCCCAAACATTATGACCATTTCTGTCAATCCCCAAATGAGAGTAGGTCATACTAACAGCCCTCGGTGATTCCTAAATGCATAAAAGCGTAATTTTTGCAAGGCTCTGATAGACAGTTGCGGTAATGTGCCTCGGTTCATTCCTACTTGCCATATGAATTTTTCTACTTCGTGGGACTTTGCCATTCCTCCCATCAAAAGTGGGATCTGTTTAAACACTATTTGATTTAATCCTGAGCTGCTCTGACCAATGAATTAATAGCAAATGTGACATAAATAGGAAATTTAAAGATGAGCCATTGCGTGTAAGAACTCGCCTCTCCTGCAGCGGGAAACCTTTTCTCCACATGAGTAAATCAGAGTGGCCTGTTGAAGACAGAACTCTTGAGAGACAGTGTAGCCCTTCTAGCTCATTTAACAACTCTGTTCATCTCAACTAAATCTCCAGACATACAAGTTATGGACTGCTACAGACTATCCACCCCCGGGTTATTTATTCCATACTAGAAGAACATTTTCAATAAAGAGATGTTCATTATACATTTTTTTGTTTTACACCATAATGTTTTGGGGTTATTTGTGGCATACTAAAAACAAACCGATGCAAGGACTTTGTTAGAAAGATTTGATTTCTTACCATCTTTCATTGCAGACAAAACTCACCTTGAATCTTCTGATCTCCTAGAGTGTTCTGACCACAATATTCAAAAAAAAGAAATGAGTGTTCTGTGTGTTAAGTTCTAG
The DNA here is from genome assembly GCA_004027205.1 of Ctenodactylus gundi. Taxonomy (NCBI): domain Eukaryota; kingdom Metazoa; phylum Chordata; class Mammalia; order Rodentia; family Ctenodactylidae; genus Ctenodactylus; species Ctenodactylus gundi. Next base: position 278,962 of record PVKB01001251.1, on the reverse strand, counting down.
GCACCAACCCACATAGAACCTGCAGAGAAGATAGTGCCAACACTGCTTGATAAGCATGGAACCTGACGCGTAAAAGCATACGTAAGTTGTTTAACATCATACAGATACTACTAATAATAAATGCAGCATTTGAATCTAGGACATGTGTGTCATTAGGATTGCTGTCTGTTTGATTCAAAGCTCATGTGTTTTGTTACCAGGCAAAGAAAACCTACAGGAATAATAGCTGAATATGTTTGCTTCCGCTGTAGATTCTGGATACCTTGTATTTCAAGATGATTTTTCATTTGTCTTTTTAACCAGATACTTAATACCACATTTGATACCATGTAGGTACTTAATAAACACTTACTGGACTAATCAATTTTTAATATTACATCTATTTTTCTATACACGTCTGTGGTTTGTCTTTGTTCAACTCTATCTATCACACAACCAATACCAAAAAAGTAGGATAGGCATGATATCTTTATAGTCCTAAATACTCTAAACTGTAGCATTCCTAAAAATGACTTTCACAAGCCTGTACCTCGTTAGAATTTTGTTCTTGATTTTTATAGTCTTGCTCTAGTGACAATGCTGTAATGTTTCTGAATAGCCAGATATTTCTGTGGCTCACGTAGATTCTAAGATCTCAGTCTGCACCACAGAGAAATATGTGGAGAGAAATTTACAGAGAAGAACACAAATACCATTCTCTCACTTTGCCTAAGAACTAACTTTACTAAAACTTGAACCTTGATCGAGTTTCTTGAAGTCCAGATTAAAACATATTGATCACATTAAAGCCGTCCGTATTTTGTTTTCATTCCATGTAAATGAGGATTGTGGCATGATGCCTGGTTTAAGTATACTGTAGTACCTCCAAGATTGAATTATTTCCTTTACACACACAATGTTGACAAGAATTATCCAGTGAGTTCTCACAATGTCTTGAGTGTGTTTGTGTGTATGAGTGTGTGTGTGTGTGTGTGTGTGTGTGATTGAAAGAAAAAGAAGAAATGCTGTCACTTGTGAAGGATGAAGGAACAGTACAGAGAAGAGCCTTTTTTTCTAATAGAACATAGACAGCGCAACAGGACAAAAGCCACAACTTACTTGAATGAAGTCTAACTTTTTTTTTTTTTTCTACAGGCAATCTGGCCCTGATTTAAGATTGTCAAGATTTTCCAACTTTTTCCCAAGGATTTGGAATTTTCAAGAAATAAATCTTGCTTCTAGGCAGTTTTCCTTCATTTTAAGGGAAATTTAAATACATTTAGTGTTTCTTATTCATGCAAGTTTAAATCATTTTTAAAAAATTAAAACATACTTGAATCTCAAAAGTGTTTAAGAATTTTAATCTGTCTTTTGTCCCATTCCTTAGAATTACTTTTCAAATGGTTTGGATTTAAGCAAACCTAAAATAGATTTTTGCCAAGAGTATTTCCCCCAACCCTTAATTTTTAAACCCATGTGTATTTTAAGGGAAATTTAATACATATGCTTCTAATTCATGTGCACTTAACTCATCAGAATGTTGTTTTGTAAGACCTTTTTGAAGTTTAAGAAGTCTTTTTGGAGCCTTCCTTTAATAAGACTTTTCAAGCCTTTATTCTTAGAAGCAGGAAGTTACATTTTGCCAGGAGTAAATGAATTTCAACCCCCAAAGGTTCACATGTAGTCCAAACCTGATGGTTGAGACACTTTGTGAACAACTTGCAAAAATAAGTTCTTTTGCCCCTAGGATAAAGTGGTTATATTTTTTTGAAGCCCAGACAAAGGAAACTTAGAATTATCTATCCATCTTATTTGAACATCTGAAAGTTGTCAGTGATATTTTGGAAAGAAAAAAAAACCACAAACTTAAATATCACTCTTAATTTACATTCTAAATTACATTCTAAGTTTTCTAAAGATCGGGGGATATGTTTTGTTTGTAAGTTGATAATATTGTTTCCTCGAAATTATCATAAGAGTTGGAGATATTGAGCCAGAAATAAATGACAACGAGGGGGTGGAGTAAGATGTGGAGAGATAGCAGTAACACAAGAGCAGATGACAACAGCTCAGGGCACAGAAACGCAGCATCACGGGGACTGTGATGAGTCTTTGTCACAGGTCCATGTGTCAGAGACTTTGACACATATCAACTATGAGAATTAAAGAACAAAGCGGCTCAAGACAAGATGGTGATCAAAATGCCATTAATGAATTACAAAGACAAGGAAGACAACAGAGAAATCCGAGCATTAAAAAAGAACTATTTGGGCTAGGATAATATCCCATCAGATTTATTTTTCACTTCCTGATGACGGGCACAGACGTTCTTTCTGGTTTTCTATCTCTGCGCGACCTCTTAGGTTAGAGCTGTTGCCTGGGAAGACTATTTTTGTGTCTGCTTGGAGTGAAGAAAGGCTGGCGAATATCAAATCATACAAAAAATCACACTTACCTTCACTTGTTTATAATGACTAACCCTCTCACCTTCAAATCAAGCATGGAACTTTAATTTTTATAGGCAGAGCAATGAACACTGTATTATAAACTCCTTAGCCTGGAAAAAATAACCAGAGGTTAGGAAATCTTTACCTATAAATAATTATGCGTGCATAATAAGTCCTTAGTGTATCGGTTGCTGAGAAAAAAGAGAGTGATAATGGCCTAGAGAATGGTGATGGGCCGACAAGGGACAAGCCACTCCGTGACATTTTGGAGGAGGTCCTCTTCTCCAAATTACTACTCTTGATCTGCTGCTTACTTAAACAGTAAGAGCGTCGGTAGAAACGAGAACGTTATTTCAAACGTCGCGCTTGTTCCTGCCTCCCTGTACATTTTCTCTTTCTCTTATCCACCATCTCAGTGTGTTTTTACCTCGCTCCTTCGCTGAGCTCCATTCTTTTTCGTTCTTCTTCCCCCACCATCTCCTCAGTATTCTGACTTCGTGTTTACTTCTCCCCACAGTGTTTCTTGCAAATCTGCTCCTCTGTGTCTCTGTCCCCAGGTTCACCTCTTCCCCTGCCTCTCACGGGTCTGGTTTGCTTTTTCTCTGTACTGGGAACCACAAAGGCGGAGGCGGCTTCCCCTTCCCCACATTTCCTAACACCCCTTCATCCCAAGCCTCAGCTCCATACAGTAAATTGGCAATGACAGTAGGAAAACTCCATATGAACTCTTACTTGACAACAAAGAAGACAGAGAGAAACTTATTCGTTAAGGATTAGCTCAGGGTACAGCTACAGATACATTTGACAAGCTAGTGGGTCAGGATGGCGATGACATTTGTCACGAAGCTCACACCTGCTAGTGACGCTGCTGTCCTACGTAGATGCGGGCTTGATTCTGCCTGTCACCTAGCGGTTACCTCTCCCGGCTCCCGAGGTAGCTCGCGCGCAACACCTCCTTAATTCATTGAGCACTCAAAGCCTGAATGGACCGACATCAAGTCCCAGAAAAGAAAATACAGAGAGGATGAACTAAGCAATCTGAGCTCTTAATCTTAAGGGCTGCAGGTCTCTTTTTTGACAGCCTGCACTTTGGCAGAGGGGCAGAATTGCTTCCATGTTATAGAAGAGAAAGGCCATGTTCAGCAAGATTCGGCAACTTGCAGAATTATGCGGCAGAGATTAACTCAGCTGAGCGGTGAAAGAATCAGAGATAGGAAGATAAGGACCCATTTACTAATCAAAGTGCCATTTACTTTCAGTGTCATCTGTTATAAATACCAGGGCAGCGAGAGTGGAAGGGCCCGTACAAGGTGGCAGCGAAAGATGTGGACGTTTGATCCACATTATGTAAGTCTTCTTAGAGTTACCCCTAGTACAGAGATTGAAACTAGGATTCTTCCCGGAAACAGGGAATTAACCCTTCCTGCCTTTTGGTGCAACCTCAGTTACACTCAAAGATAACTTAATCTGCACATATGAATACTTACTATGCAAATTGCTAGGTCTCGACACCCAAATTTCCTCAGGATCCCTGGGAGCAACTGTCAACAACTCGATATCCCAAGTCTTCCACTGTAGCAAGGGAGGTAGCATCTTCATCAGTTTTTAGAGTCTAAGAAGCTCCTCCAGGTTTTTTGGAGTGTATCATTTTGAGATACTGACGATTGCCATACAGTTCACCGTATTGTAAAAGTAGCTAAAATTCTTTTCACCTAATACATAAACACGATAGATGTTTAACCAGAATGATAGAAACTTATTAAAAAAACTATTTCTAAATCTCATTGCGATGACCACTACTCTTCTAGTAGTAATTTTTATCTTCATTTTCAAAAACAGAAGTCTTTTATTTAATTATTGCATCTTCACGAATTATTATCGGAGATACCAAAATTATATAACTCAGTAATAACTATTTCTAACTTTCAGAAATGGGTTCAAGGCTTTATTCTTCTTGGGGACTTGTATGCAAAGAGGCTGTTTCTGTGTGTGTGTGTGTGTGTGTGTGTGTGTGTGTGTGTGTGTGTGTAAAGATGCAAAATGCTTCCCTTTTTCTCTCAAAGCATGTAGCATGTGCCCTCAATGATAACCGTGGGAGGCAGGAGAGCAGTTCTCCACGTACATGACATTGTCACCCCTTGGAGACACCTACGTCTTTTCTTTATATTTTTCTTCCTCACTGTCCAAATGTCCTCTCTCACCTCTCTCTCCAGCTGAATTTCCTGTTCTTTATAGATGATAGCTGAGTCATCATCATAGGAGGAGAGGCTTAATCTGAATTCCAAACTATCTGTGTTCTTGATCTTCTTAATCCGATAGGTTTGCAATTGTCTTGTACTAAGTAGCAACAACCTCAGGACAGTAACTCAATGGATTTAGGGAGATTTTGTTGTTATTTCTCTAGTGCTGGGGGAGCCCAGGGCCTCAAGGATGCTGAGCAAATGTTGTACCACTGAGATACACCCCTAGCCTTTTTGTTTCACACCCCACCGTTTTCAAAATGCTGTCAAAACCCCCATCCCATGTGCACCTCATGCCACATTCAGGAGTAGGCAGTGGGTGAACTGAGGGAAGGCTGGTGTGGAAAATTGGGTGAATGCTGCCATCTTCCCTTAAATAGAAGATAAAGCTGAACCTGGAACCAATAATGGAACTTGATTGTGATTGAGCATGATCTTGGCTGCACCAAGATCAGAACACAAACTTCTGATGAGTCCCATCCCAGTAGCATCCCGCTAGCTCCGGCTATTAGAGTAGGAAGGTATTGTGTGAGAATTTCTTTCTTCTGCAGGATATATTTTATCATATTTTAAAAGTTGTTTTATTTAATCTCTAGTGTGGTTTATGAAATGAGATTTTTCATATTGTTAGGGTAACTGTCACAGTGTTTGATATTTATATTATAGTATTTGAGTATTTGTCACAAAACAAATAAATACTCAGCCAGATTCAATTTCCATAACAGCCGGAGGCAGTTGGAGTTGATTTAGTAGATAAAGGAGATTAGAAAAAGAAGTTTGGGGGAAAGAACAAGAACCTAAAACAAGTGCAAAGAACACAAAGGAAAGGTTGAGATCAAGTTTTTTTCTTTTTCTCAAAATCTCCTCCAGCCTAATGAAATATCCTTTGATATTCCAGAGCTGTGCTGGAGCCAATTTACCACCAGCTTCCAAGAGCCAATTGTGAAATACTCAGAGATTTTGTGAACTGGCAGCTTAAAAGCTGATCATGGTGAGAATATTTATACCACACATACCATCAAGCACCACAAAAAAGGGCTTTTTCCTCTTAGAGCAGGTTTTTAGCACACCTTTAGCTACATTTCATATTTAATACTAGAGATAATTTTTAGAGAGATCATCATTTGAGAAAACTTATTGGGTAAAAACAAAATTATGAATAATAATTTTTTATTAGCTCTTAAAAATTTTATACGCTACACATATTATCTCATTTAAGCCTCACAAAAAGCTTGTGATGGCATAGAAGCTGCTATTCAGCACCCACATTTTACAGGTAAGGGCACTGAGGCTGTAGAGAACAGAGCTGGCTGATGTGATGCTGGGGCTGGGACCAAATCTGTGTGCGTCCTCTTCCACTGCCACCCTACACAGAAGGCCTACCCACCAGCACGCCTTTCGGAAGGTAAGAATTTGTGTTTTGTAGGAGCAAGGTAGCAACTCACAGGTTTTCTGCCATGCTTAAACATAGATGGGAGTTCTGGTGTTGTTTTTCCACTGAATATCTATGAAATCAGAATTTTTTTTCCTGGAAAAACAAAAGCATATACACGACCATGTACTAGTAAGGGCTTGGTTAGCCTAGGTTTGTCACAACCCTCTGTTTTCTCTCAAATGTTAATTTCTAATATGAAAAACATGCCCACAGAATGAATAAACACTGAATTCTTCAGGAATATTTTTAAATAACTCCTTGGTTGCCTGGTTAATTTCAGTATCTCTATCGATAGCTATATATCTATATCTGGAACTGATTGTTCTCGAGAATTGAAGCCATTTATTTATTCCTAATTTAAAAATAGTGCTGAAAACTTTTTTTTTCAGAACTACACGGTAATTCTTGTGGGGCACCTCATGAAAGCTAAGGACTTTGAGAGACAAAAAGACATTAATCTTGTACATATCAGGGATGCTTTTAATATTTTTTAAATTTTGTATCACAAAGAAAAAACACATACAAACACATACAAAGGACTTTGATAGTGTTCTGTTCATAAGGGTTTGTGCCAGGTGGTAAACAAAGAACGCGTCGGTTTTGCAATGAAAGTGGAACCTTGGCTTTAGGAAAATATGAACAATTTTACTGATGTCTGACCATATTCTTTTCACACTAGTTGGACAAGCAGCTGTCTTCTCTCTACTGCGCCCTGCTTTTCTCTCCAGATTTGACAAGTCTAGCACAATACGTCGCATTGTGATGATCATAGGACAGGGACGCTCTGTAATCTCTATTGATGTCCAATGCCGTATTAAGAGGTAAGTGTAGAGCCACTAATCCATTCTGGCTGTCATGACATCAGAAGTGAACTGTAACTGAACAGAGTCGGTGAAGAATATCTGTTCATAGATTATATGATAGCAGCACATTAATATTTTGGTATAGGATGATATGGATTCCAGCACCTAAAAGTATTAATTATATAAACTAACACAGAAATAAATGATTTAATGTATAATCTCATGACTCAACAAGCCATCATTTTAACTTTTCAGACAGGAATTAGAATGATACTTACTGTACAAGGACATAGTATGTACTAAGGAAAATGACGTATGTGCCTCCTGGGATATGCGAAGCCAGGCGACTTCCTGGATGTGTACATTTAGTTGGTCTATACGAACTAAAATAGCCGCAAGGTCATGAGGTGACATTATCTAATGGAGCCAGTGTTGCATATGCAGTCTGTCATTGACAAAAATGTCCATATGCGGTATGGGACTGAACACGTTGTGAATTGATATGTAGTGCATAAATATAGCATCTTTTATGAATTTTTCATATCTTAAATGTTAGGTTTGTATTCTAATCATAAATAAAACTTCACAGTGCATACTTTCTTGAGTAGATTGATTATATAATTCTATTTATTTAATGTAGGACTCAAAAATACAGTAAACTCTATTAATCATTTGCATTTATTTATCAAAAAGAACCAGTTTTGTGCTCCTGGTATAATTGATATCTATGTCTGTACACTAAAATGATTCTAAAAGTAAAGTTATGTCAGTGGAGATTCAACACATGACTTTGGAATATGCACGTTCTTGTCTCTTTCCTAAGTGCTCTCGAGCAGCGATGATTAATTTACAGTACGGATGTGTTTCCAGCATCTGTGACATTCTCCTGTGGGCTGCCCCATTGAGAGTAAAGCTTCACAAGCTGAAATGTGAGTGAAGTAAAGCAGTTGTTAAGAAGGGATGGAAAACATTATGTCCTTAATTATGTTTCCACACCTGCATTTGTGAATTCCATTTTTTTTTTTTTTGAAGAAAGAGTGAGATGTGAAGGCAATTAAGGAAGTTGCCACGCGGACCCTACCGGCGATGAGTCATTACAGAGTTCACAGGAGCCTTAAACTATTGAAGAAAATCCAAGTGCCTAGAGAGATAAAGAAACGCACCAGGAACTTAATTATTGGCTGTCGGGTTAGAGTTAAAATGAAATTATGGCAGTGAGTTAATATAATCCACATTAATATCACTGCTGGTGGACACACGCCTTTATTTGAAAAGCTATGTATATGTAAAGAAATGAATATAATTTTGTTATTTTTTAAATAATAATTTTAAGTTGTGCTTAAGTGTATCATGAACTGGTACAAAGAGTGTTAAAAGATGAGGATTTAGAAAGTGAACTTGTTTAAGTAGCCTTGGAATCTCACCAACATTTATCAGACTTTGGCAGCAAATCCAAAGCAGTGTGTATTTGCTGAGAACCTACTGTGTGCTGTGACCCAGAGGTGCTGGCTGCAGAACACACTGTCCTTAGTGGAATGGTCTCTACGTTTAGTTTTTTGTTCTATTGAAATATCTGAAAAATCAATTTGCTTTCTGACTCTCGGCTCCCATTCCATGCTCCTGGAGCAGATAGATGCCAGCTTGCTGTGTAACACTATTTGCACAAAGGCTGTTTAGCACCAGGCCTGCTAAGTCCCTAGGGCTCTGGTCCATACGGCAATGAATGAGTTTCTGGCAGGATACAAAGAATGGTGTGATTCTTCTGTAAAAGACAGAAGTGTTTTCTCATTACTCTCGAAAATACTTTTTATTTTTAATAAAATAAGACATGATGAAAGTGTGGGACAAGACCCTTAACAGCATCCTTCATCCAGGTGAGACTGGAGACATGTAAACAGGAGATTGTGGATGTGAACCTGTCTTATTAAGAATGCATGGATTGCAAGATTTCATTTTGAAGCTTAACTATTATCATATAGGGCATCAAATTACTCTTTACTCCTAAGAATGAATGATAGAAAATTCTACAAGACAGATGTTTAGGTCCCATTTTGATGTCATTAAAATAAAAGTGCGCATATTTTTCTCAGTGCAATAGTATGAGTGATCATTCAGCGAAAAGCACATTTACTAAATAAACATTTTTCTGTGGAATATGTTTGGCCATAATATTTTCATTGTAACTGAATTTCTCTGCTATTCATGACACTCATATTTTAAAGACTCAACTAGCTCACCTTGATGTCAGGTTGCTTTCACTTTGTTGTGATTGCTGCCATACTTGACATGACAGTTTTGCTGACACTAACAAGGATCATAAACTTCTTAGTGTACTTGACTTCCCTTAGGAAACTGTAACCCAGATTTCTAATAGTGACTATTACTTCCAAATTGGCATCAACTAATACGTGTGTGAGCTTATTGTTTAATCCTAACTAAAATGTTGGTCTCACAGAAATAAAGACAGTGATTATCAGGGATTGGCATGGTGTTGATGGAATGGGTGGGAGATAGAGAAATATAAAATTTCTATTAGACAGGAGGAGAAACACTAACAGATATATTGCAGTTATTTCCAACGTTTCGATGCAAGGAATGGTTTTCGTTGATGACCATTCTCCCAAGGTCAGAGTCCGGTGTGGCAGTGGGTGAATGTAAACAATTTTGTTAAAAATTCATTTCCTCATTGGCTTTTGCTTCAAAAGTGACTATAAGCTTGTCAGTCATCTGGAACATTCTAGAGCATGGTAAAACGAGAAAACTAGTGTCAAACTTATTAGTGGAGCGTTTCTCTTGGATTTTCTATTATTGCCAAACACTGACCATGTTGGTGTAATTGATATCTGTGTTGTTCCTTGTGTAGGAGAAAGCTCTGCACCCTGTTCTTCGTTTTGTTGTTGTTGCTGTTGATGTTGCTACTTCATACATTTTTAGTCATCACAGGACTACAAGTATTACATAAAATATAAAATAATTCATATCTAGTACTCAGCAGAGTGTAAACTCTATAAACTGTCAATAAATGCTAGTTAAATCACACACACACAAACATACCCATGGGCACACTTCTAAATAAGGCGATGCTGTTTAGCTCTGATTAGGCAAAACCTCCTTCAGGAGATCATAGGAGACCATGAGTTGTTTACTGGACAAAGCGTTAGTCCTATGCTTCTTATTTCTCCCTGATTCTTTAATCAAATATTGGTTGACACTCTACAATGTGTACAGAACATGTCTGACTTCTTAGAAAGATGCCAAATGGTACAAAATAGTTCTTTTCTTTCAAGAAATTACAACCTAGCCACAGAGATACCACATTCATCAAGACAGTGGAAGTCTTTCAGACAACTGCAATTGTTTTCTTCCTCATAAGTCCTCAGTAATGATTATGAATCTATATTCTCATTCATATTAAAGAATTTTATCAAAGCTCCCAAATTTTGAAAATTCTCATCCATTCACTCTGGTGTCAAAACATTTAACGTATATTTCCTGTATTAAATACTCAATTTCTAGAACTCCTCAATTCCTGATTATGATGTGGTTGAACAGAGGAAACGTTGACTAAAACTTAGGAAACCATGAACCAATTTGTAACAGGACCTCTACCCAGTTCTCTGGCCACCATAAGTCATTCCATTTTCTTAAATTTGTTCTAGCCAAGAGGTTAAAAAAGCAAAGGTCATGAAGATCTTAGGCAGCTTTAGCACTTGACAGCAATGTTGCTACCCAATATATATATATATATATAAAATCTCCTTGAGAAATTTCATGTTTGCTAACTTGGTACTCAGCCATCCTGATTTCTCAGTAATACATACCTAAAACTATCCTTCTAGGCTATCACAATCTGCAAAAAATTTCACATGGGTGCTATTGGCTCACTTTTCAAAATCATGAGTTACTTTAGAAACTGAATCAGAGAGTAGGTAGGGAGTGGGTGGTGCTTTGATAGAAGCACACATTTCCTGTTCTCACCATTGGAGGCTTTCCATTTATTCAGGGAAAATGAAACAAATATAAATATGTACCATATATGTTTATGTGAAAAAATATTCAAACGTTTTTACACATTCAGCATAAACAAAGGATCCTTATAAACACTAGTAGCTAATGCCATGAAGAATATAAACCCAAGAGACATTAGCAAAACTTAGTGGTCTCAAAGAAGATCCAGCCAATAAACGTTTTTCTGAGCACTTGAAAAACTGAAAGTGACTGTTGAACTCATTGTCTTAGTTTCTTTTTCACTGCGGAGACACAGTACTGAACTTTCATAACTTGAGGGAGGGAAGGTTTATTTTTAGCTCACAGTTTCAGGAGGTCTTAGCCCACTCAAGGGTGGGTCTCGATGGCAAAAGGCCTTGGAGGAGAACAGATGCTTGTGGCTTCACAAGAGGAGGAATCAGGGATTGGGGAGAAGCTGAGTAAGAATCTACCCTTCTTGGCCAAACCATCAGTGATCCATCACAGCCTCAGTAAACACCCCCTCACAAACAGGCCACACCTCCCCATAGGTGAAAATTCATAGATAAACCACAACATCAAAATAGGAGGTATTGGGAGGACATTCCCCATTGAAACCACAACATTCACCAAATAGTAAAAATTTTACCTTTCAGTTTTTGAACTAATTCAACACAAAGACAATTTTCCACTATTATCTTAAGAAGAACCAGCAAATTACTTTAATCCATGCCTATATACATCTAGGACAAATTAGTATATCCTAGATCACATTTCACCACTTTGGTTGCCTTTCAATCTAAATAAATATAGATGTTAAGAAATGAGAAGACAGTTACTAAATTAAGAACTATACTTTTTCATCGCAGGCCCCAAGCAAGAATGCATAACCCTGAAAGAGGAGAAAAGATAATTTCTCAATAAATTTTTTGTTGTTGTTTTTGAAATACTAAGTTCAGGTTATTAAGTTAAATGATGAAAATTATCAGAATCTTCTCCTAAAAATTATGTTTTTAAGAAAGGAAAATTGTGGTTTTTTAAAGGAATATTAAAACCCTCTCATTTCAGCTACAGATGCTGTGACAGTCCAGTCTCCAGGGACAGGCACTCCATCAGTCAGCTGAGTCATTCCTTGGGTCTTCAGGGGTGTAATCTGGATTGCTCTCAACCTTCTCCAGCTGCATGTCCTGGAATAAGACTCATCTACTTCCACAGAGAACTAGAAGAATGCTAACATTTACCTAATAATAATTATGAAAATGCTTAGTTAATAAGTAAAGAAATAGCTGTCTCTCAGTAGGCATGTCACATACATTAATCATTTCATCTTCAGAATGATCCCATGAGAGCCATATTATCCCAAATGTACAGGTGACTATGTTTGGAAAAGTGAGTTTAGGTAGGTAAGATTTAAAAAGTGGAGATTTTTGAAAATCTTTTCAGGTGAAAACTGAAAGAGAAACATAAGCAGTTGAGTTATGTCTGGCAACTGGCTAATGTCCAAGAGCAATCAGCAAATTAGCAAATCTGTCCCCTGTCACCCACCCTAATGTTCACTCACAGGGGAATGGTTTACACGTGTCCTGCATGATGTCTTTATCAGAGCCAACTGTTATGCTGAAACAATCGTAAGAGTCCCACGGAATTGAGACCAACTGCCACTTGTGCGCAACTGTGGCCCCTGGAGGACAGCAGCTACGAATTGCTTGCATTCATGCCTCTCACAGTGCTTTACATAGAAGCTTACTCAGTGTCGGTTCAGTCAGATCGCTGGATCATCCTGTCGCTACAGTTGAGCATACAGCACTAAATAAATAAATAAACAAATAAATAAATAAAACCTGAGCAATCCCTTAGCAGGAGCAGTTCACTCAGCCTCTAGCCTAGAACATTGGGGTATCTGAGACTCAGATTTTAAGAAATACCGTTCTCATTATTGGTGAAATGATTTTTTTCACTATTTGGAAAGCTGAGTTTTTGCCAACAAAGATGTATTTTGTAGACAAAAGGTAGAGTTTTTAGATTTTGAAGATTTTCTATTGTGGCATCTCTGACCGGCAAAGACACCACACGGACTCTAACGATGGTGGAACGTTGACTGACTCATCGACTCGACCCTCTCTACTCCCTTTATTCCGCAAAGCCCAAGCTTCCATACCCACATTAACATACAAGCAATCTAATAGGCTACACATTAGCGTACAAGCAATCTAATAGGCTAACAAACTCTTCAGACCCATCACCCCACCCTGGGACCTCCTCCTTAGGACAGTCCCGTGGTTCAACACCTGATCCAAATTTCAAGCAGAACACCTGACTTAAATTCCAGACAATAAACGCTTCTTCGTGGAAAGGAACGTGGCCAAGGTCTGCAGTGCTGAGGCTCTCGGGCCCTGAGGGCCCCAACATTCTATGTGGCCATAGAAAATCAAAGATAGAGTTGTAGGAAGTTGACAATTCAATGGAACTGAAAGAAATTATCTTTTCCATTTTGCTACGTGGTGGCTCTGTGCGGTGACTATCTTCTACAGGCCCGTCCAACCCTCTTCCCACCCACTCCCTCTGCTCTCAATCAGGAAGACTGACCTGGAAAAACTACATTACTTATGTGACTTCTGGATGCTTATTAAAGGCGATCAGTATGTTGGGGCAGTGGAGGGTGGTGGTGGGGGTGCCATTAGAAGACTGAAGGAGAGGAAGAGAGGGAAAAGTGAGGGGGCAGTATCATTCCTTCTGTTCTCATCCCTGAGGGTTTGTGTTGGGCTTGTCATACTCCTCATGTTAGGTCTCTGCCCATTCCGATTCAAGCAACCGAGTTTTCTCTGTCTCATCAGACCTACAAATGTTGACAGACATGCTGCAAGATTCTGTGTTTTTTCTTATGGAAACCTCATATCTTCATCACTGAAAATAGCCTATTGTAAAGAAGCTGTCACTGAAATGATTATTTTGAGTCAATGTCTGTTTTTCATTGCAGTTATCACCCCCAACTCCCAAAATTAATCATGCTCGTCTTCACCATCATATATATATATATATATATATATATATATATATATATATATATATATATAATGATTTCAGTTCAAACCTTGTTATTTTTAGTTTTCTCGCCTCTTCTAAAAAATGTGGTCACCTCCCTTTTATCAATTGCTTAATGTTAACTTGGTTATCCCTCTTTATTCTATTTTCATAGATCAGTTTTTCAAAAATGAAAGCCTACAACAGCCTAATGGATCAAAAGATTCAAAATTCCCTATGAGCATAAGCTGCAAATAGCATAAATGCCCTGCTAGCTGTGACACCCTTGGCAGTGCAAGTAGTGCTACGTGTCCGCAAGGGCTAACATGCAGGCCACTTTGTCATTTCAGACTAATGTGTTTTAGGAAAAAAACAAACAACAACAACAAAAAAGGCTAGAGGTTTTTGTGGTTTGAATCTGGAATGTCCCCCAAAAGTATGCATTTGAATGTTACGGATTATCTATGGAACCATCTGTTGTTAGGAGATTGAGGCCTAGTCTAGAGGGGTGCATTATGGGAGTGTGGTGGGAAAACAGGTGTATGGATAATACTACAGAGGATTGTACTAAAGGCATGTGGTAGGGACTTAGACATGGAACACCAAGGCTAGTCCTAGACGTGGTAGATCACTGGGATGATCTGGATGACCTGGAAGGATAAATTCAAACTTTGTCCTTCCTCTCAGACTTTACTTGATTTGACCTGGTTTCCTGTTTGCAATGTCGTGAGGAGCTGCTCCCACCTTCACCTTCACCTTGTGCTTCCACCGTTGCTGGCCACCCATGAATGGATTAGGACCTTCTTAAACTATAAGATACAATAAGCTTTTCCTCCTCTGAATTGTGGATGTGAGGTGTTTAGTTACAGCAACAAAATAGTAACTAAGACAGAATCTGGCATCAGGAATAGGGTTGTTGCTTTACCTGACCTTATTGTTTGAAAGCCTTTGGAAGTGGTTTGTGGGAGGGTTTTAGAAAAGCTTGCAGATGCCAGCTGGAGAAGCCTTTGAGTGCTTTGAGCTGCGCTTGATGGGAGATTCTGGTTGGAACTCAGAAGACCAAAATGCTAGTAGAAGCATGGATTAGAAAGATCAGGCTCAGGAAGTCTCAGATGGGAAGGAGGATCACAGTGACAAGTGGCCTAGAAATCACGCCTGCTGTGCTGTAGCAGAAAGTTTGTTGTCATTTCACGCTTGTCCAGAGAAGTGAAATTAAGTGTGGTAAACTGCTTAATCCGGTGGAGGGAATCTCAAGGAAGCCTGGTATTTAGGATGCCAAGTGAGTAGTGTTTGAGGCTTTTAGTCAACTCTATGGTGAAAGGCAAGAGGAAATGGCAGACAAAATATTATAGAGAGCTCACAGTGGAAATGGCAGACAAAATGATCTAGAGAGTTCACAGTGGCAGATTAAACTGGCTTGCATTGGTGAGCCCAAAGCGCATAGGGAAGTTAAAAGAACTAGAATTCAAAAAGAAGCCAGGTACTGTGAATTAGGACTGTAAGAAAGAGGCCTTGAGGGTATGTCAGGGTTCAGAAAGACTCAAGCTTTTACTAATTAAAGGGTGTAAAGTCAAAAGATCTTGTTCTGAGCAACAAACCCTAGGCCAGTGAGTGAAGTTCTGAAGGAGCAGCCTAAGGTGCAATGGAGAGCCCAAACGCTTGGATCATTAGCTGAGGAAAGCTCAAACTGTGAGCAGATTCAGTCTAAGGGAGAGAAGATGGAGGCTGCAGCAACACTGTGGAAGTTCGACCATCCAAGCCCTTTGGAGTTTGCATCTCGCTGCCAACCAGAGTTCACCCCAGGTGCTGGATGTGGAGCAGCCGGAGTTAACCCTCGTCCTGCCTGATTTAGAACTTGCTTTGGTCCAATTACTTTCTGTTCTCCCATTCCTTCCTTTTGGAATAGGAATAGTTAGTTACCTTGTGCCATTGTATGTTGGGGGTATTTAACCTTTCTCTGATTTGCACAGGAGCTCACAGCTGAGAGTTTTCCTTGCATCTTGGAAGACTTTAGACTAAGACTTTTTTCAAGCATTCCTAGAACTTTTAAGACTTTGGAAACTCTCAGGGAAAAAAAAAAAGGTTAAATGTATTTTTCATGGAGAGATGACCATGAGTCTTTTGGAGGCCAGGGGCAGAATATTGTGGTGTAGATTTGGAATGTCTCCCAAAAATGCCATGTGTTTGAATGTTATGGATTGTCTATGGAACCATGCATCCTTAAGACACTGGATTCTGGTCTGGAGGAGTGTATTATGGGTGTGTGGTGGGAGACAGGCATGTGGATTGGATTACTGGCTTGTGGTGGAGGATTACACCTGGAAGGTGTGGGACACTGAAGATGGACCCAGAAGGAGCGGATTATTGGGATGGGACCTGGAAGGATGAATGCAACTTTCGCCCTTTCTCTCAGGCTTGAATTGACTTGACTTGATTTCCTGTTTGCAATGCTGTGAGGAGTTACACCCATCCCACCTCCACCTTTACCATGTGCTTCTACAGTTGTTGCCTGTCCATGAATGGAACGTGACCTTCTGAAACTGTAAGCTAAAATAAACATTTCCTTGCCTGAAATTGTGAATGTTGGGTATTTCGTCAGAGTGGCAAAAAATAACAAAAACAAGGGTAGAAATATTTTTTAATGAGTCTTATCTATATCAGTTTTTTGAATCTCTTAACCCTGAAATAATCATAGCATTAGCCCTTTACAGAATATCATTCATTTTCTTGCCAAATATATTCAGCATTTACTATAAGTTAGGCGTGAAGTCTGGTTTTACATATTCAAAATTAACAACACACAGTGTCTAGTTTCAAGAATTTCACAGCTAGTGATGACGGCAGAAACATAAGCAGAAATACAAAAGCAGTGTGATAAGCAGAAAACTAACAGAAACCCTATGAAAATATTGTGGGAATGTAAGGAAGAACTGGCCAGGTTACGCTGAGGTTATCCAGAGCAGTCACTTTTGAATAAAATGTGCGGGAATAAGCACGTGCTGACTACCTGCTGAGAACATCCTCCTCAACTCCACAAAGAACTTTCAAATTCAGCAAAGTCCAAAGTACATACATCATGATTTATTTTAAACACGATTGACCTCCATTTCTTCTCTATTTTCAGGTTTCACTCAGTCACCTAAGCTACAAACAAGGGCATTAGCCCTAGGAAATGAACCAGCTACAAAATGCCGCTGATTTAATCTCAAGGAATGAGCAGGGAAGGGAAGATGGCCAAATACGTGAGTCAGGATTCATAGGAACATTGAGAGCTCAACTGTGGTTGGAGATAAAGATGGGCTATTCCGTATGTTTCCAGGTGTTTCTCCAATCACGCCCACACCTTATGCAAAATAAGGTATACCAAAAGGAAACGCCAGATGACGTAACTCCTAGACAATTTCAGACTCCTTCATGAGCCAGTATGCAACTTCATTGTCACACCCAACTTGAAGTGATAGTAAGGGAGGTAAGAAAGAATCTCCTATGCACCAGTTGAGATTCACTGTTTTTTTCTGAGATAGGTCACTTATGGAATCATGTTTTAGATATGAATATTTTAGTATATATTTTCAATTTTAAAAATTCTATATAGCAATTTTTCATATTTATGCAATAGTGCAATATTCGATGCATGTATATAACATGTAATAATTACAAAAGAATAATTAGCCCATCATTTCAGATATAATATTTATCATTTGTCCGTAATGGAAATATTGAAAATTCTTTCTACTAGCTATTCTGAAGTATAGACTTCATTGCTGTCAGCCATAGTTATCCTACTGTGCTATAGAATATTAGAAAGTATTGTCATGATTCAAACCCAACAATCTTGTTTTCACTATTCCCTCTTGCTCACTCTTCCCAGCCCGATACCACTTTCATACTCTCTGCCTCTTTGTGACCAATTTTCAGCTCCTGTATATGAGTGACAAGATGCAGTAGGTGTCCTTCTGTCCAACTGATTTCACATAATAGGTCCATACACCTTGCTGCAAGCAACAGGATTTCAGCGTTTCTTATGGCTGATGATACTGATAACATTTGCACACTTGCCACATTTGTTTCATCCATCTGTCAGCAGAACTGTATCTTGATGCCATCCCCTGACTCCAGTGGATAGTGCTGTAAGCCACGAAAGATGTATCTCCAAGAAGCTGATTTCCATTCTTTTAGATACATGCCTAGCAGTGGAACTGCTGGCGCACATACACATTGATATTTGTAACCCTTCACCCGCAAAGTAGAGGTTCAATAAATCACACTAGACCAGAAGACACAGGACTGTCTCTGGGCACAAATCATCATACTGACCTACTTCATAGAAATAGGTTTTCTCTCATTAATTTCTATCTTACTCTAAACATTTCTTAATATTTAACTAAACACTGAGAATAATGTCATTCCGCTTAAAGAAGGTAGTTAAGAAAACCAAATATTCACTGAAATGACTGAAAAACATGGAGGGAAGCTGTTTGGAATTGACATCCATTTGTAAAATGTCATCCAAAAAGTCAATCCATCAAGGGTATATTATCAGTGACAGAAAGTAATGCGACTGCGATACGGAGTTAGGAAGAATAAGTGAAATTTACAGATTACTTAGAATACAAAACAAAATGTTAATGTTTAACACCAACTAAATAAAATTGCTGCTCTTCAATTTTTATCTATTGTGCAAAGTAATGGAATCCAAATGTAAATATTCTAAAACTGTTTGTACTAAATAAAGTCTACTCTGCCTTCCTCTCCCACCAACTGCAAGTGCTGGGAAGTTTCTGCTGTCACAGGTGCTATGCTGTAGCCATCCAGGCACTGGACTCCAATGAGGGTGGTTTGTGCTTGAAGTACAATGGAGTTGGGCGAACAACCTCATATCCTTAGGAGTAGATGTCACTTCCTCGAAATGTTTCTACCATTCCAACAAAATGCTAGACAACTTGAAAACTGTGGGTTGACAATGACTTCAGGTGTTTTAGTTTACGTAGTGCCTTATTTGTGCAACAGTTTTCCTTAAGGGCCCCGAAAGCACTCACTAAAATTTATTAAACATGACCATGTCCTACCTAGAGAAGAAGGGAGAAAACCTGACCTTAATTCTACATCTGAAAAACTGCAGCCTAAAATTTTAAAAAGTCCAAGATTAAATTCTCTTCTCATCCCCCTCCCCCTTTTCTTCCTGTCGTAAACACACACACACACACACACACACACACACACACAAGCACTAACTCCTGTGAGAAACTATTCTGCTTATTTTGACACATTGCTTTCTGTCCTTTTATAGCTCAAAATAATTCACTATTTCTAAGATTTTAGCTGTTTACTTTTATATTATAATTTCTTATATAATTATATTTTTCTTTAAAAATCTACTTAAGGCAAAAGGCTTTCATTCCCCCATAAAATTAGCTTCTCAAGAAATGCCATAATTAGAAAAATATAATTATAGAATGACTATAAATTATTCAGTGGGAATTTACACATGCCACTCCCACTGATTATAACTATTCCCTCAAATGATAATTTTTTTCATAAAATGAAAGACAAGAGTGAAAATTTTGAACATCTAATCATATGTTATAACCTCATAGCGTATAACTTCAACATGGTCCTACAATGAAGCCATTAGTACAGCTTAATGAATTAGAGGCTTAAGAGCCCAGGTGGGCTGAGACAACTACATGCAATACATCTTCTTTTTGTTCTTACTGAGATTAACAATATGCAAAATGTGCTGTTAAATGCATTTATACAGAGATATCTACTGGCGATGCTTATGAGGATGTTAAAGTGGTCATTACTACATTGAATTTAAAATTGTTATCTTAGTCCCAATGTTTCTTGAATATTCTATGATTTTCATGTAAGGATTTTGTTTTCAGAGATTCGAAAGGTGATTCTACAGTGAAGATGTTCTTGGAATAAAATCAAGAGATAAAATACAGATTTATGCACCTTACGAAATTTTAGCAAGTTAATTCAATAAAATGAAATAAATGAGAAGCTCTAAGTTTTGCTACCATGCTGTTTGGTTGCAAATATCAAGTATTTCTGACTAGTTTCTGAAGTACAATAAAATTAATGCTCTTTGATTTTCCTACGTGGGAAAGTGTAGTGGTTTATTTTATGAAGTGTCTTCAACTAAAGAAAATCAGTGTCTTAGTTACTTTTTAGATACAGGGGAAACAATACCCAATGTCCACAACTTAAGGGAGCAAAGATTTATTTTAGCTCACAGTTTCAGAAGATCTCAGCCAGTGAAAACACATAGCGGAAGTATAGCTAGAGGAAGTGCCGCTTATGGCACAGTTTACAGGAAGCCATGTGAGCAAGAATGGGTGGGGCTAGTATGTTTCCAGTGACCCACCCTTTCTGATCAGGCCCCACTTACTAACAGCACACGGTTCCCTAGGTACTCCACAATGCCCCGATACATGAGGCTTTCCAGATCCAAACCATAACAACCAGTATAATACTCCACATTTTTTCTTTCAAAATTCCCCCAAAGGAACCTACAGGTCCTTGGATGGAGTAGTTTTATCTCATCTTCCTAAAATATCTGATCTTTTGTGGAAATAACTTCCAATGCTATGTCTTTTGTGATTAAGAAGTCCTATTTGTGCTTATGAAAAGGAAAAAATATCAACTTTATAATGGAGAAAACTGGTAGACACTAGTACAAAGTATCCTGAGGTTCTCAGGAAGATACAACATAATCCATCATCTAAGTCCTGAAGAAAATGCACAACCTTGCCCACTTATGGAGAAGCATCAGATAAACGCAAATATGGGCAAAGTCTGCAAAATAAATGGCATATGCTGTTCAGAACCCGAGACAATGGGAGATGAAGACAGACAAGCTAACTGCAGTGTGCACCTCCAGATTGGACTCAAGCCTAAAAATAAATTATCGTACTGACATAGAGCAACTAAATGTTTTTGAATAATGTCTTTTGAATAAAGCATTGTATTAATGCACGCTAAATTTCTTGATTTTGATCAACGTGTTATGACTGTATCAGTGATTATTTTAATTTTTCGGAAGTAGTCATACTCTGGAAATGTTGAGAGTGAAAGAATACAATATTCAAAACTCATCCTCATCTGATTTAGAAAAAAAAATCCATATATTCACACACATAGCAGGAAGGGTTAGACAGAAACAGATACAACAAAGATGGAAAAATGTTAACAATTGGTGACCCTAAAGTATATACAGAAATTATTATTTTTGTAATTATGAAATTACCTCAAAGTTTTGTTTAAATTTATATCAATTATTTATAAGTGATTTTATGAATGGTTGAAAGACATCTGAGATCTCTTCCATTTTTTTATTATTTATTTTGAGACATGGTCCTGCTCTGCTGCCCAGGGTAGTCCTGAACCCACCATAGAGTCCGTGCTGACCTTGAGCTAGCAGCAATTTTCCGAGTGCTGGGATTGCAGACATGCACCACCACACCAAGCTACTAGGTAGTGCTGAGCGATCGCCAGAGGCCTCTCGCTTCTGAGTCAAGTGCTCTCACCGCTGAGATATGCCCCCAGTCCCTCTTCAGTATTTCTGACGTTTCACATTCCATGAATTTAGCATACAATGAGCAAAATAACTTTTTGTTCTTGTCAGTGATGAATTTGCTAAAAATCAAGGTATTTCTTGTCTGTTTATTGCTAACCAACATGATCTCTTGCCTTCCCCTGTACAACATAGAATGAGCTATTCACCACAAAAGAAGAGTATTCTGTCTTGGTTATTTTCATATGGGGAAAAAAATGCTTTTATTCTAATTATACCCCGAGTAGATGGTTGGCAGCTATTAACACTTGGAAAACATCTTTTGATGCAGGCTGAAACGAAATCATTAACAACCTGACATTCACTCCCACGCTCACTGTAGCCTCTGTCTCCAAAATATCAAAATAAACAGAACAGAACACCAGAGCCAAACAACTGGACTGCACTTCCTGGGCCATCATGGTCTGGGGACAGAGCTAGACTGTGAGACTCTCCACGTTTCCTAAAGCCGATTCATTGTTGAGGTTGGCCAGAGACACGAAGAGCACTCTAGAGGAAAAGCATAGCTCTATTTCCCCACAGCCTCTTAGGCTGCTTCTTCTTTCTGTTCTTTTGACTTTCTCTTGTTATAATAATTGAGGGTCTCTTCAGTTGCTCGGTGGAGGTGAGCCACATCAAAAAGTAGAAATATATATTTCTATGACAGACAAAGGATCAAATCTACAGTAGTCCATAGATAATTTATATCTGCACAGCAGCATTCATGCCCAGGCACCTAGGTAACAACAATCCATGCCCAATTCATAACAATTCATAACAGGGTACTCAGGGTCATAGATAATGCACAATTTGAAGTGTTTAATGGATCCTAGTTATTGCTGACACCAAATGGTGGTGTCTAGCTATGGATTTTCTGGAAAAAGTTGTTTGACTTTCTCCCTTCTTCCCTCGCCTGAATTACTCCTTACATCAGAATAACAGCAGATAAGCGAACACTTCTGGGAGTTAAAATATCACCTAAAACAATGCCACTGAAAATTTGTACTAGCATGCAAATAGACGGAGGGCTTTGGCCCAAAATACTCCGAAGACTCAGACTAGTAAATTGTCAGCAAAAGTAACTGTCCAAAAACAATAGTCTTTCATAAATTTACATTAAATTTACCCTTAAAGAAAAAAAAATTACCGTGAGATCTGGCTGTTTTCAATGCCTGAGGCAACTTCTGCTAAGAAGTCATCCATGTCACCTGATTTATCATTTCTCTTTGGCCAGTTGAATATTAGTGGCTGATCATACTCTTACCTTAGTCACAGATGTAAAAGGTCTTGATGGACTGAGAGTTTTGGAGAATAATCTGACTTCAAATCTGTCAATTCCAACTATAGGCAATGTGAGCTTTGCGGGTATGCCTAATCTATCTGCATTTCAGTTTTCTCTCCTGTGAAATGGATGTGAAATGTTGTGTATATCATAAAAGGCTTAACTGAGTCAACAGCTACAAAGGTAGAGGCACATTGTAGGATATTTACTTAGAATTAAGTGTTTCTTATTATGATGGTTTGAATCTAAAGTATCTCTCACAGTCTAGCTGAAGGATTTCTGGAAAGTGACCAGATTTTGCTGTGCCAGCCTTAAGGACAATTCATAGCTGAAGGGGCTCTTAGGACGTAGGGCCCATCTGAAGGGCAGGCCCTGATACAGTGACCTTGCAGTCTACACTTTACCCCAAGCCCTTTCTCCTTGGGCTTTCTCTCTGCCTACTTCCTGGCTGACACTGATATGAGCAGCTCTGCTCCCATGTGCCGTGCTGCCATGGTACTCTGCTCACCCCGGGCCACTAACAGTAGAGCCAGCTGACCACGGACTAAGACCTCTGAAACCATGAACAAAATAAACCTGTCTTTCTTTAAGTTCCCATTCTCAGGCATTTTGTCACAGCGACAGAAGCTAATAATTACAGTCACTGTCTGCAGCATATAAATGCACATAACATGTTACCTGATGTTATGGTTTGGATCTGGAATGGCCCCTGAAAGCCTCATGTATTTGGATGTAGTAGGATACCTATAGAGCCGTGTGCTGCTGGAGGTGGGGACTGACTGGAAGGGGAGGAGGCTTGGGGCTTGACCTGGAGGGACTGTGTCAACATGCTGACATTAGGAACCATCCAGGGCAGAGCTTTCAAGTGTGTGTGGTTAATTTGCAGGCTAGGGTATGAGTTCTGAGTACCCATCCTGGCTGTGGACTGCCCAACAGGCAGACCGAAGTAAATAAAAGGAAGAAGAAAAACATTATTACAGCTTTTCCTGGAGAATGTCTGGCCTTCACACTCACTCCCAGGCATCCAGTCACTTTCCCTCATCTGGCCTCCTGGCTGCGATGCCTCCGTCTTTGGCTTTCTGCCCCTCCTCTCTGCCTCCACCAGCCACTCCTGAAAGGATCATGTCCCTGAGGTCGTCTGAAACAGTGTGCTGAAATAAATCCTTCCCCATTCAAATTGTGGATGCTGGGTAATGAGTCACAGCAATGAAAAACTAAGATATCTGGGCTGATGGAATTCGAGATCTCTGGACTGTGATTATCAAATTGAAACAGGAAGGACAAAAAAGAAAAAAAAGACCTAACTTCAGTAACTCCCTTCCTTGTTTACTTTGCTCCTCTTAAGCCCTTTGTGCCCTCTGTTTATACACCTAGGTACATGTAATATTAAAGACAATGTTAGCACATTATCAGTTGGTTTATACCTCATTCTCCTTGGCCGTCCCTTTCTGTATCCTACCCCCAGTCTCCTAGTTTTAAGACAAAGCAAAAGAAAATTGAAATGTGGTGGTGCCTCCCCAGCCTGCCTTCCCTCCCCAGGGTAGCAACACAAATAAAGGCTTTGTTGCTTGTCTCAAGACAGCCTCAGCACAGCCTGCAGCAGCCTGTCAGCACCAGCCCTGGGATGCCAGGGGATTGCTGGGAGTGCCACTGTGTCGGTGCCAATTTGATGCCTGGGCTCCTTTAAAAACTGCCTCAAACTTTCTGCCAGTTTCTAAACTTCCTCCCCAAGTTCACAAGAAAAATACTGAGACCTCTGGGTGGCCGAGACGTGTGACCTGGCCAGCCTCCCTTAGTCTCAGGCCTCCAGGACTCTGCGCTTTCTGCCAAGCACCACTGATAAGAACATTCGGAATTTAGGATAGTGCATGGGAAGAGTCCAATGAATTATATATTTTTTAGTCTAATCTACTACAGAAAATTTGACTTCTACAAAGATTTCAAAATTTAATAATAGTTAATCTTTCAAAAGTTGGAATGGACAGAATTCCTTTCAGAGGTATAGAAAATACCATATTAGAGTGGCAGAGTGGTAACAGGGAGGAAAGAAAACCAGCACAGACAGTAAAATGACTGAAGCTGAACCTCATGAGGAAACGCTGCAACAGCAGCCTGCACTCACGGCCATAGTACGCGCTGGCCTGGTGAGGCCGTTGCTTACCAAACGTTAGCCCAAACGCCCATAAAGGTATTTATTTCTGGGACATGATTAATATTAGCAGTCAGTAGACTTTTAAGTGTCTTACATAATGTGAGTGAGCCTCATCCAATAAGTCAAAGTCTTTAAAAACAATACCTGAGGTTCGCCCCTCCAAAAAAAAATTCTTCCTAAATATTGCAGCATAGAAACCATCATGAATTTCCAGGTTACTGGACTGTCTCGCTGATTTCAGCTTCAAGGCTACTATGACCTGAACTTCTATCCTGCCGGTCTGCCTGATAAATGCCATACTTCGCAGCCCCTATGATCACAGAAGTCAATTCTTAAAATTCTCTCTCTCTCTCTCTCTCTCTCTCTCCCTCCCTCCCTCTCTCTCTCTCTCTCTCTCTCTCTCTCTCTCTCTCTCTCCTTGAAGATCCCTTACACATCACAGAAGAGGGAAAGATGCTGGCAGAGGTACACAGATGCCACCCCATCACTGGCTGTGAGCTGTGCCCAGGATGGTAGGCAGGATGGTAGGCATGGAGCACTTTCAGCCTGTTGTGTGAGCAGAACATGTTTTTTTTTTCTTTCTTTCTTTCTTTTTTCCCCCTAGCTGCGGGGAATGTCTGGAAAACCTTCAGGCACAGAGACACAAGTACTGGTGATAGGAAGTGGGCTGGAGCACACCAAAACAGTCCAAGGGAGCGCGGTGAAACAGATTTATTTGCTTAGTCTATTCCTGTTATCTTTTTGTTCAAATAATAGCTTATCTCACTTTCTGGAATAAAACCAAAAATAAACCAAAAATTCCCAAAGGGTTAGTCTGTGAAATCTCAGCCCATATTGTCACATCCAGCTCCTTTCTGCCATTTCTATAATCCTCCATCAACCTGCGCTTCCTCTGGTCTTAGCTGCTTGCTTCACAGAGCGACCCTGACCTTCATACTTGAACATCCCGCTGCCCTCATTGAAGCAACAAGAGGTGCCCAAGTGAACCTGTGGGGAGCCGAACCCTAAGATGGCGCCAGGCAACGGGCCAAGGGGCAGGATTAGATGCCGCACCCAAAGGATGGCGCCTGCATGGCAGCCACACTTCCTAATAAAATGTGATAAACAACTCCATATGTGGAAATCGCGGACTGGCGACTGATCTCCTCATGTGCAGGCTCCTATCTAAAAGCGCCACGTAGTGAGATATGATAGGTTTGTGGGGCTTATAAAATTGCTTGCAGCTTAGCCGGGGGGAGGACAGGAGAGGAAGAAGGAGAGAGAAAAGAAGGTGCTCGAGCACAAGGTTAAGAAGAGGCCTGAATAAAGCTTGGAGAAGAACCGCAGCTGTTGCGTCTTTCTTGCGGGTCGAGGGAGACGCGACATGAACCTCCTGAGTTCTTGACATGTGTGTGTGTATGTTTGTGTGTGTATGTATGTATATATATTGTGTAGACAAGAGAAAAAATTTTAAATTTTAATTTTTATTCATGCAATCGCTTTTCCTCATTTATTCAAATTTACCTATTTCATTTACTATTATTTATTCTATTTGCTATCATTTAAATGACAAGAAACCACATGTGGTCGTGAGAAGACTCTGTATGCCTTGACTTTGATCTCCATGAAGTGTCTGAATGGTGCAGAAGATTGTCCACTGTAAAATGGTACATTCTCAGTGGGAGCAGAACCCTGGAGCAGATCTAGCGTGATAAGAAGGAAAGGTTCCAGACTCTACTGCTAATCAATTCTGTTTGGTCTTCTCTGACACAGGAGAAGATTTTGTATTGCAGCATCTCCTCGGATTAGGTTGGGCTCGCCAGATGAAGGTCTAATGATTGTAATGCACGCCGCTTCCTGGCCTAGGTGTTTAACACTGAGCATTCTGTTCCCTACTTTTTGCTATTTCCTGTAACAGTTAGTATACGAATACAAGACCTGTTTTGGAGATGTGTACACATTCCTCGACGACCTAAGCTCTGTTTCAACAATTTACTCAAGGGAACATAAGTGACTATTTTACTTGTTATTTAAAGGCAAAAGCAAAAAAAGTGAAGGTGTATCTTAGAAAGTTTATCTGTGGCATTTTATGCTTAAATGATTTCATTACATTGATTTTCTATAAGTTTTGTGTATATAAACAAGTTAAAATACAGTTTTGTTATTTGTGATTTCTTAAGATTTAGCAGGCAATACTAAATGGTCCTAGTATTTAACGTCACTGTGGGGAAGTCTGAACCAATCTGGATGTTTGTGCTTTTTGAGTGACTCAATTTTTGTCATTCAGCAACATGTGCCCTTTCAAATTACAGATTTAATTTTTATTTTGGTGGAAGTTTCTATAGCTATATCTTGTGGTAAACAGGATTCAGAAAATAACCCTAAGTATTCCATGCTCAAATGTCAAGAACCTATTACTATGGTAAGCTTTTAATAATGATGTAATATTATGTACGGTACAACTGATCTTATGCTATAAAGCGTATCAGCATTGTGTGTATATATGCCACATTTTTAATCCATCAGTTTATTAATGGGTATTTTGGCATCTTTTGTGATTTGGTTATTATTAGTTGTGCTGCTATAAACATGGGTAGGCATGTATCTCTGTCATATGGTGCTTTTATCTCCTTTTGAAAGATATCAGAGTAAGTAAATGGATACAACTGGGGACTATTACGCTTAGTGGAGTGAACCAGACTCAGAAGATTAAATATCACGTGGTTTATCTAATATGAGATATCAGGTGTATAAATAAAGAAAATTCACATTAGTAAGATGGTGGGGGTCAGAGGAATGAAGGCAAAGCTGGGAGGGTGAGAAAGGGAATGAGGAAGGGACCGTGAAGTCCACACAATATATATGTTTACCAAATTCTCAAGTTTAATTTAACCATTGTGTATCACATACACCTACCAATAAAAAACGGGGAAAAAAGTTTATCTGGGTGACCCAAACCCAATCACACGAGCTTCTTGGCAAACAGAAGTCCTATCAGGTTGATCATAGAGGTGAGAGAGATAAGCAAAAGAAGAATTTGATGGAATATTGTTGTCTTTGAATACGGACAATGCCACACGACAAGGAATGAGGGCCACCTTTAAGAGTGGAACGTGGATGACCGCTAGCAGCCAGAAAGCAAGAAGCTCAGATCTGCTACAGCAAACAACGGAGTTTGTCAGGGAACTGAATAAAAGCTCAGGAAAGGATTTTTACCATGTCCTTCCAATAAGAAATCAGCTGGTCAGTGCCTTCATTTCAGCCTTTTAAAACCCAAATCAGAGAACCTTGGTGAACTTGTTTGCATTTCTAACCTGTGGAAATTATGAGCTATGTTGTTTTAAGTTACTAAATTTGAGGAATTTGAGATAGAAAATGAGTTTAATCTTAAATATTTCACTTTTCATTCTCTTCTTTGAAGTAGCCTATCACACTCGTGTTGAATTTACTGTGGGCCCGGTACCTATTTTTAATCTTGAACAATTTTCTCAGCCTTACATCCCGTATACTAGCTTACAGCATTTTCAGCAGGGCTCTGCTTCCCTATGCTACATACACGGCACGGCCCTATTCATTCCTTCCCGCGTGAGTTCTAGCTGCTGCTGTTTACTCCTTTGGTTGTCTTTGCATCCCCTTACATCCCCAACCTTGTACTCTGGACTTATACTTGAAAAGAAGTATTATGTTCATTATTTTACGTCAAAATAAAATGTTTGGTCTCAATTTTTATACAGTTCTTAGAAACACATTTCTGGTGAATGTTCCTTATCTGTTATTCACTTCCCCTCTTCCTTTCTTTTTACTTGTAGTATTTTGTGTAGCTCCTATCCTTTCTCTTGTTTTCAACATCATTTGAGTGACTGTAGCTCCGTCTGGACCAGTAGTTTGGATGAAGTATGTGTAAGAAAAGAGGAACAGGTTCCAAGCCAGCAGAAATTTTTCCTAGTAGGGATGCCTTGCAGAGTTTCAACATTTTGTTGTTGTTGTTGTTGTTGTTGGAATAGAAGATAGAAGATTGTGCACGTCTGTGAATTGCACTGCTGCCTCCCCAGTGAACATACACTGTCAGTACAGAGTGGCTACCAACCAATTCAAAGCGGTCTCCTCCAACCTGAAAGTTGCCTGCACCAATTGCAAAATTTTCTTTCTGCATCAACTCATCTAAATAGGTTGAAAACTTTAAACTTCAGCCTATGGGCTGTTCCAAATAAAAGGTTATTGCTACTTTCTCAGAGATCATGCCTGTTACCTTACAGATCTGTTCTCAGCCTCTCTGACAGTTACATCTTTCTGCATAATTTCTGGCTTTTTAAAAGCCCTCTTCAATCTTCATTAAAGGCACATTGTGGATTGAGGTAGGCCTACTACCTATGTAGTATGTAGGGTGGGAATGAATTCTGATCAACTGAGACCAATTTTACATTATGGGATTTTTGTGGGCTTTGTTTGTTTGATGCTTTCATTTTTTTTATTTTCTGGAAGAAAGTGCAGTAAATAGCTAAAGAGAACAATTATTTGGGGAATTTGTTTTTGTTTTCGAGACAGAGGCTCACTGTGTTGCTTAAGCTAAACTTGAACACATTATATAGCCCAAGTTGGCTTCAAATTCAAAATCCTCCTGCCTTAGCCTCCTGAGCACTGGGATTATAGGCATATACCCCCACATGTGGCTTAAAAGCAATATATTTAGGATAATAAAAACAAAAATGAAATGGACAAAATGTGTCTGCATATGTTTTATATCATATATAAATTATAGAAAGAGGATGAAAAATAATTAGGGTATCAACTGGAACAAGATTTTCTAGATGATAGCCAACTTGACCATGCAGAGTTTCACTCATTAGGATAAGAAAAAAAAAAAAAAAGCATTTTACCCTCTTTCAAATACAGAAAGCAAAACAGCCACCAGTGGACCTCTGAACCTGGACATGATTTTGAATAAGCAGAATATATGGAGAAGAACAAGGTTCAAAAATATACATAAAACAATCAGAATAGTTCAAAATTTCATTATAGAAGGAATTTATTTGCAAAATTGTAGCTGTTTATTCTCATAATCATTAGAATAATTATTCTTGAATGTTAAATGTCAGAAATACCATTACAAAAGAGGTGGTAGAGCTGATGTTGTACTTATTAAACATAACAAGGAGACTGAAAGTATCTTTCCAGCCAATAGGTGACATCTCAAACTATTTTTTTTTAAATCAAAACCAGTCATGGCAACACATGTTTGTAATCTCAACACCAGGGAGGCTGACGCTGTCTATAGAGACATCCTCTTCAAAACAAAACAAAAATCTAACTTCTTCTATGCTATGTAGAAGGTTAAATAAATCATTATAAAGGGACAGTATTAAAGAACACGAAACTTTATATAACTATCAATATAACCAAAAGTTGATTTTCAGAAAAGTTGTGTTACTTGGCTAGAATACTGAGCCAAATTAATCAAAAGCAAAATTTTCTTAAAGAAAACCTACATGTTTATCTTCACTACTTATTAAGTCAGATATTCAGTTAGAAACTCAAGTACCTGTAGTATTTATACAAAAACAATCTCTGCACAATTTTTCTGTGATCATATTGATGTACTCGCTGACAACATGGGGAAGCTATTTAGAAAATCATTTTTCTCGTTCTTTTTTATTTGACAATTTAACTCTTCACTATAAGCCACCAGATGTTCTTTAGACTCTCTATAAGCTCATGTTTGAATTATGCCTTAAAATCCTTGTCTTTTTTATTCCATTTTTTTCTTTAACCAAAGAATTTTTTCCTCTGTTAAGTGTCTTGTCTTGAATGAATACATCAGTAACAATCTCATTCTTAGTTTCATGAGCACCAGATTTTATTAAATAATTCCTTGGGAGACTTCCAAAGCCTTCTAACAGACTAAGAAATGGTATTCTCTCTGCCACATCTGCTACTGTATATGTTAATCTTTTTTTACATATCATGAGAGTGGTGCTCTGTACCTCATTAAGTCAGGAGACATTAAAAAACAGGAGTAATGTGATAATTTAGTTGAGCAGTGTGGAGAACGCTGAGGAGACGGGAGCAAAGGGAAGACAGGAAGTGTATATGGAATTGCCAACAAAGATTATCCCATTCTCGGTCCTTTAAGAAGTAGTCTACTTTGAGTTACTCAAGAACTTAAATCAGAAGTGTCCAGAAAGTATAGCTTTAGGCCTAAGTTAATCAAATGAAAGTTATGCAACAAATTTATGCCTTCACTAGTCATATTTCTTCTCCCCAGAAACCCTTAAAAATATTGTCTTAGTCACTTTTTCATTGCTGTGACTGAATAGCCAACACCCACAAACTGAGGAAAGGAAAGGTTTATTTTACCTCACAGTCTCAAAGGTCACAGTCCATTCAGGGGCAGCCGGCAGCAATCGAAATACATGGCAGAGGGAGAGGTGGAGGCAGCTTCCCCGGACAAACAGGAAGACAAGCTGAGGCTAGTTGAGACTAGTCCCACAATCCTCCAGGAAGGCAGGTGCATCTTATATATCCTTTCCGGTCTCCGCCCAGTAACCAGTCCCTCCTGCATCCAGGTGTGGCCACTACACACCGTTAATGCTAACTTAACTGCAATCCACCCCTCCAGACCAGACCCCAATCCACCAATATCACATGGTTCCACTAAAATACATGAGACTTTTGGGGGACACTCCAGGTCCTAACCACAACAAGTATTAATAAAAGAATCATACAAAGAAAGCATAGAGTGCCCTCCAGGTAAAATGTTCTCCTCGAGGAACTCTTCCCTTGAGTTGGAGGCTGGAGGCTGCCCAGAAGAAGCATACTCAGCAACAGATTCCTAGGGCTGGACATCAGTCTATGTCACCTTGAACTAGGTAAATGACACACCAGCCACATACAAGCTGTGGCTCAACCTGCAACGAGTGCTTGCTAGGAAAAAGTCCTTGAGAATTGCACCTCTCAGGACACCAGAAGCTACGGACATTTTTTTCCCTTAAAAATCTCACTAGAAAATTTTGGTTCATTGATTTCTTCCTTGTGTAGCCTTTTGCATTTTTTTTTCAAATTGCTCCATGTGCCTTTGCTTCTCTGCAGAGATTATAAACACCTTCAAAATAAAGCACGTGATTCGTCGCAAATGAATAGCAGCTGTGACAGATCACAAATATTCTCTTGCTCAATATAGAAACAAATATGTTTTGAAACTTCAGGTTTCTGCCTAATATCTAAATTCAGATTCTATTCATAAGGTTTAACCAGAAAAACCAAATATAATTTTATCTTATTTGGATAAAGTTCCCATTAAATAAGCCTTTGTTCATTCCCTCTTTTCCTCAATCACTTACAACTTGATTGAAATACCAGTACCTTGACCAATAGTCAAAGGCTGGGGCTAGTGGTATTACTCAGTGGTTAAAATATTTGCCTAGTAAGTGCAAGGCCCTGGGTTCAGTTCTCAGTACCACATAAATCTGGGTTTGGTGATACATGATTGTAATCCCAGCATTCAAGAGGCTGAGGCTGGAAAATTGCCATGAGTTCTAGAAGAGCCTGTGCTACATATTACATTTAGGATCAGCATAGACTACAGAATGAGATCCTGCCTCAAAACCAACCAACCAAACAAACAAAACAGTTAATGGCTTAGGACTCATTAAGACATGCATAAAAATAAAGGCTATTGGGCTGTATGAATGTCTCAGCAGTTCAAGAGCTTGCCTAACAGGCCCAAGACCCTGATTTTGATTCTCCAGCACCACACAAAGCTGGGCATGGTGGCACACACCTGTAATCCCAGTACTTGGGAGACTGAGGTGAAGGATTGCTGTGAGCTCAAGGCCAGCCTGGGCTGAATTCACGATGAGCCTGGACAGCAGAGTGAGACCCTGTCTCAAAACAAAACAAAACAAAAAACACTATTGCTCTAGATCATTACTTATTAATATGATAAATCAGTTCAATTTTTATAACTAACTATAGTGTTGTGGAAAAATGCAACTTATTATTGTATGTGCTAGTAGAAAAAAAGAAATATAAAATTCCTCCATTCTTGTATTAAATTTTAAATGTCTTCCATGGGTTCTTGCCTTCCATTTGATGTACTACATGGTAACAATCAAACTTCAGTCTTTTGATCAATTGTCATTTGTCAGGTACTTTCGATTTGTCAAGCACTATCTTAAGCACAGAAGGTAAAACAATTGAATATGAAATTTCTCCCAAAGTAGGCAAACAAAAAATAACTGAATGGCATTATTATAATAGAGCATTATCATTATCTGATATAAATGTTTCCTGGAGGATTCTAAGGAGAGGCAAAGGGGCATCATCTTTACCTAGAGAGAATCATCAGACACTTCATAGAAGACGAGATTTTTAACTGACACACTTCAGTGGTAAACAGATTTCAGCTGCCATCTGAATGCTTACTTAGATCCTAAATGAGATAATTTCTATCGGTCTCTTTTGTCTTTTCTCCTCTCAAAAGATTTAAATACTTTTCAGAATTATACAATCATGTGAAATCTAGGAAACCCAATGCATAGACCAACAAAGTACACCAGAAAAGAAACTCCAATAAGAATATAGAAACATAAAAGTTTGTGAGTTTAAGGGGTCCCTTCTTTCCTGGAAATCTCTGAATCCAAAAGGTCTTGGTCTCAGAAATAAGTTCAGTGCTTAGCAACAAAAGTCACCTTGTACCAGGTTTCTCTGATTCAGGTTGACATTTGAAAGCCAACTTTAGGAAGAGTGTGCTTAAAAATAGCTGGTGATCTTCTCAGCAGTTTCAGACTGATCTGAATATCCATCTCAAAGATTCTAAAAAAAATACATATTGACTGCTGTTTTTGTTTGTTTGTCTGTTTTTCCAGAAAACAAGCATTACTTTGAGCATGTCATGGACATATTTCACACTTTTTTTTTTTTTTTTTGCTACTTGGTTATATATCTGTTCCTCAGTGTGTTATAAAATCATTCATGGCCAGAACTGTGTTTTTGATTTCCAGTCAAGATGATGGCTGAGTAATAGAGCTAGGCACTGTTTCTTTAAGGAATCATTTGAAAAGTTGAGATTATAATTAAAAACTGCCTGTTCAACTTAGCTAAGAGAGGAAGGAGTGCCCCAACAATGGAAAAGAGGCCACAGGAAGATCAGAAATCTTGAAGACACATTGGAAGTGGAAGAAAACAGCAGACCAGGAAGCAGCCCCGGACCACCAGCATCCACAGATGCAGGGAAGCCTGGAATCTGGAACCTCACACCATTGAGAGAGAGAGAGAGAGAGAGAGAGAGAGAGAGAGAGAGAGAGAGAGAGAGAGAGCCTGAGACTGAATTGTTTAGAGAAAACACAAAGGTTGAGAAGAGCACATCATGATTTTGGGGGTCTCAAACACTGCCCAAGAAGAAACTGGCACAAGAGATAATTGCAGAGAGGAGAGAAAGGCTTCTGACATCCTAAGTAGCTCAGGTATAGTGGGAGAACCTCTGAGAGTGGAGAGGGACACCCTTGCAGGGAGGGAAGCCAGGACAGGTAGGAGAACTGGGCTGAGGGGGCTGGGAGTAAGCAAGACACCTCAGAGGCCATTAAACTGTTAGGTCCTCCCTAACTGCCTATTCCCAGCACAGAACTCAGAGAAAGTTCAACTCCCTCTACCCCACACTGTCACAGCCATGCAAAGAAATCTCTCATCTAGGCCTTTAAAGTGAAGTCCCTCAAAAACAGAAACATGGGATTAAGGCACAGCAACAGGATGCCCATAAAATGCCTGAGATCCCAGAAATTAATGTCATGGGTCCTGAAATAGTAGAACTCCTAGGAAAGGAAGTCAAAAAGCAAACAAATGAGTCAAACATCAGTTCAAATAAGATATTATCAAAGATATGCAAGCAATGATCTGGGGGCTCAAAAGGAACTTAGTAAACAAATAGTCGTCCTAATGAATACAAAGCTTACTGTGCACATAGAAGCCAAAAATAAAAAGTTGGCTGTGATAAGTAAGGAAATGCAAGAGACAAAGGAACATTTTGATAGAGAAGTGGGAATTTTGAAAAGAAATCTAGCTGAAATTCAGGATATGAAAAGTGCATTTGAAAGCAAGGGAAGTCAACTTGAACACTCTGAAGACAGAATTTCAGAGTTTGAAGACAAGGCTGAGGAAACAAATATTATAATTAGACATGACTTCAAAATTATAAATGAGCAAAGTAGCTGGATACAATAGATGACCGATGATTTAAAGATAACCTATCTTAGAATTATGCATGTGTGAGAGAAAGAGCAAAAGACAGCGACAAAGTTATAAATAATTTATTCACTGAAATCATGCAAGAAAATTTCCCAAATATGGGAATAGAAATAAATTTTCAGTTACAAGAAACCTATAGAACACCAAATAACTGCAATTAGAAGCAAGATCTGCCATAACACATCATAATCAAAACCTCAGCAGTACAACATAGAGAATACTAAAAGCAGCAAGAGAAAAACCGACATTATTTTACCAAGGCAAACCCAACCAAATTACTTCAGTTTCTCCATGCAAACTTTAAAAGCCAGGAGAACCTGAGGCAAAATCATTCATTTCTTAAAAGATACCAAGTGTCAACCCAGGTTACTGTATCAACCAAAATTATTCCTGAAAATTGAATGGAAAGTAAACATTTTTTATGACCAAGAATCTCTAAAGAAATATGTGACCACTATCTCAGTATTGCAGAAAATAATTGAAGGGATCTTTGAGCAGCACCAAAGAACATGGAGGAAAGAAAACATCTAAAGAGAAAGTGTAATGAAAAAGTAGACATCAGTCATTTTATTCTTATCCCATTAAAACACTACCAGCTTTCTCATAAAATCTGTGAAACTTCTCCCATAATTATTATTTTATTAATATATTAGTTTGCAAGACATAATAATTGGATTCAACATGGAGAATTGGTATAAAATCTTATTCTGTGAAACTTTTTTGATGTGTATAATGTGTGTAGGTATTTAGCTGGAGATGGAGTGGCAGAAAGCAATGGTTTTGATTTGTGATATTATGAGTTCTAAATGTAGTAGGAGTTGGTAGTAGGAGTGGTTCTTGGTGTCTTTTCCCTGAAACTCATTGGGTGGTAAAGATGAAAGATCACATAGCCTTAATCTGTTGGCTAAGGACTCAGTCATCTGTTAGTTCAACCTGTGGCTCTAGAATTTTATTTCTCAAATTCATATAGTGATATTGTTTCTTCCTCCTCTACTTTGGGAAAAAAAAACTCTAAAACATTCTGAAATAAGGGCTGGAGGAATGGTTCAGAGGTTAGCTAAGTCAAGCACTAAGTACTTGAGTTCAATCTCCCAGCACCACATAAACCAGGTATAGTGACTCACACCTGTAATCCCAGCAGTCAGGAGGCTAAGACAGGAGGATTGTGTCAATTCCCCAGCACCACATAATCTCAGTACTTGGGAGGTTGAGACAGGAGAATTTCTGTGAGTTCAAGGCCAGTCTGGGCTCCATAGTGAGTTCAGGACTAGCCTGGGCCACAGAGTGAGACTGTCTCTACAACAACAACAAAATCTGAAATAACTAAGCACACCATTGTATCTATTGCTTTATATGTGGTAAGTATATCAAATATAGACTTAAATTCATTTAATGTAGTGATTCATTTATTCCATCTTTGATATACATTTAGACTAAGAAATCTGAATTATGTAATGAAAATGTGATGTCTTTTGTATACCAGCACAATTGATAATAGCCAAATCTTGAAAGAAGCCAATATGCCCACCAAGTACAGATGACTGGATAAAGAAAATGCGGGAGTATACACGATGGAGTATTACTCTTCTCATAATGACACATTTGAGTCATTTTTAGGGAAATGAATGAATGAATGCACCTTGAGATGCTCAGCGACATGAATCACACCCAAAATGTTGAATACTACATAGTTTCTCTAATATGAGACAATCAACCATAGAAAATCGAAAAGACACTAAATAAAGTAGTAAGAAGGACTTTTTGAAGACTTAAAGGGAAAAGGGTTGGGATGGGGAAAGTAAGATGACATGGTTAAAATTTAAAAAGAACCAAAACCAAATGAGGGTGATAGTAGGAGTAGGGGGAGTTGTTGGGGGGCCGTCATAAAGGAAGCAGGGATGGGAATGTAATTTTGACACAATATATAGGTGCACAAAATACTCAAGTTCAATGTAAACATTATGTGTTGCATATAGATTTATATATGTATATATAAATAAAATGGAAGAAAAAAATAACTATGTTTTATGCATTTTATGTCTGCGACCTAAGCTGGGAGTTCAGCAATTTAACCATTAGGATTGTGATGATTGTAATATAGCTAAGTATTGGAGTTGTTAAAATGTTACAAATACTTGTAAAAGTATCATTGTATTTAATCTCTCTCCAATCTCTATAGGGTAAGTACTGATTATTTCTCTTTTGTGGATGAGAAAACAGGATCATATAGAGAAATTCTTCCAGGGTAACATAACTACTAATTCCAGTGGGTAGTACTCTAAGCCAAATGTCTGGCCAAGGCTCATGATTTTATGTACTTGGAGGTGTTTGATAAAAGTTCACTGAACAAATAAATGCAACAAAGAAAATATTTCTGCCATGGCA
Organism: Ctenodactylus gundi; assembly: GCA_004027205.1. Lineage (NCBI taxonomy): Eukaryota > Metazoa > Chordata > Mammalia > Rodentia > Ctenodactylidae > Ctenodactylus > Ctenodactylus gundi. The sequence continues at coordinate 241,473 of PVKB01001251.1, read as the reverse complement.
AAGGGGCATCACAGACTGGAGGAGAAACGGGTGTGGAAACTGGGAGAAAGAACACTTGGTCAGAGGAAAGTGCCAAAAGCAACAGGTGGAAGAAAGAAACATTATTTATGTTAAGAGGAAGCAACAGCCATGATGTTGGTAAAGGTAAGAAGAAGATTTATTGCGGCAAAGATAAGCTTGTACCTTTTAACACAGAGGAGCTTGTGTGCCGTCCGACTTGTGTGCTTCTAACAAGAACACGATTTGTCATAGGCAGTAAGCCAATACCGTCGAGGGCAGATCTCTTCCGAAGACTCCTGGCGAGGACCAAGCAGTAATCCAATATTCTCTTTAAAATCCTTCCTTTGACCTTGTGTGGTTTTCTTCCAGTTGCTTCTGTTTACAGTATCCATTCTCTTTCTATTTGCCTTTGTTCATTACTCCTAGGTCTTTAAAATGAAGCTCAAATGTCATCTAAGAACTTTCCTTTCTCTGATTTTTTCCCCCCAGTATCTGCCTTCCATAGCACCCTGCCGCAACACTCGGGACGCTCTTGTCATCATCTGTTCACTTGCCTTTTCCGGTTTTTCTTCCTGAGTGTGGACACTCTGCAAGTTGACCTAACTCATAATCTTAGTCTACCAGATTTTGCAAAAAGATACGGATGAGGCAAATGCTGTTTAATTCACTCTGGCTCTCATTATATATCTAGCTGTATCTACATCTCTATCAATCTAAAATCTTAGTATTGGGCAATGGAAATAATTTTTCTGTATTGTGATTGTCTGAAGCCTATTACTTGTGATATCAAAGTTTCCACACAACACAAAATAAAGTCCAAAGGACAAGAGAGATACAGCCAATATGGGTAACAGAACAAGTTAGCACAAAGCACAATGGTCCAATCACCTAAGCTTTAGCACACTATCTCTTCTTCTCCTTTTCTGACAAAAGCTTTTTTCTTATCAATACACTGAAATTGAAAAACCACCCAGCACCTTTTTCTTTATTCAGCTGCCAGTGGTGTCTGTTGCCCAGTTCTTTCTAGCTCAGCCAGTGAGAAGTATCTTCAAAGACGGGAGTGAACGTTAACATATTCCCTAGAGCCTGATGAGCTCCTCGTGATCAGTTCCAAACATTTCTCGGGGGCCTTGTTTGTCTACCGTCCACCTCCTTCTTCCAATATTCACTACTGTATGGGCAGGCACTGTGCTGAAATTAGGAACATGAATTTAGGAGTGCAGCCACTCTCTGCCCTCACAGAATATGCACTCCTCTGGGAAACGCGGGGCATTATGACTAGAAATACAAGATGCTACAAAGACAGAGGAAAGGGTGTCTTACTTCATTCTTAATTGTCAGGGGAAAAATCTACTATTGGGAAGACGTTAATTCAAATTTTCCAGAAGCAGGGAAAATGGGAAATGATGGGTATGCAAAGAGAATGTCAGCTAAGGCAACCAGGAACTGATGCTCTGGAGGCGGGAGGGCATAGAGTCACAAACAATGAAGCTGAGACAGGTCCTACAACCAGATCTCAGAAGCCAGAAATGGTGACTGAAGTGACCAACTTTGAGGCTCAAGACAGCAGGACCAGGACCCACTGAGCTTTGGAGGCTAGACCAAGGGGCTTGATCTGTGTCTTCAAGGAAATCAAATAAGAGGTTTCAACTTGGAGATGACACTTGAATGTTTGATTTAGAAAAAAAAAAAAAAACCACTGTTCTCTCGCTCCTTTAAAGACAAGTTTGGAGAGGAACAGAGCTGAGACAGAGACACAGTTAGGAGTCTATGTTAGTGACACCTGTCTCTGATAGTGGGTCTCTAAAGTTTGTCTCTTGAAAATAGATGAAATTGGAGCTGGAGGCATAGTTCAGTGGTTAAAGTACTTGTCCAGCAAAGAAGAAGGTCCTGAGTTCAATTATCCATACCACATAAGCTTGGCATTGTGGCACACACCTGTAATTGCAGTCCTCAGGAAGCTGAGGCCGGAGGATTGCCTTGAGTTCAAGGCCAGCTTGGGCAACACAGTGAGTTGAGGAGCAGTCTGGACTATAAAGCAAGGCCCATTCTCAAAACAAAAAGAAACATAGAGCCGATTGGACAGATGTTGAATGTATAAATATCTAAGCTATAAAGCAGATTTTACTGGTGGATTAGGAGCAGAAATGGAAACAAAAGGCTGGAGACGATGATGTCCTGGATCTCAATAAAACCTCTCCTGCATGGTTATTCCAGTCCAACATAAACCACCTCGTTGCTGGGCTTCTAGATACATTGTCTTATTTGGCACGTGGCGTGAACACGTGGCATGTTTTAACTACAAATAGCTTCTTACGTGTACTGTTTACAGCTAATTCCACAATAATGAAATGTGACGGAGACCATGGTTGGCTTATGAATGTTATGGTTGAGTGTATTTCCCCTGTACAAAGCTATCCAGGTCTCAACAGTAAAGTTTAAATGGGAGACATCATTTTTTATCTTTCAATTGCCAGTGCCTACCAGTGCCTGAAAAGATGGTTCAACAAATTTATTTTCATGGTTAAATATATTAATTGTTTTACTGCTATCACTGTTGCAAAATAAATCAGTATCCGGGACACAGTGAGGAAGTCAGGGCAAATAGATGGTCCATATTTCTCACGTCTATTAAGCATCTGTATTAACTTAAAATGAGAAAAAAACTATCCCAGAGAATAATCTAGAAATGTCCCCCAGTTATTTATTTTGCATGTTGATGGGACAAATAATATACAAGGTAATGAGTGTGGTTTCCTAATGTGTCGCACGCCAATGCAACGACTGTACAATGAGAGCCCGGTGTAATGTTCTTCGACTCGTATTCAGGCATTGGCAATCAGAAACTGAAGCAGAAATGCAATGATTCATTCCAAATAGACCTGACCTGCCAACCTTCCCGGCGTGCTCATCTACATAATTGTATGTTACTCGTTTTCTTTCTCACTCAGTCACTCCTCCCTCTCTACCACTATGGCTCCCAAAGCCCAAAAAATCAGAGCTTGAGAAGAATGAAAATACCCCAGTGGCGGCCCTCGGATCTCCGCGTCCTTTCCTGCCAGCCTGGCCTTCCATTTCGGTCTGGGTGCTGGTTCTATCAAACTTCTGTCTTGTATCAATTTTTAGCAGCATGGATAATTTATTGCATCTAGGATGATAGAAAACCAGCTTTATACATCATTCAGCTTGCAAAAGATGTGTAGCTTCGGTTCCTTAATGGTGTCATTTTGGCTGAATGCTATTAACAGATTACCCCTGCCTAGGGCAGTGGAGCATGTGTGGCAGAAAGATAACCTTGTGTTCGTAATTTAATATTAACTGTTTTCTCCATAGTACCTCTTTCCAGTACATTAACAACAAACCAATATGGCCTTGTCCCCTGCGGTCGTATTCTTCAGCAAAAAAATGGATTACATGATAGCAAGTTCCTGAAGATTTGCAATGAAGTATTACAAATCACTCAACACACGCTCCGCAGAAATGAAAAATAAACAGGCTTAGATTCAATCAAATTTAATTCCTCCAATTTAGCTTTACCGCACTTCAAAGGGTGCTCTTATTAATGTCTTGGTGAACAAATTTAACAGTCACTTTTCCTCCCCTTATATGAAACCCTTCAGTTGTGTTCAACATATAGTGAGATCAAGAAACTGTTTTATTTTATTTATTTTTTTTAGTGACTACTCTGTCACAGTTTGATATAAAAGTGTAAGCCATTTACAGAAAACTCTTTATGGAATTTTTATCCTATTCCATTCCCTGGAGCTAAATTTATATCCTGCATTAGCGATCATAGCACTGGAGTATTAGTCTTTTCCCTCTGCAAGCGGTTCAGGGCAGCCGGAGGCCCTATCACTCTCCACCACTCACATACACAGGCATTATGAGTTTATCTCATCTTCTGCAGCAAGTGCCAGGCCCAATTCATTCCTTTAGGCTACTTTACTAATAACCTCTTCCTTATCAGGGCCTCTCCACCTCAGCTTGTGATCAAAGACCCAATTAATGGGATGGAGAAAGGTGAAGCATTCAAATAATGGGGACAGCTGTTTTTCTCTGTTAGAGAAAAATCCATTTGTATTGTTATCGCGCTCGCACGTCTCTGGCTCCTGTTTAATTCAGTTTCCCTCTATTTCTTCTGATGATAAAAAAAAAAAGTCACAATGAACTCCGAAGAGAATGGCAGAAACACCCCGTGTTTCAACTCAGTCTGGGAGTTATCAGCTCGAGAGTGAAAATACAAGCAGATAAGAGGAGGAAATGTCCAACAAAAACCGTATCAAAAAAATTTAAAATTTTTTCAAGCAGTATTCTGTATTCATACCTCTGATCTCTCTTTCTCCCTCTCTCCCTCCCTCTCTCTCTCTCTCTCTCTCTCTCTCTCTCTCTATTTCATTTTTTTCTGCCCTGCACTGTCTGCTTCAGCTCGCTACCTCAGCAGCGCAGGTGCTGACAACATCTTGAGTTCCACATCAGCTGGAAAGTAATTAAAGAAAGAGAGTAATCAAAATTGGTCAGTGCAGACATTTTTATGAACTGCATGCACTTATGAGCCCGGGGAATCCTTGTTAGAGCTCTGACTTTAAGAAGGATATTCTTCTACAACTCATCCCATCTTCCCCACACTGCTTCTTAAACTGTTTATATTTTCCCCCTTTTAAATATTTTAAGCATTTCCTGCCTTAGATGACACGCGTGCTTTTCTTAACTGAGCCCCAGCGTGAAAAGATTTTATCAGTGATTCTCAGGCACAAAGCAAGACCATTTCCCTCTATCTTTCGTCTTCTAAGAAATTTCCCTCGTCTGTAAGTGCGCTGTCCTTCCTGCCTGATAATGAAGAAGGAAAACGCAGACTTCTTGGATTTAGAGCTAATGCTGTGCTGTCTGTATTTGCTCTTAATAAAGGCAGGTCAGATTCAAAGCTGGATGAGAAACAAAGGTAGCCCTTCGCTCTTACAGTGTGTGGAACATATTTCCTTCTAAGGGTCTAAATCCAGGATTGTTTTTGCTTTTGTCAAATAAGAAGAGAAACATGTACATTGTTTTTTCTCCCCTCAGGAGAATTCCCTTGGAAAGCCAGAATGAGAATCACATATTTGAATTCCTGCCTGAACACATATAACTCGCAAAATAAACATGTAGAAAGCTCCAGTACAGGCAACAAACAGAGACAGCAGAACTATACGGCTGAGCTCCCAGGCTCATCGCTCACTGGGGAACCGAGATGTGTGCGAAAAGAAGTGGAAAAAGGAAAGAAAAAAATCATTATGCATGTTCACGCAAAAATAGACTTTTAAAAGAAGACCGTATGAAAATAAAGAATAATGTGTTCCAGCATGAACTGCAAGGAGGTGAGGTTTTTTCTGTCATTTTTCCTCAATTTCAACCTTTCAAAACACAACAACTTACACGGGCCTTTTCCTCCTCTATTGTAATAAAGCGAGTGTTCTTTCATTTGCATGCCATGGATTTTTATACCCTTTTCTTAATGTTGAACCTTCAGCAAATAACTATAAAATATAAACAAATCACCCCTCTCAAAAAAAGACATAAAGTGATAACATCAGAACTATCAATAATTCCCCCCAGGCACACTAAATATAGGCACTCTTGGTGTCAGTGAAACAGAAAAAAATTATGAAAGGCATCTTCAATATTTCAGCTGCAAAAGGAAAGTTCTATAAAGCTTGTAATGTATTTTTAACTCTTTATCTCTATAGGGGCGATAAGACAGACATAAAGCAACTTCAGCAATCTTAGTAGGACTGGTAAAAAATATTTTCTTTTCTCTTAATAGAAGGATTAGGTCAGTCAGAATAGGCTGGTTGTGTTGGGGTAATAACCAACCACTAGAACCTCTGGGGCTGAAAAATTTGTTTCTCACTCATATGGTGTCCAGTGGGAATCAACAGAGTATGCTGTCCTCATATGTGATAAAGGACACAACGTGACAAAGGCTCCATCCTCTCATGGCGCCACCTTTAGCACATGATTCTTGTACATCTAACACAGCATAGGTGAGAGTGTGGAGAGCATGTTCCCAACAGGAGCCACATTGGTCCAGAAGGGATCAATGTTTCCCACTCACGTGTGGTTGACCAAAGCGAGTCATATCGCCACACCTAATTACTGGAGACCCAATAGCTGCCTTGGGCACTGCTTTTGTTTTCAATATTTAAGAAAAATAAAGTCTATTTAATAAAATTGTGACCAATATCTTATTATAAAATACATAGTAATAACATGATATAAAAGGTACCACATTCAGGTTTTTCTTTTTCTCTCTTTTCTTTTCATGAAAGATGTCACAGTGCCATTCCTCCAGCTCCTATCTGGTACTTCTAATGGTCTCTTCCTTCTCTTCTTCCCAATATCCAAACTTCCTGTTCAATATGAATTATCTGCTTAATTTGAGCTGATTGTTTGAGTAATTGAGTTCATCTTATCTTTACTCCACAAGTCACTGTTCATGTTGTTTAATGAATTGGAAATTTCTATAAAGTCTAAAATACAGCTCAAATCTATGTTTCCTAAGGAATCCTCTGTATAATTCCACTCACATTTATTTCTTCTGTAATGCTTGTAGACGTCTACTACTTACTGTGGCCCAGGCAAGGTACCAGGCCTTTGTTTTTTAACTCTTCACTCCCGTCATTTCCGTGCAAGCATGCTCATCTTCATAAGCTATAAACTTTACATAGGCTTCATCCACACTTCTATTTTTTCATGACTTTACAACCCACATAATTCTTCATAGACAAGATGCCAACTAGACAACTGTGGAATCGATGGGCAAAGATGTCTACAACCTTTTTCAGCTTTGGCTCATATTCTGTCAAGTCACAATCATTCTTTCTTTAGAAAATTTTAGTTCACGGTGATGCTTTGAATCATATTACAATTCTCTTAATATTTTTCTAATTATCACTTAAAACTACAATGTCTTAAATGTCAGAGGAGAGCATTGAGAGTAACAAATAAAGGATATAAATACAACGTGTTTCCAAGAAGCTGATGTAGAAAGTGTCAGTATCATTTACAGATATTACAACATTTTTGGGTAACTAGGGCAAGAGTGTGTTTCAAAACAATCAAAATCTGAAAAAAGACTTTTTTAATGGGGGGGTCAACTTCAAATATCAAAAGCTTTAGGATCTCAGGGGCTCCTCTCCTCCCCTGTAGTGGCAGAAAAAAAAAAGGGCCTTCGCTTCACTCCAGTGTAGCATAAGTCAGTCATCTGTTATTACGAAAAGTTGACAAGCCAGAAGAGCTTGGGTTGTGGAGTAACAGAGGCTATTTTTGCTTTAAAACTAGAAATTGGTATGCTGCAATAATTATATTCATCTTTATTTCAGTCTAATTTTATTCTCTCTTTTTCTGGTCTATGTGTAGTTATCAGTAACTTGTAAGCAAAGTGTTCATTTTCACAGAGCCAGATGTGTCCCAGAGAATTTGATATCTGGGGTACATTTCCACATGCAGCAGCCAGATAGATAGATAGATAGATGATAGATAGACAGACAGACAGACAGACAGACAGATACCATGCATGGACAAATGCATAAATGTATCAAATGATATTATGACACTGGTGTGCATACTTTGGCCATCCTCTCTCACCTGGCAATGGAACTGGGAGATTTGCTTCGCATGCCACCATCTCACTAACGTCCGGAATCCTGCCCTCTGTTTCAATAGATTTATGTGTCCTCTGGGGAGGTAAATAGATACATCAGCGTTCTCGGATCCATCCTGCCAGAAGCTCCTTAGCTCTTCAGCTGTCAACTGAGACTACAGTGGGAAGACTGAGCCTACAGTTTATCAATCTAGACTTGCACAGAGCTCACCTCGGTGGCAACAGACGGTCCACTGGTAGGATGGCTCTACTCAGCAATGACATGACGGGTAGACAGCCTGAGGTGGGTCACCCTTCGATTCTCTTTCAGAGTCATCACTTGCACATTTTGTACTCTTGTGTACAGTAGAAATTCTTCCTTGGTTTTGTTTCCAGCTTGGTGGGAAATTAAAGAAAACTATGCCAGAAAAGCACCATCCCAGTTCTGTTAGAATAAGATGGTTTTGTGCTACATTTAAAAAGTCATATCAAACACACAAATCTGGGATGTGTGTCATGTGAATGGTTTTCTCTCACATATTTACTGCCCCACGGTGCCCAACTGTGCATCCTTATACAGAACCCTGTGCGGATGCTTGTCGCTCAACCTGTTACCTGCTGCCATGTCAGCATTTTCCAAGGACTTGCACTATCTAATGTTTTCATCTTTGATATCTTGGTTTTAATAACAACAGAATTTCTAATATTTGTCAAGCTTGGAGTTAGATTTATATATGAAATGCCTATTTTTCATGATAAATTTGAAAAATTCACACAGGCTAAATTGTTAGTCTTTAAAAATCAGAAACAGAATTTCATAAGATTTTTATAATCAATGAGAGAATGGAATTCAGCATAACTTTCTGAGAATAATGTGGAAATATTTACCAATACTTTACTTACATCTTTTATCCTAGAAATTCTCTCTCTAGATATCTACCTGTATATAAATAGGTATATAATAAAGTTGTTCATAAAAGGATATTAAGAACAAGAGGAAACACTCACAGTTTTCTACATACCCTTCAACAGGAAATTGATTATGTGTGTTAAATCCTTACAACAGAGTGGTTAGCAGGTCTTCTATTTTTGTTGCTGTTGTTGTCTCATTTTTATTTTTTGTTTTTTAAGACAGGGTCTCACTCTGTAGCCCAGACTGGTCCTGAACTTACTAGGGAGCCCAGGCTGGCCTTGAACTCACAGAAATCCTCCTGTCTCAACCTCCCAAGTGCTGGGATACAAGTGTGCACTACTATGCCCAGCTTATGTGTTGCCAAGGAATTGAACTCAGGTACTTAGCATTTGACTTAGCACTTTCTAGCCAGGCACTTTAACTGCTGAGCCATTCCTCCAGGCCCAGCAGGTTTTTAAAGAGTAAGTCATTGCAACAGCCGTATAAGTCACCAAAGAATTTTAGGATTCATTCACATATTCACTTAATTATTGTTCTACCAAGGATTTAACTGAATGCCTTCTGCATGGTAGACAATGTTTTTGGTATGACAATTCTACAGTGAATGGGATGTGATACCTGATCCATGCAGCTTATATGGGAGGAGGAAACAGAAAATTCAAAGATAACAGAATATAATATTATATAGTGGTAAGTGCTAGAAGGAAAAAAATATGCCAAGCTAAGGAATAGAACACAATGAAAGCAGTACTAAGTTTGGATAAGGGCATCTAGAAAACCCTCTTTAAAAATAAAATTTGGAAAGGCCTGGGTTAAGTGAAAGACTGGACCATGCAAATGACAATGGGGAGGGAGTTCCAAGGAGAAATGGTGTCAGGTATGAAAGGTGCTTGTATTAGTTTGGGTTCTTTCAAAAGGCAGAATTTACAGAAATTATAACAAAAAGGATTTATTTGGAAGGCTTACAAATCTGAGGATAGAGACGGTCCAAGATGGCGGTCTGCAGGTGTGAGAGCTGGAGTGTCCAATGGCTGCTCAGTCTTGAAGTAGAATGCTTGTGAGAGTGTGCCGTAGATCTTGGTTGTTCAAAAAACAATGGAAAAGACCGGAGACTGAAGATTGGTGACTGAAGATCAGCAACAAGCAGACAGGTGCATGTTAGGGATTGGAGCAAATTTGTATGAAAATCTGTGGTGTGTAGTAAGTCGGTGTACATAGACAATTGAAAAAGCGAGAGCTTTTCTATAGGAAGGAGCTGTAACAATCTTTCTTCTTCCTTCCTTTTATACAGTTTGAGCTTCCTGTTGGGCCTCCCCCATCTGGGTGGGTTCTCTTTCCTCATTCGCTGGCCCACAAATCACTCACACTCTAATCCAGGCTGGTTCCTTATTGCCTAATCTAGGTGTGGTTCCCACACCCTAATCCAGCCGTCTTCCTGATTGCCTCAAGTTGACATAATCGCTTCAGTAGTCACAGTGCTTATCTACACTTGAAAAATATTGACATGAGAAAATGAATTATGGCTGGAACTCATAAAAAAGAAGAGTGATAGACAATGAAGTTGTAGAAATAATCAGAAAAGACAATTGCATTTCATAGAGTTGGGCATCTCTTTTTGACCAAAAAATTAACCCAGAAAAGCATAGCAAAACAATTATAATATAAAATGAATTAAAATTTTCAAAAATGTTGATAAGATTTATCTTTTTCCTGTTAAGCTTATAAGAGTAAGAGCCACCTGCTCTTTATGTAGTATAATACCATGTGAGTGGAACTTTACTGACATTAAGGATTACAAATTTTGAAATAGCTGATAATTTTGGGCATGCTGAAATGGAAAAGGCTACATTTTTATGATATTAACATGCTCTTCTTACAGATTTTTCAGAACGCAGACAAGCATATTGATGGCTGTTTTTGTAATACTGCAGGGTCTTCTCTACTGTCAGGAAGCAGATGGCCGAGTTGAGGCAGAAGTGTGTGCAGAAATCAAATCATACTGACTCACGCAATCTAATTGGGAAATTTTCATGGATTTTTCAAGCCACTTGTTAGACCACTGCTTTTATGAAATTATGAAATTGATCACAATGATAGCATTCATTCACATCCTGCAAATTGTCAAACATTACAAAACCAGCAAATTAAAGAAAATAGAGCCAACACGCCACCAATTTTAGTAATGCCCTACTTTGAGTTATAAAATAGACAAAATTATGAGATCTGATCGAAATTTATACCAAATACTTACATTTTTAAGAACTTATTGCAGTAAAAGACACATGGCTATTGATCCCTCCGAATATTTCCCCTTATGTCAAACATAACTTATCTATCTCTTAGCTCTTGCTACTGTATGAAACAGTACTGGAAGCCCTCTGTTAAGAATGTCTTTAGTTGGCACTGTCATAGCTGCCTTGATGTCCTAAATAGATTAAAAAACTATTAGGGTTTTTACTTTGGATAACAGTCAGAAGTCACATGGCATCAAATCTGGCAAATAAGGTAGATGAGGACAAGCTGTCATGTTTTTGGGAGCCAGCCTTTGGGTTGGATGGCACCTGGCATCAGCAGTCACTGTATTATTTTTTATCATGCCTCATAAAGACACTCACAAAAATACTTCTAGAACTGCTTTAGAAAGTGGCAGGAATAACAGTGTAAGTGTTTCTGAAGCAAGGGTTAGTACTTTGAGAGAGAGTAATGGAATATGACTTTTAATTCAACTTTTTAATCTTACTATTTATCATATATTTTGATGATATCAGTTTGTCTTGCCTGAGAATTATTTTAAACATTCAAACCACTACAGAGAGCTCTTTTCTTCTACCTGACTAACTTGCTAGAGACGAGCCCACAGTTATCCATAGTGGAAGAGATATTTCTGAAGGAAAAGCAAAGGATTAAAGAAAAATCTTGGTTCACTGTGACTCCTTTCTGAGGAATTGACTATATCTTTTTATTATTTTCTGTCTTTCTCCTTCACTCTTTTTTTTTTGTCTCCTCACCATTGCCGTTTGGAAGCTATGTTGACTCTGAATTTTGTCTTCTATAATTAGAGTATAACAATGCAAAACATAATGAGGGAAAAAAGTGACATTACTGGATATCCCTTTCATCTCTTCAGGTCACTAAGAAAGGAGGATAGACAGGGCTTAAAAAAAGATCCATGATTTTGTTGTTTGTTTTTACAGTACGGGAAATCAAACCTAAGGCCTTTGCACTGAACTATATATACAGTCATGTGTGCGTGTATGCATATACATATGTATGTTTGTATGTATATGTATTTACTTACTTATATTTTGAAACAGAGTCCTGTTAAGTAGCTAAATAAGTAACAGTATAGCTTGAATTTCCAATCTTCCTTTCGCAGCCTGCCCAAGTGCTGAGATTATGGACTTGAGTCTCCATATTCAGCAGTTCTGCCTGTATATTTTAAGAGCTGCACGTGGCCACAAATTCAATGTATAGAACTTAGCCGTGGTGGAGAGCATCATGGCCTCCAAAAAGGTTTGCTCATGGCCTAACATCTGGTCACCGGAATTGTGATCTTATTTGAAAGTAAGGAAATAGCAGATAGAGTGAAGTTTAGATGAGATCATTGTGAATTAAGAGGGCTACAAATCCAACAACTGGTTTTTTCACAAGAGAAGTTATTTGGAGAGACAAAAAGACACAAAGAACACATCAGAGAACACAGACAGGTTGGGAGTCAGGTATCAGCAAGCCAAGGAACTCTGGGGATGGCTGGTAACTGGCAGAAGCAATAGGGAGGCCAGGGAGGATTCGCTCCAGTGGGTTTCAAGGAGTATCAATCTGCAAAACCTTCATTTTTACACTTAGAACTACCATTATATATCTGTTATCTTAAACCCAAAATTTGTGGTGGTTTTAGTTCCTCTTCTGAGGAAACTAATACACTGACCAACTCTATGACTTTCCCTCATGATGAAACCAATAAATTCTCAAATCTGAAAGCACTGTTTATAGGATAGGCATCATCTTAAGAAACTGCCTATGTGATATCATACTTTGATGAATAAAATTATCTGGAAATTTTTATGTATAATAAATAATAAAATATACACATTTGTCAGTAAAACTGCTTGATCAATTCATGCTAAATGCCATTTTAAAATTAGGAATGACTGAGATAGAACAAAGAAATATGAAAGTGAAAATGTACTATTGATTTCCTGAGGGAAAAAGTGTGATCATCATTTAGCAATCAAAATAGTGGAAGCATACTAAAAAATGTTTCTATGAAAGCCAGAGAAACACTGAATAAGCACAAAGCAGCATGAGTTTATAACAACGAACCCATGCCAGAGGAACTTGATTGATTTTCTTTCAGTTTCATTACATAATTAGCTCACTAAGGGAATCCTGTAGTAGACACTGTATATTTCAGCATTAGAAAAATACTTAATTGGATCTCATGAAGCCCTGCTTTTAAACTGAAGCAAAATTGGCTGGCACACACACATTCCCACAAATAGAAAATGGGTGAGAGGAACATAAACAAGAAAAACTGATGAACGGCAGCAGCCTGAGCGTGTGAAAGGGTATCCAGTGGTGAGTCAAAAGAATTGGACTTAGATTGAGCTCTATTTAATATTGACTATAATAATCTGGAAAAATGGACTGCATTCTATGTGGTCATTAAAATAGTACAAGATATCGATTACTAGAATCCCTGGGCCCTAAAATAGCAGTGATTTTTGTGAGGTTACCAAAGCCCAAAACTAAAGACATATGAAATACGAATTTTTCCACAAAAGTATGTAAGATGAAGTGCTGAGGAGCAGAGATGTTTGTAGCAGGGGCTGTGACATCCAGAGAATACCTAGCTGCCCAGTGATGTCAGTTAGAAAGTATATACTGAGCACTTGTTCAGCAAATATTTACTATGGAGATATGAGATAGATAATTACTTAGGTACAAACCATTTATTAGAGACCAACAGGGTGGTTCTGCTCTCAGAACACGTAGCCTATTGGAGATACAGAACACAGACACAGTGCACGACAAGAAGGGTAAGATGGAACAGGGAACAGGCGCTATTTTGAAGAATGGTAAATGGTTTTAAAAGTAAGACGAGAGAGCGTACCATACAGAAGTCTGTGGTAAGCACTTTCCAAGTACATGAAAGAGTCACAACAAATCCTTCAGAAAAGTAGCTTTGGGAACCCGTCACTCTGCTGTCCTCAGATCTGTGTCCACCGACGATGAGCACCTCTACGGCCTCCTTCTTAGCACACAGAGTGTGAGTTCCACCTATTTCCAAGTACTGGATGATTCCTGCCTCACAGAATGAATCAGGCAACTGACTCATGTATGCATCAACTTTATACATCATGATTCAATAGCTACTCCTGAACAAAAGGAAGAGAGGAGGAGGGCATTAAAATAACAAAATGTGGAGAGTTCTGCTCCTCACAATTTGTTCCTTTGAATCTATTAACCAGACATTGGCCTAAGGCTCTCGTGCCATTTTCACAAGAACATTTTGTAGCTGACATGACTTAAAGAAATTTTTGGTACATGTCATGTAAAGGGTTTGTGGATGTAGAGCAGTAATGTTGAACGATACAAGTACAATATAGAATTCATGGAAGGGAAAACGCTTAAGAAGAGAAAAGCAGAAAAATATATATGTTGCACTACGATTACTTTCTATATAGCAGAGGCCACTCATGGGAGCCACGATGCATGAGGGAAGTAAGGCCCCAGGAGGAGAGGCTTGATGAGGTCAGCAGCTGGACGCCAGACATGCACACTCCAAGGGAGAATGAGCCCAGCCTTCCTGTCAGAGAAAACAGGTATGGCTATTTACACCTACTTGCTCTGAGAACTAGTATGTGTTTCAGAGGATCTCTAAGCCTCAGGAACAATACAAGCAGGGTGCTGAAGACTAACTTTTACCTGCAGGGGTCCTGTGGAAAAGCCTTGTCCTCCCAGAATGCTGACAGCAGCAAAGCTCAGCTGACCCAGATCTCTGCTGCTCTACAGAAGAGGGGAGGTCAGCTAGCCACTCATATTTGTCTCTTCCTGTATATGACCCCTAAACCTAAATCAACTACAACATCTGGTAAACTAAGAAACAACAATTTGGTAGGCTTCATTTCTGCCCCATGCATTTCTTTGTCTTTCTCTGCATTAAGATTACATCATGCATAGTGAAGTGCGTCAGAAGCAGAAGGTGAAACATCGAATGGTCTCTCTGATATAAGAAACGCAGAACATAACTCCTATGGAACTTAAAATGAAAAACAAAGTGAAACAGGGGGGTGGAATGGGGAGGGAGGGAGGGAGGAAGGGAGGGAGGTGACAAAAGGAGAGTGAGAAAGTCTTTGTCATCTTGACAAGATACGTATGTGCACAAAATCCTCAACTTCATTGTACACCTTAAATCTTGCACTAATACATATCAATAAAATGGGGGGGGGGGGGGTTTACATCTGGCTCTTGAGACGCAAGGCAGGATAACTGTCCTGAGTTTGAGGCCAGCTTGGGCTTCACAGTGAGTTCAGCATCAGCCTGGATTTTAGAGCAAGACTGTCTCAAAAGCAGAACAAAATAAAACAACAAAGCAAAACAATCCATCTGTCTTATCTACCTTAGTACTATATATCTGCGTGCATTTGTGTGCATGCACATGTGCGTGCACACACATGGTAAGTCAGTACATATAGTAGAAAAGTGAAAAAAAATGAATCAGCTTTTCCTAAACTGCTTGGTTAATAAGGAATAATATAAGTTAACATTTTAGTCAACTCTATGTTGAGCTTTGTCATTAAGAAAAAAATTATTTAATTGTAGGACTTATTTTTCTCATGTCACCAATAAGGGAATTAATAATAAAGTTGTCAAATGTTTGGTCAAAGATACAAGAGGCAGGGGTATGATTGGAATTCAGAAAGGTCTGAACTCAAATCTCAGTTTTTCCATAAAACCCAAGAACCAGAATCCAGTCATTTCATGCTGGGTCTGCTTCCTATTATCCACACTAGCCTCGATATCCCCTTCAGCTGAGAAATGTTTTGCAACTAGGAGACCTTCTTAAGCAAAGCCATTTGTTATCAACGTCCCCACTGAAGAGTCTTTTATAGTCATTTTTGTTATTGGAACTTTTGGGAATGTACTTAATACTTGTGTAGTATCTATTATGAGTTATTGTTTTATGGGAATAAGGTTGAATCCCCAAACTTAATCTGTTTTTTATTATTTTATTAGTTGTATTTGTCATACCCAATAATAACAATCAGCTTGGAAAATCGGTACATCTACATACTTAATTCGTGAGGTAAAAATCTTCATGTCCGTTTGACAGAACTTTGCCTGAGGTTGCTTTGACTGGGAGGGGTGGTCGAAGGTTCTGCAGGCAGTCTAGCTGTGGGTTAGTGTTCTTCCACGTAAGTTTGTGCAGCCTCCATGGGGACAACCCAACAGTGGCTTTGTTCTAGATGAGTCTTTAGAGAATAAGGAAGGAAGTACTGACAAGCCATTTTCTCACAGGAGAGTTCCACACCTCCCATTTCCTTCCAGAGGCTCTGGTCTTTATGGGCCCTATATTTCCTTTCCCTCTCTTCCCCCAGGCATGCTGCCGGCTTACACCACCCATGACCCTTTGAATCCACACTCTCCCATAGCTCAGGAACATATTTAGACTGTCTGGGCCTCAATTTCTTCATCCACATCATGAGGTAATTGTAATAAAATTAGGAAACTTCACAAAAGCACTCTAGGTTTTTGTCAAGTTTAAATGAAAGAAAATAGAAAAAGCACTAATATGGTACCAAGTTCTTAATATGTATTAGCATTTTTTACTGCTGCTAACTTGATACTTGTGATGACCTCTCTACTGTTATCTTTCCCAATGTAGAATAAACTTTAGTGGTCCCTGTGTTTGACACACAACAGAAACTCAGAAATGTCTGTTGCATGAATGACGTCCTTATTATTTTTCCTGAGAAATTCCCAACACTCTTAGAGCTCCATCTGTCCCTCTTTGTTCTCAACATCTCCCTTAATGATCCCAAGGGAAGCAGCCACTGAGGGACATCCCAGTATGCATTGCGCCATTACCAATCACATGGCCTGTTCTTTGTTGATACATATGCGAACCCCAGGCTTTCTCTCTCCACAATTTTTCTCTAACTGCTGAAGTTTTCTGTACAATGTGCCTGTTGAGTACAGCCTGAAAATGGAGAGTGAATGGAGATAATTTGGTATATTATTTTGTGGAATATAAAAGATAATTTCTGCATTCCATTCCAGATGTCTACACAGAGAGAAGTTCTCTATTTTCCCACAACATGCTTGTCAATAAACGTAATTTTAGGGAGAAAATGCTATTTCCCTCTGCATATACATTTGAATGTTTTCAAAGTCGTTTTTCAAAGAGAAATGATATTGCCCTAGGAAAAATTATGTGAGACATTAGGTCTGGAGCTTTTTTTTAAATAACAAGTTGAGAACAGCTAAAGTCACCCCTTTAATATTACTTTCAGCCAAGTCTCTCTAAAGTAGGACAAGAAGATCTAAAACAGCTCTCTGTCTCCCATCCACTTGCCATTTTCTGTTTCTCTTAGCTGATCAATGTCCTTTTCCATGGGTCCGTAACTGGCCTATCTTTGTCTTCTGATGACCTCTAAAGAATGAAATGACCAATCTTCCTAAACTCTGCAGATATGCCAATCGACTTGTCCTTTGGAATCTCAAAGTAGCTCCAGAAAAAAGGGGTCTGAGGGAGCACAAATCAACAGCTTCACCAGGAATATCCCAGAAGCTTCCAGTCTGCCAGAATTAACTCGTTCTTCTTACTGTCTCTATTTGTTTCCTTAGCTCTAAGGTGAAAAAAATTACGAAACTCTTCTGAACATCAGCATACTCCTTTTTAACAATATCAATAAATAGTGTTTGCAAAGGTGTCCCTAAAACTGCACATTTCTGTCCTGTCATTCTTCTTTACATAGTTCAATTTAATTTGACCATTTTAAATGGTAGACATCTTATATGTCAAATGGAGATTTAGTTACTGCTTTGTCTGGTGGGTCTTTTGCTGGGTAACTTGGCCAGAGTTTCTGGTCTCTGCTGGGACTAGTGCCAAAGGAAAAGTTCATGTCCATAAGACACTAAATCTCAAAACCAGAAATAACTCGTGGCAAAAATGAACAAGGATATGTGTACTTTATAAGAATCAGTTTGAGGAAGACTTTGTAAAAAAAATATTAAATATTTAGCAAGTGAATATAGACACCATACATAAAAGTCTGGTAACATAAGCTTCCCCATGTTCTTGAGGAGAAATGCCTGCCTAATTTTCCCCTTAACTAAGTAATCCTCTTTCCACTACTCAAGACTGCTAATAATTGAGAAAAACAGCTAAGACATTAAAAAAATCTATCTAGATTTAAAATTTTTCATTGTCTCATTGGATTTAAAAGTTATTGTGAAGTTCTGTCAACTCAGCTGACATGCCGTTCAAAGATGCTCTAGCAAACCAAGATGTGAGTTCTGTTCCTAGAAGAGTAGGTCAAAACACTCAGCTCAAGCAACAAGACACCTGACAACATGTGATCAGTCAAAAAGATTCCTTTCTATCAGACTTGAAATCACCTGGGAATGTCTATCTAGTTTATTTGCTTTCCTTCAGATCACACAATGGCTCCATGTGTCTTTTTATTGTATCTCATCTCAGATCCAGACTGCATATCTCACTCTCTAATCTAAATTTTTCTGTTCCGTCATCCATGGTAACCTCTTCTCAGTCCCTTGAAAGTGTTTTTCCACAATAAAGATTTTTACAAAGGCGGTATCTTCTGCCTAGATCGCTCCTCCACTCATCCCTAAACACATATATGAACCCTTCAGTCATGCGCTAGCTCACCGTAGAGTTAGTTTCAGCTTTCAGTTTTAATGTTACCTCTCTGGCTCTTCATAGCCACCCTCTACAAGCAGGTCTGCTGAAAGCTGAATTCTTTATTGAGATACTCAGCTCATCATCAAAGTGTTTACCGTGAATTAAAATGCTATGTATTTGCTTTGTTTACTTCTTCATTGTTTTCTAACTTACTTATTATCTGTTCCTCCCCCAACACAAAAAAACTATGCTTTTGTTTGGATTAATTTTTTTCATACCAAACTTCAGGTTGAAATTTGGTTCCCACTTTAATAGCAAGCAGAGCTAATAGAGTCTCCATGAGGAGATTGGGTTTACTAAGGGAGCTTAATGTTCTTCTTGAGGGGGGCAGATTCCCACACTGAAAGTGGGTGGTTATAAAGCCAAGTTGGCAACTCCCGTCTTTCTCTCTCACCAAATGCCCTACCTGCCTGCCCTTCAGATTTTTATGTCATATTTTAGTGGCAAATGAGTCCCTTACCAGGTTTTGCTGCCTGATGTTGAAATTTTTAGCCTTAGGAACCATAAATTAAACAAGTTTCCATATAAATATTCTTAACGGATTACCCAGCCTCGGGTATTTTGTTATGACTACCTCAAATGGTCTAAGATAAATTGTGTCTGTTTCCTGTTATATTTCTTCTACAGCTGAGTGCCATCTATGGTAGATAACAGGAACTCCATGAGCAAATGCTGAAAGCATGAGTCAATGAATCAATGAGCAACTGTGAAACAAGAAACACAGAATGATATAACTTACGTGGGAGTAACAATCTCCTCAACATTTTCAATCTACATTCACAGTCATAGTCTCATACAAGAGTCCTTCAATCCTCTCCACTCACTAGACTATCAGGGAGAAATTTTTGAAGTTTCAGGTGCCTGGATATTTTATCAGACTACCTGAATCTGAATCTTTGGAGGGACGCTCCTGTGTTCTGGTAGTTTTAAAAGTTCTCCACATAATTCTAATTTACGACTAACACCAACTTATTTCAATGGTTCTGAATTGTGAAATTCATTGGAAACTCCTGGCGACCTTGTTAAGTCACAGATTTCTGGGTGGGACCCCTAGTTTCTAAGAGTGTGCATTTCTAATGAGCTCCCAGGTGGTACTGCTGGACAGAGAGCTGCACTTTGAGAGCCATCAATATTCATTCTTTCCTGTAGATTGTGTTGTGTTTAACTTCCCACTTTCGAAGGAGGGGAAATGCCAGAAGGGCTTTTACAGAAGGAGACAAAAAGACTTGAAAAGAAAACAATAGGATGCTTTAGGAATAGTTTCTGAGTTAATCACTTCCATGTTGCTCACGATCGAGTAGAGACACGAGAGAAATCACAGAATACCATTCAGCTGAGAGATGTAGGCAACAGGAGATACAGTACATCAGCAACCCACACTGCAGTGATATATAGACAGCATCCTGGGAAGAAAAATCCCAGTGTGTGCCAAGGAAGAAAGATGACGCTGTGTATCTGCAAAGAGCATAGAACTTCCTCAGTACAATCATAGACTCAATTCTGGTCTCATCTCAATAATGCTGCCTTTGAATAGACTGATTTCTACATGTGATTTTAAGAACTATCTTTACATCCACAAGCAGCGTGCAGCCTGGTGGATTTTCCATAAGTTAACATGCACTTGGAGTAGCAATTAACTGTGCCATTGCTTTAAACTTTGCCTTAATGCTTAATATTTATACTCTATCCTAAGTGTTTCAGTACTTTAAGAGGGTCGGTTTCCTGAGCAAAGGCAGAGGACGTGATGCACCTTTAAATGCAGCTAAGCTGATCCCCTCACTTAAGAGCATCAGTACATCATTTTGCAATCACATATCTCAGAATAATTTATACAATCAATTAAAGAGCATTATCAAGGGATGATTTGACAGCTGTTGCCATGCCAACCAGGGAAGTAGACAGCGCCTCCGTGTTTAAAGGCTGCACCTGGTGATGGATGTAGCCGATTTTGAGGACTCAGACAGAATCACAGATGTCCAAAGGTGTGGAGGCAACATGATTTAAAGCTTTGATGTTGTGCCATTTTTACTGGCAAAGGGGTGTTGATGGCATGTTGTTCACTTTCTCATTAAAATTCTGTCATTTTTCACAGTGTTCTGCATTCAGAGCTGAAAACTGAAGTGAGAATGCACTTTACAGACTGATAAAATATGATAGCAAAATGGATGATGTTCATTTGCAGGCTGAATTAATTTTTAAAAAAAGTTTGTGTCAGTGCATTTATGAAAAGCCCGTTAATCAGACACAAGTTTATCAGCCTTAATGGATATATTTTAAACACTTTTGCATTAATAATTAAAACGTTAGATGGCAAATGGCTTCCAGGGCATTGAGCTAAAAAGTGCTTGGAACAGACCACTAGGGAGCAGAAGAAAAAAGTACACTTCCAAGGCCGACATGTTGTGTGATTTCCGCATGCCAGCGGACACAACAACATCAATAGGCCTTAGAGACTGCAGCATGGGCTGACTTTCCCCTGAGGGAGGCATCATCTCAGAAAACAAGGGAAGTCTGCGAGGATTCCCAAGTACGGACCCTATATTAATAAACGACAGAGATTAGACTACAGTTTATGGAACTGGCAAGCCAGGTGTCTTCCCAGCATGCCATAATTCTTTACCTTATTACACTGCTCCTTCTGATTTTATTAACATAATGTAATTAAATATTAAGTATAATTAGTATGTGATAGCTATGCTGATCCCAAAGTTTTTTTCTTAACAATGTGATGGTTATAAACTTAAGGTCCAAGGCCACTGAGTATGAATCTTAACTCTACCTGTGGTATGTGACGTTGAGTGAGTTACTTGACCTCCCACTCTCTACATTTCTCTTATCTATAAAATGCAGATAATTGCCTCCAAATCTTAATAATTTTGTGAAGAATGAATGAGTGAAAATATGTAATGTCGACGGCAAGCACCTGAAGAGCTTATTCTCATGGTTGCTTACAATTACCATGATTATTAGTATCATTATTTTTATCCTAGCATTACTATAAGTAGCGGTTGAAGCAATCATTCAAAAATTGAGTTGTAGTAAAGGGAGTGATTGCAAAGCAAGCCAGTGATTTGCTGAATAAATTCATTTTTTAATAGGAAAAGTTACATCTGTGTAACTTTTTTTAAACAAAATTTCATAGAAATAAGTCACTAGGGATAGGCACAAGAGACATGTTTTCTAATGTTTTATAGCAAAAATTGCTTTCTTTTCAACACGGCCTTTTACTCAGGGTGTAATAGAATAGTAAAATGTTTTTAGAAGTAGAGACTGTACAGAAGCAGAGATACTTTAAAGCCAAATAACTACCTGCCAAAATTACATTCAGGAACATTTTAGCATTACAAAAATGTCTTTTAGAGTTACAATTTGGGACTGGATTTTCTGTACCCTACTTTCAGGAGTGGAAGAGCAATTCTCTCTGCTTGAGAGAAAGCAGAGAAAATCAAAGAACTGTTGCTCTGCTTTGTGATTCGGTGAGAAAAGAAAAGGAGTCCTAAAGTTTAGTCAAAAAAAAAAAATAATAATGAGATGTCACGGCAAGCCATACCGTAGATCCCTCAAGCCCATCCCTGAGGACTTATGTGAACTTACTAGGCGATTCTGGAGAAAAGTGAAGTGTTTTTAACCCACTATTCAGATTTCTGGTGTATTCTTGATCATAAATAAATAAAATAATATTTTTTATGATGGATCATATCTTCTCATCCTTCCAATGTTAAATGAACAAAAAAGGGGATGATTTATATAACTAAGAAACATTGGAAGTCATGTTGACTGGCCTGAAACACAATAATAAAGAATTTAAGACCAAACGCAGGCTACCTGACAGACTTTTATTTTAGTACTATTAGCTTTTAGAATCAAAAGTTGGTGTCTAAATCAAAAAGAGAGAGGGAGAGGGGGAGAGAGAGAGAGAGAGAGAGAGAGAGAGAGAGAGAGAGAGAGAGAGAGAGAGAAAGCTGTGTTATTGCCATTAGGAAAAACTAAGTTCAAAAATTTCTTAGAAAGAAATTGGAATTGTCCTTCAGACTATGCTAATACTGTGCTCAATTTGAATGCCGTTAAATGCTTTGTAATAGTTGTGCACGACTGATCACCTGTAGATAGATGTGCATGTCTCCAAGTGCACACATTTCTCCACATGGTGATTATATACAACGGGTTAAAACACAAGCACTGAGTACATACATATACATATGTATGCATGAACTAAGTACCACCATGGCCTGTATGTATTGCCGATGCTTGTATGCCAGCACTGGTTGTTGGGTCTTAGTTTTAGCATTCTCTGTTCCTGGTGACCAAAAAGAAAAAAAAGAGGGCCAGAGGCATATCTCAGTGGTTAGAGCACAAGTCCAGCAAGTGCAAGGCCCTGAGTTTGATTCCTTAACACCACATAAACTGGGCGTCGTGATGCACAGCTGTCATCCCAGTACTCAGGAAGCTGAGACTGGAGAATTGCCATGAGTTCAAGGCCAGCCTGGGCTACATGGTAACTTCAGGATGAGCCTCAACTACAGACTGAGACCCTATCTCAAAAAAATATATATTTTTAAATAGAAGAATCTCTCATCACACAGACTTACTAACAATAAAATGTGCCTGCTGAATTTTAAAAAGTTATGTATCTTGTATACTATGTACGCTGTAAGGACCTTAAAGTTGAATTGGAAAGAGAAAAACAAATATATGAAGAGTTAAATAAGAAAGCACTGAAATAAACACTAACGGTGGTTTATACTTATTTTCCAGATGAGTGATATGAAAGATATAATAAATATTTAATATTTCTCTAGAAATGAAGGTTTTTCTCTCTCTTTGGTTTTCCACTTTGCTTTTGATTTTGATCAATTTCTTTATTTTCAGTTTTATTTATTTAATGTATCCAAGATTTTTCTTTTTGATATAAAATGTGCCAGTATCTAATTCTTTATACCTTCTTCTTGATACCTTGGAATAGTAGAAGGGTTCTACATTTAGAACTCTTGATAAGTCAGTTTGGTTTCAAAATGTTGGTGTCAGTTCTTTGTATAATAATCATCAATAACTTTTGAGTAGAAAAAGAAAGTCTACTCATTCACTGAGCAAGGAAGCATTTATTGAATGCCCACTATGGTGACAGGTATCAATGTCACAGAGAAACAGAAGGCAAGGTGTCTGCCATTGAAGAGCAAGTATTTTTCTAATAGAAAAAAAAAAAAAACCTAAAACACACACACACACACACACACACACACACACACAAAATTGGTCTTCGAGGGCTCTTGAACAGTTCAAAATTTTTAAAGGCTTAAAGTTACCCCAAATTATATTGTTTCAAAAGACAATATCTCTTGTTCATGTTTATCTTTTGTAAGATATCTTGATAATAGCCCAAGATTTGCTGCACCTTTGGAACTAGGCGGCTGTCCTCTGTGACCACTTCTTCATTCCTTTCTTTCCGCCTTCTTCCTGCCGGTTCCTGCCTTTTCGTTTCCTGTTCTCTCCTAAAGTCATTAAACTCACTTCCAATCTTCAGGAGATAGAGGGAGGGACAGAAGAGGTAATGGGCTTTCGATGCTTTTTCATTTTTTCAAAGAACTGACTATTTCTGAGACTATTCTTGAGTTACTTGAATCACCAGTCACTGCTTAAAACACTGAGGACACATCCCTGCCTAGAGGACAAGTTAGAGGGTTTATGTGTGGGAAGCTGTCCCCAAACAAATGTGAGAGCTCTAGGCAAAGGGATTTCAAAACCAGTGGTTAAAGGAAATGAAACACACATGGAAAGACCGACAGAGATAAAATGAGAATTTACTTCAAAGTTACTTTACGACATACAGATGACTTGACTTAAAAAAGAGCTGAAACAGAATAATTATGAAATTTCTCATAAGACCAAAATATGCTAAAGTACTTGCAAAGACTGGCCTTATGTATGGCCTTATCTCTCCATCTCTTGGCTGTGTCTCCTTTAACCTTCAATACGAATGCTTTGAAAAGAAAGATTGTTTATGCCGATTTCATGGTCAAAAGTTCTATGCAAGTTTTGTTTTCCTTCAAATTTTTAAGGTCATGAAGTCAAGAAATATTAGTCCAAATTAAATTGGACAACACCAAGCACTCACAGAGTAATAATAAGTGATTTAAATGTTATGGGAAGACATAATGATTTACTAAATTTGAATAAGATATTAAATGAATTTTGTATCATTCATTCTGCCATTGTAAAACTAGAGTTTCTCAGTCAACGGGGTTAGGCCTGATACTATATTAAAAAGTAATGTTTACTGTTTAATTTAAACACAAAATTCTTTAACTTTCAAAATTCATTTTTATTGGTTGTTTTATTCAGTCTCTCCAACAAGCTGAGATTTACTGATGAAATAGGTGTATGAGAAAAGAAAAAGCTTGACACAATATTGAGCATTTACTTACAGTATACCAAGTTCTATGCTTGATACTTGATGCATGGGAATAAAGTAAATGCTTGTTCTAAATCTGTGAAGGTACTTTGATTGTTCACATACTTACTTTATGACTTTGTTTACTTACCTAAAAAATCAGTACAATAAGATCTAACTCACACCATGAGGATTAATGAGTGTGTATGTATGTGTATGTGATATTTAGAACAGTGGGTTAATTTCAATTTGAAATGAGTGTTATAATGAATATTGTTGTCATTTTGTAATAGCTCCATTTAGTTTTAGAGGACTAATTATTTATTTACTTATCTATTTATTACTTTGAGAAGTTAAATAACGTGTAAATAGTTGAGTGGGAATTTCAACCCAGATCTACTGACTCAATTAATCATTACTATTGTACCTTCCAAAATCACTAAAGATAGAAATAGTTATCCAGTTACTTAGGTAAAGTGATTGAGTCTTGATTTTTGCCTATTACAAACTGGGGATTGTGGATGATAAAGAGAGACATAATAATTCTTTAAGAGACATACGTCAAAGATAAACAGTAATAACACATGGTAAATAGCAGTAAACTTATATGAGATCTATGCTATTGATGAAAAAAATAGTTCCAAAAGAGAAATGAAGGACATTATGTTTGTTTGTAGAGGCAACACTTTGGGTGGCAGTGTTTGAAGATAATTCGGGGGAAATAGAATTACCCTCACAATTGAAAATAAATTTTAACAGCAAAGAGTAATCATAATGGTCATGGTTTGCCCTAATAAAGCATATCAGTTCTCTATAAATCAACATTATTTTATTCCAGAGATCATTATCAACCATATAGAACTCTATAAACTTAGGTCAGTGGTAGCACATTTGCGTAGCATGTATGAAGACATTTTTTGAAGGTCCCCATCACCAAAAAAAAAAAAAAAAGAATTAAAAATCCACACAATGATAAAGAAAACTCCGAACACTGAAACACAATGTCAAATACGATCAAGTGGGCAGTGTATGAGCCCGGATCTCCTGCAGAAATCAGTGCCACGGCCTGCATGCTCTACAGCCTCCTGCGACAGGACGCCGGGGGGGGGGGGGGGGCAATATGGGAAGCGGGAAGTGAAGAATGGTGGGTCTTTGGTAGTGTGGTCCATGCCAGAGACTTAACGGAAGTCCTCGAAAGAGTCGGTGAAGGAAGCTGAAGACTGCGGCTTTGAAAGCAGGGTTCATTTCTTGGTGTGAGTTTCTCAGAGGCCAGTACAAGAAATTGGTCTGACTGGGAGCTTGCTTACTAGTACTATTTTATGAAAGAATTATATTTGGAAAAGCTTCGGTCAGACCTAGCTTGAGAACTAGTACATGGATGTCTAACCATCACCTCAAGTTCACTGTGGTATTAACCATAGTTCATCATCTTCATCCTAAACCCCATGCTTTCTCCTCCTCTGCAAAGTTGGTGATCAAATTCTGTCAACTAAGCAAGCAATTCTGTCAGTTCTACTTTTTAATGATATTTTCCTGTGTTTCTTTGTCTCTAATTCTGTAATAGCTATCATGAACCAGGTTCTGATCATCTCTTACTCAGTTTACACAATCATCTTAGAGAAATTTTCCTCTACTCTCATTCTACACCTCATGTCCCAGTCAATCTACTCTACGGCTACTAAAAAGATTTTTTTTTTCCTAAAAGGCAAATATCACCAGGTTATTACTTTTAATGTCTTTGGAAAAAAAAATTGAATCCAGGAATTGGATTAGGAGCTCAATAATTAGAACCCTTGTCTGGCAAATGCAAGCCCTTAGGTTCTATTCCTCAGTACCACATAAGCTGGTCATGGTGGTACGAACCTATATTCCCAGCACTCTCAGGAGGCTGAGGCAGGAAAACTGCCATGAGTTTGAGACCAGCCCAGGCTACAGAGTGAATTCAGGACTAGGCTGGACTACAAATCAAAACACTGTCTCAAATAAATAAATGAGAGCTGGAGCAATGATTCAGCTATTAAAGCACTTACTAGCAAGCACTAAGTCAAGCTCTAATTACCCAAGTTCAGTTTCCCAGCAACACAAAAGGCAGGAGGATTGCCATGAGTTCAAGACCAGCCTGGGCTCCATAGTGAGTTCAGGACCAGCCTGGGCTGCAGAGCGAGACCGTCTCTAAATAAATAAATAAATAAATAAATAAATAATAGATAGATGGATAGATAGATAGACAGAGCATAATCCTCATGACAGTCTACAGTGCCCCTACTGGACTCTCTTAAAAACCTCTCTCAACTTTTGGCCAGTGGAGCCAGAAGCTAGGCCATACTCCAAGTGACATAGAGGTTTTCACCTTCTTGTCTGTTTCTACAACTCCTCAAGCCTACACTGACTTTCCCTTTGTCTGTCTGTATGATAAAAATCTAGTTGTTTTTTTTTTTAATACCTACTTACTGTTAAGACCCAGCTCTCTCTCCGCTTAGCAATCTTTCCTTCTTGTCCCTTGAAAATACCTTTCTTTCCGTCTCCAATGTACTTCTAGAGTAGTCCTTTATTACATTTTCTGTTAATTTTTTTTTCAACTACTAAACTTTGCTACTCTTAAGACCAACCCTTTTTTTTAATTCAAACTTGTGTTCCTGACATGTTGGATGGTTAGACTATTTTAATTATTAACAGAAATTTATTAAGAGGCTGAATAAACAACTAGACATAACTATGTGCAGGTCATGTCTTTTTTGTAAGGCAGCAAAGTACTTTCACAAATATGCAGGAGAAAGACAAGAGGAAGAAAAAATAATTTTGGTAAATTGTGTGTAATTGTGACTGACCACAAATATTTGGTCAATTTCAAAAATTATCTGAAAAACTCGGCAAATTATTCTAATCAACATTAAACAAAATCAGGAATATCCAAAAATTAATTGAACTACAAAATTGTCAGGCTGCTGACAGAGAAACTGAGGGGAGGGTAAAGCCCTTTCAAAGATGGTGGAAGACAATTTGGGAACCAATGGATTTCTACAAAGCAGTACCACATCCAGAGACCAGAATGATATATGCATTCTATCAGCTGGTCTGGAAGAACTTCTACACCTTTCCCACCTTTCCATTAAGAAAAAGAGCCTTCTTCCGACTGGAACCATATCACATGTAATGAAAGAGTTTCATTCTAGGATAGCTTCAGTCCAGCAGAGTTGATCCTGTCCTGCCAAAGAAAGCCTAAAATGCTAACTTCCCCTTTGCTAACTATAGTTTTTCTGACTTCCTATCCTAAGGAATATCATTTTTACAGGCTTATATATTTTTAAAAGGCTCACGTGGATTTCTAATCATTGAATAGCTCTCACAAAATAATACCATGATGAGTTAAGTGAAAATTAGAACCACATGCCTGAAATTTCCTTGAAAATACACATATCCTTTAAAATGAAGGAGGGAAGTGCCAGGAAAAAAATATGTTTTTAATTTGTTTGAGTTGAAAACATTTGAAACATATTTTTAGACGTTTGCCAAGGATTTTCCAAAAAACATTGGATTTCTCATAAACCCTGAAAGATGACTTTCTTTTGAGGAATAGCAGGAAGCAATTGGCTCATTTGTTCAAAAATCTTAACTTCCGCTGTCTCTACCTATGACTGTCTTCTCTTAGCACCTTTAATTTTATTTTTAATCTTGGGTCACAAACAAAACATCTATGATCCACATGTTGGAAGAAGAAAAAACACTTCACTTTTCTATATTTTTATTTACAAAAAAGAATTAATGATTCCCAAAGAATTTTATTTGGATATGGGAGCATTTGCAAAGGAAATAAATAATCACCTTTATAATTTAGACAGTCAAGATTTAGGGACAGATCCAGCTGTTGCTTGTTGCCAAGGATTTCCACAAGAGGCACAGTTAAATTTTCTGTCTTTTTTCTCTTTTTTAATATAACCAACTCTTGTGCTGAACTTTGGAGTACCTACCTTGTAACTAGAAGTGGTCACCGATTGCTTGATCTAAGACTTGTTTAATCAGTGCCTACGTAGCAAGCCCATATGTGAATACAGGATGCCTGCAGTTGAGTATTAACATGTCTTCTGGTTGTTTTCCTGCTAGAAACTGAATTTTAAAAAGTGACATAAAGAAAATGCCTTACACTGGTCTTCCACTTTGCAGCAATTGTTCCCACCTTAACTGCACATTGGTGTTACCTCGAACTCTTAAAAACACTGATACCTGGTCCCATCCTCAGAACTGTTGCTTAATTGTGATCTAACTGTTACAGCTTTTAAAGCTTCCCAGGTGATTTTGAACTAAAGCATTGGGAACAGGAAGTTCGGATTTCCTCCATCCCAGCACCTAGACTATGTAAAAGCAAGCAGATATTGTTCTGTGTTACGATTCATTGAAATTAGCCAAGCAAGATCTATCACCTCAGTTGTCAAACATTCTACACTTGCTACAGTTATAAGCACTGGGAAAGTATATTTTTTATTTCTAAGATAAATAATATCTACCTGTTGGTAATATTTAGAAGTTTAAATAAAATAAGGCTTTAAACCACATTGAACAGCATATGTTAGCCAGATCTGGCAATGTACACTGACAAACACAGCATTCATAGGGCCGAAGCAGGAGAATTATGAGTTCAAGGCCAGACTGATGACATAGACACGCCTGCTTGAAGGAGAAAATGAAACACTAAATATTTTGAAAGTATTAGAGATTGCTACTATTTAACTCAACTATGTTACAAAGTATGTTGTGTTATAATCACTTATTCACCTTTCAGTTTTCTCATTAGCTACACAAATTTCAGGCAGATAAGACTTCCTACTGTCTCCCTACTGTCTAGTGTAGGATTTGGTTCACCAAAGACGACCCTTTGGAATATTTTGAGTGGGTAAGTAGGTAGATGAATCTATCTATCACAGTGGATACAAAGAAAAATGAAAATAAAAAACTAAGATCTGATCTGTACCTGTCAATTCTTCTTCTTTTTTTTTTTTTTAGCTTTATAGGCATAGAAAGTCCCTAGCTATGTAAGGACTTGAGTATTGGATCCTTAGACAGGATAGAAGGATTCTGAACTAATGGTGTGTGCCTTGAGCTGTCCTAGGAATTGGGGATAGAAAGATAAGGAAGACAAAGACCCCCTCTAGGGCTGCTCTCAGCATCATAAGGACAGGATATTTTCCTGCCCACATCCTTTCCTGGTCTGAGAAGGATCGGTTCAATAGTTGTTAAGTAATAAGTATTGTAGTAAAGCCAAAACATTTTATTTCATAGCCCCTCATGCCATATTGTTACCCATCAATTTCTCCTCAAATACTATCAAAAGGTGGTGAATAAGGTAAAATTTGAATTCAGTAAGACGCAAGAAACTGTTAAACTAAACCTATGAGTACATAATAGTTTTTGAGAACATTTATCACATTTGTTTCTTTGAAAAGAAAATATTAAACTTCCAATAACATTCTGTGAAGAACAAGAGAGCAAACCCTTCACAATGGTTTCACATGGATAATTTATTTGAGTTTACAGAGTATGCATTTAAAGGGAAGAATTTAAAGTATCAAGATCTTCAAACCCAAAACATTTTTCATCTGAAATTATTGATTCTCATGTTACTCCTCCAGATAACCACTTATCAAAGTCATATTAAAAGAGAAAAAAGAGCTAATAATATCCTAATTATCTTACATAAACCCTGTAAATATTTTTAAATTTTTTTTATCTCTCTCTGTTTTCTGTCAACAGTGTTAAGGCCTGTGCATATGTGATTTTCTTCTTGCTTTAGTTAATTGCTTTCAACAGGTGTTTTAGAAAACACACACACACACACACACACACACACACACAGAAAAATGTCGGTTTGAATTCACCAGCTTCAACTAGCTACAGGCTGTGTCTCCTTGGGTAAGTTGTGCTAGGAATTCCATTTTCAGTTTTGTCACTGGTTCTAGTGCCCGTTTCAGTAGAGTAGTGTGTTAAGTTTACCATGTACCATGAAATATGTCATTAATGAGATAATTTAATAGATTACATGTCATATGAAAACACTCAAAGCAACACAAATGCTCCATAAATATAGATGTTCATTTCAAGAGGAAGCTCCTTAAAAATAACCTCTCTATGCCAACCCCTGAGATTTTAAACAGGACGTGGCTTGCTCATTGCCTACACAACAAACTAAATACCCATCAGCACGTAGACCTTCCCATAGCTGGTCCCAAAGTCACAGGCCTTCCCAGCCATTGCCCTCAGGGCGTCCTTCCCAGGCCAGTCTTTGGGTCCAAGAACACCATACCGACCCCACCTCTCCAAGCACAGACCCCTTCCGCACTATGTGCCAGGCTCCCTCTTTCTCCCCTCAGCTCCTGCAACATATTCTCTATTTCTTACATAATACTAAAAATATTCTACTTAATAACATCTTTCAGAAATGATTGTCTCCCGAACAATATAATATGTTTCTCAAAAACAAAGATGTATGGTTGTATTTTTCCAGCTCGTGGTATTCAGCCTCCGTGTTACGGATACATACTAGGAGCTTGTTGGACTAACGTCACTAATTCGACACTAAGTAGGCACAGCAATTAAGTCAAACATGCTTCCTCCACTTCTCCACTGATTTCCACGGGAGATGTTAATCTTGGCTCCAAAGCGATTAGGTTCAAAGTTATTAGGACTTTAAAAACTTTGTGCATTTGGGAAAGCAGTCGAGATACTCTAGGCAAGTATCAAAAGAAAAAGAAAAAAGCCCCTGAGAAAAAAGTCGCACAGAACAAACTCTTTTCTAAGGAGGGATGATTTCATTAGGGATGAGATACAGCTCGATACAGCAGTTGGGTGCAAGAATCTTGGAGTCATCCTACCCAAGTTTCAGTTCTGATTCTATCAGTCATCACTTGAGCCCTTGAACAAGTAACTAAACCTCTTTGTGCATGATCTGCAGTCAAAGATGAGTGTGGGCGAAGAATAAATGTGTTGATCTATATGAAGCCCACAGGACATGGCCAAACACATTGTAAGTGCTACCTCAGTGTTTATAAACAAACAAGGGACATGCATCTTGGAGAAAAGAAAAAGTCAAAATACAGACAGAGGTGATAACTGATAAGGCAGTCATAGAAGAAATTTTATAGTATTATTCCCAAACAATTTATATTCAAATTTTCTTCAAGTTCAGTAAATGCAAATGTCTGGGTCCTAAACCAAAACTACTAGTTAAGCTTTTGAAGGGTGGATCCGGGAAGTTGTACTGTAATAGCATTCCCTGGTGGTTCTGCTGCAGTTTGAGATCTGTGGTTCAGAGAATGGCTTGAAGACAGCAGCGTTAGCATCACCTGAAGCTCATTAGAGATGCAGCTGCTCAGATTCTATTCTAGATTTACTGAGTCAGAATCTGCACTTTCACAAACCTTAGGAATTTTGTAGCACTTTAAAATTTGTGAAACTTTTTTTTTTCTGGAAGATAGGAGCTTGGGAAAATACGCTGTGGCCACTAGGAAATAATTATTAAGTCTTTTTATTTCTGCTGTTTTATAGGAGAAAGGGTCTCTTCCAGCAAGGTTAGAAGTGATGAAAGCTATCCTTGTATATTTACTAGCAAACACTTTGGGCATCCTACACATACTGGACACTTTCATACAGATGAACAAGACAGACATTTTTTTCTGCCCTATGAGTATATCCACTAAAGCAAAAAACCCGAAGCTCCAAGACTTCATCGTATAGAAACCCAGGCCTCTACCTCCCAGGTACCAGAGCCTTCTCTACTAGCTGGAGAGGCAGGTAGGTAGAGAACATGGTTTAAAGGATCTTGTGGGAGGGGTTCACAGGCCTTTCCTGGAGTTGTGCTTTGCTTCTGCCAACATACCACTGACCGTAGCCCAGACACACGGCTACGCTAGCTGGGGCTGGGAAACGCAGGCTAGCTGTACAGCCTGTAAGGGGAGGATGGTAGGTTTGAATAAATACATAATAGGCCCTCACATTGAACTCACCATCAAAAGAGAAAGACAGCCCGCACAAGGGAAAGAAATAAAGGAGCAGACAGAATCAAGTTGGCATTGGTATGTGGGTAGGAAATCTGGATTAAAGGATATTGGTGTGTAAGGCATAATGACACAGATTCCTTTTAAAGAGTGAGATTGTATTATAGTTGATTAAATGTTTTGTTAGTCTGCCTAACATTTGCAGTAACTGTGTTGATCATGAGTTCCTCCACTTCACACATGGGAAAATGGAGGCACTGAACGATTAAAGAACTTGTTCAGGCTGGTGAAAACCAGAGTCAGGACTTAAACTCAGAAGTCCATGTGCCTAACCACGAGACGACACGGCCGGCCTTGCCCTTACTGACCTCACTCTAGCGGCTTGTGTGAACCTGGGGAGCAAGGAGGACACTTGTAGAATGGCAGGGAGTGTTGATTATATGCCGAAAAAAGTTAAGACTAGAGTACGAAACTTGAACTAAAAATTAAAGAATGACAAATTATCACCAAGAAAAAGTATTTGTTTTGATTAGAGAACTCCATCCACGAAATATCTTTTTGTTCAAATCAACAAAAAAATTCTCATTAAAGTTGATAGATTTTACAAAATGATATCAAACATGAGGCATAATCAATGACTATGATGAATGTTTAAATTTTTAAAATTTGTTGAAAAAAGAAATTAAAAATCTGTTGAAGTAGAGATATATTACCATTAATCCATATCACCCTGTTGCTTCAAGGTCAATTATCCTGTTATTCTAGGTACTTCCTGAGGCAGATCTAAAAGTCCTCTTTCTTTCACAAGTGTGTTCAGTCGTGCTGTCACGGTCGCATTGATTCATAGGGGTTGCCTTTCATTGTCATTTTGACCTTGGAGAATACCCAGAAATGGCATAGCTCCAGATCTTGTGAGCACGGGAGAGGGGACATGCTGCAGCATTTTCCGGAGCCTGCCTTTTCATTGGATGACACTTAGCTATAACAACATTCATATTTTTAACATAACTCATAAGGACACTAGCTAAAAGGACTTTAAAAACTGCTTCAGAAATTGGCAAGAATGATACAATACATGTATTTAAGCAGAAAGGAGTATTCTGGAGGGCTAATGGCAATATGACTTTTACTGTATGAACTTTAATTTGAACATGCACTGTATACTTTTATCTCCTTTTGTATCATAGGATTAATAAAAGGGTGGGAAACAGTAGGAGCACCCTCCCAGAGCTTCAGCCCATCTTAAGTTAGACAATAGGTCTTTGCCTAGTCTTTCCTAAAGGTAGAGTCTCACGTGGAGGCTTGCCAACAAGTGGGAAATGAACTCAAGGAAACAGATACAGAGAAAGTAAATACTAAAAAACAGTATGAAACTGGCCACTGGTGTAAACAAGACCCAAAGAATCTACCAAGCCCTCTCAAAAATGGAGAAATTGTGAAAGAGGTACAAGAAAAGTGCATTATTTTCCATCTTCCTTTGGTCAACCATAGTCCCTAGGTTTTAATTTCTCTTTCAGTTTGCATTTGTAGCCACACTCCAGGTCAGGAAGGAAATAGTATACTCTATAGGTCAGGCTGGTAGGGGAAGAGGCAGCCACAAAACTTGTAGTGGAGGCCACATGAAAGAGCCCACAGCGCTTAGTGGAAGTGGCTGACACTGTATACAATCTCATTAGCACGTCACCACTTAGCATAGAGTAAGTACTGAGTAAATAGCTGTCAAGCAACAAGACTGACTCTAGATATGCAGAAGGAGAAAGACTCCCCAGACAATGGCATCATAGTCAGAGGGCAAACGGAAATATTTTCAGCATCCCTGAAGTGCCAGTTAAGTGGCCAGCCTTGAAGGTGCACTGTGATTAATGATTAGCAAAAGGGCCTTAATTTCTAGCAGCATTCAATTTTACATGAATATTAGTTACTAAAATTTTATCCTAAAATGGTTAACTGGTTAATTATTAATTAACCAGTTCTCAACTCTGAGTGAATAAAATGAATCACCCTTCCTCCAAGATTATTTATGCCCAATCTCCACATTTTCTCCTGGATCTGAAGATGCACATGAGCAAGTGCAAATGGACACACACACATAAAGCACATAATGTCTTTACATGAAATGTACTTGATTAAAGGAGGATTACAAGAAAGATTAGAATGGCGACAGAATAATCTCTGTTAAATGTCCTCTGGTCAGAGATAATCACCTTACTACTTTTCATTTCAGGATAGCAAAAACCTATGAACTGGATTCACATTGAAACATATTTTTCTTGTTAAATCATCACGGAGCACATCTGGAAATCAATACTTAGCAGGGAGGAAGACGAGGCATTTTATCTTAACAGAGATCACTAAAAGTTTCCTCAAACAGCCTAGAGAATGAAGGGGGAAAGTGGGAGATTTTGATCAATTTTTTTGTAATCTTGACTCTGTACAATTTGAAAGTGGTCACATTACAAAACTTTCCTGCCCTCCTCACTCTTTGAAGCTTAGTATATTTGACTTAAGAAATTGAAATGTCTGGTTTTTGGTGTGCAGACTTCAGAGAATTTGTTCTGCAAATCAGAAGGAAAATCCAAAGTAACTACTCTCCTGCTTGATGTGGATATATTTGGCCATAAAAATGTGGGCAAGAAAGAACAATTATGAAATGCAAATGGTTTCAACAAATTTGAATTAGGATGCTTGACTTTGGCAAATTACAGAAACTACCTGGTTTCTGTAAATAATTGATTGGGCAGGAAACAGATGTTTGTTTCAACCCTCTTTTGGGCACCAGATAGAGGATTATTTCAATCAAATCTTGAGTTATTAGCTACAGAAACGTGAAGGCTCCATTTCAAACTACTTTTTTCAAGGATTAAAGCGGCTTCATTGAAGGATTAAATTATAAACCAAAATGGCAAAGGCAAGTTCCTCACAAAGAAACTAGTACTGGCATTGCAAGGGCAACGCAGTCTGCTGCTTTGTGAGCTTTTATTAGGACTCTTTATATATTTATTTTATCTAATTTCAGTATTTCACCCAAGTGTTTGGTCACATTTTAAACGTGAATGTGGTACTTGATCTACGAAATGACAACACCAGTATAAACCATTATCCAGAGATAGGTGGCATCTATTAACAAAGAAATAACAAACATAGAAATAATAGATCTCAGCCTCAGAAAGACAAGGAGAGCAGAAGTCAGGTGGGAATGGCCGTCCCTTTTCTTGTGATTTGACGTGGGTGGCGGCCCACTTGGCCTTGCCCGCAGCAGTCCTGGGAGATAATCAGGGGTGGGAGGATCCAGAACAAGGGGGGAAAGAGTAACCAATATTCACGCTTTGTAAATCTTGTAGAGATTTTGAGATTTGTTTTTTTCTAATCGTGGTTAAAAACCACTAAGATTTTCCATAGAGGATCGACATGATGTGATTTATCTTTAAAATATACTTCTGTTGTTGCATAGAAAATCAGGTTTCAAAAGCAAAGATTAGAGTCAAGGACACATGTTGGAAGTCATGGCGGTACCTGCAGAGAGCAGGATAACAGGCTATGCTGGAATCTGTGTGTCACTGTGCTTAAAGAGATTTAATTTGCCTGGAATTAGAGGGAAATGAAGTTATAAATGCTCTTACACTGGTGCTTTTCTGTCTGTATAATTGGTGGTTGCCACTATTAGAGAGATATCATAGATGCTCAGCTCAACCGAGCCTTCAGATGACCATAGCACCCCAGCCACCATCTGACTGGAAATGTGTGTGAGATCCCAAATGAGCCGTGACCATCAGAACAAACCAGAGTCAGAAGAAGAAAGCATGATGCTGTTTCAAACCAGTAAGTTTGAGCAGTTTGCAATTAGTATTCAGAACAACTGCCATCTGCATTGTCGATTTGGAGGACTTCAGGGTCAAAACTCAAGGCTGTGCCACAGGCTAATTCAGAATTTCCTTATAAGTTGAGATTTGTTTTTTAATTCAATATGTATCTGCTTAGTGCCTAGAGGATGCCAAATGCTGTGCTTAGAATAAAAGAAAAATAGCACAACTTTCATGACCTAAAAAGGCTAGAAAAAAATAAGAAAAACATGGAGTAACATAGTATAAGTGGTGGTGAATCTTGTCATGGGAAAGTCTTATCTCATGGAAAATATTGTGGTTAGAAAAGAAAGTAGCCTATTTAAGATAAGTTGGTTCCTTCGGCCCAGCAAGGCAAAAAATAAAAATAAAAAATAAAAATAAACAGTGAAGAGAGAATCAACTGAATTGGAAAATTTCTTTATCACCTACACGTCAGGCAAGGGACTAATAATTAGAATATATAAAGGAATGAGGGAAAATAGACTCCTCAAAAGACTCAATTAAAAATGGGCAACAGAAATGGATAGTTCTCAGAAGACATACAAATGAGCAATAAATACATGAAAAAAGTTCAACGCCTTCAGGCATTACAGAAATGTAAATCAAAATAACTTAGTAAGAATGGTTTTATTCAAGAACTCAAAAAAAAAATAGACGCTTGTGAGGATGCGGGGTGCGGGGGGGAGCACCCTTTTACATTGCTGGTGAGGCCAAAAGCTGGTACAGCCATTATGGAAATCAGTATGGAGATTTCTCCTCAAAAAACTAAAACTAGGCAATCCATTCAGCCCAGAGATGCCTCTCCTGGGTGTCTTTCCAAAAGACTTAAAAACATCACATAACAGGTGCACATGCATACTCCTGTTATAACAGCACAACTAATAATAGCTAAGGCATGAAAGATGTCCAAATATTCATTAATAGACCAAAGGATAAAGAAAATGTGATATACACACACACAACAGAATGCTACTTTGCCAAAAAGACAGGCAGATTTGAGTCATTTGTAAAAAAAAAAAAAGTACATGCAATTTGAGACCATTATACTTAGTGAAGTGAGTCAGACTCAAAAGATTAAATACTGCATGATCTCTTTAATACGAGAAACTTGGAGTGTAAATAAGTAATAGAGCCATATGAGTGAGATGCTGGGAGGAAGTGGGGATGCGGCAGGGAGTTGGAAGGTGAGAAAAAAGGACGGGAAGGGAATGTGAAGTTGATGCAATATGTATGTGCACAAAATTCTCAAGTTCAATGTAACTATTGTGTATCACAAAATTATTCTAAATGAGCAAAATATGCAAATTTTTCAAAAGAGCAAATTAGTTGGAAATTTATCTTTAAGAAAATAGAACCAAGGCTGAGACTATAAGACATATGAAGCAACCAGGAGTGGGGGGGGAAGTTAAAGGATAGAGTTCCAGATGGTCAAACTGACCTTCGCCCTGAAGGTTTTTAGAACAATTAAGAAAGAAAAGTAGATAAGCATCTGAGTAATATGAAAACATCCTCTTCTGAGCTGGAGGAAGGTTCAGTAGTTAAAGCGCTTGCTCAGCATGTGCTAAGTCGAGTGCTAAGTACCTGAAGTCCATTCCCCAGGACCTCATAAGCTGGGGGTGATGGCACACACCTATAATCCTAGCGCTCAGAAGGCGAAACAGGAGGATTGCCATGAGTTCAAGGCCAGCCTGGGCTCCATGGTGAATTCAGGACCAGCCTGGGCTACAGAGGAAGACCCCGTCTCAATAAATAAATAACATAACATAACATAACATAACATAACATAACATAACATAACGAACCTCTTCTGCATAGTCTGTCCTTATAGAGCTAAATTAGTTTCACGGCACCTTTATCAGTGAATGCTGATGACCGCCCAATTTTTATCATGTTGTGGTCTGAATGATAAAAATCACCCAATCATCAGCATTCACTGATAAATTTCTTACCCACTTATCATAAAAGCCCAAAAGCTGTTTTGCCTCGCCAGTCATGAGAATACTATGAACAAGCTGCTTAGGGTCGAGAGATCGGTGTCTCAGTAAGGAATCTCTTCACATCTCATCTCAAAATTCTCAATTTCTACAACTCTGACAGAGGAATTCTGTTGTTTATAAAGCACTTGACCTAAGGTATTTTGTTATAGTAGCTCAAGCAGACTAATATACTTTTAACATGCTCGCTATCCTCAACTCTGGACCCATGTATTCAATTGCTTGCTCAGCATTTCCATTTGCATTTTTAATTAAGGAAAGAAGCTCATTATATCCAAAACTGTGCTTTTAGTCTTTGTCCCAATCTTGTGCCTCTCAAAGTCTTCATTTAGGCCAACTTCTTCTAGACTGGAATATTCCCTGGATACCTCTTCTATTTTTCCATCCCATATTCAATCTACTAGTAAAGCTGTTTAATCTACTTTCCAACAATAGTCTTCTCCACTGTAACTGCCATTGCACTGCTCCAAGATACTGGTGTCTTCTACTTGATTTATTGTAGTACCGCTGATCTGATCACAGTCTGTTCTTAACACGGCCACTAGTGCAAGCTTGTCTTCTTTAAACACTCTACACTCGTTTCCTGTAGCTTCTGTAATGAAAATACCACAACTCGAGTGTCTTGCAACAGAAATTTTGTACATCATACTCCTGGAGCCTACCAGTCTATAATCAAAGTTTTAACAAAGTTATACTTGGAAGGTTCTTAGGGAAGATGTTTCTGTGCCTCTTTTTGGTTTCTGATTAGTTCGGTCCTTCTTTGGCATCAGTTGCTTGGTTGCTGTATCACTTCTATCTCTATGTATGTCTATGTCCAGATTTCCCTCTTCTGAGGACAGCAGATATTGGATGAGGGGCCATCCTAGTCTATAATGATCTTGTCTAAGTTTAATTCCATCAGCGAAAACATTACTTCCAAATAAGATCACACGCATAGGTCTGGAGTGTTAGGACGTGAATATATGTCTTGGGTGGAGATACGAAACATAATTCAATCCTCAACATCTCACACCTTCCTCACTCAAATCAATACAGTAACTCCATATTCTCTCTGAATCCACCTCACCTCATACCGGTCACTGTTTTTCTGTTAGACTCACCATCTTTGTTACTTTTTCATTGCTGACTCAATACCTGACATGCAGGGGGGAAATGGCTATTTTAGCTCACAGTTTCAGAAAATTACAGGCCTCTCATAGGCAGCCAGCAACAATGGAAGCACATGGTGGAGGCAGCTTCTCATGGCATTGAAAAGAGGAAGCCAAGTCAAGACTCAGAAGGAAGAGGGCAAATAGCACATACCCTTCCAGGTCCTGCTCCAGTCATCTGCCCTTTCTGAGTCCAGCCTCAGTGTTTTGCCCACTCCAAGTTTAAGCCCCTAGTCTACCACATGCCTGCAATCTACAACCCACCACACACCTGTAATCCAATCCGACTGCCTGTGAACTATAATCTGCCACTCACACCTGTCTTCCATCACACACTTATAATCTACTACACACCCATAGTCCACCCCTCCAGACAGGCCCCCATCTTTTAACAGCACATGGTTCCAGAGATAATCCATCACATTCAAATACATAGGACTTTTGGGGAACATTCCAGATGCAAACCACAATGTGCACGCATTCCCTTCTCGGGCTTCTGCACCTACTCTGTTCTTTCTGCCTGGCACCCTCTTTCCTGCCACTTCCTCTGTGCCACCTACCCTCCTCAAATCTGTAGCAGCTGTTGAGCCAGGCCTTCCCTGGCCACTGTATTTAAAGTTCCTCCACCACTCACTCATCTGACACTCTCTATTCCTCTACTTGGAACGGCTTCTGTTCTCTCCTGCACTAAATACCTTGTTCAAGGTCACTGAGCTGGAAAATGGAGAAGCCAACTCCTTGCAAGTTTTTACTCTAGAGCATATACATCGGTGTTTGAAGGAATCTCTTAATGACTGTTTTCCGTAGTCCACTCGTTACCCACCTGGCTCGAACATAAAAGGCTCAGACTTACAGACAATCAACAGCTGTCCTATAAAGGATAAACTGTACCTTACTTAATAGCTTGAAGCTTCTTTAGATTAACATTTTCAAAAGTCTATCTTTCAGTGAAAAATTCAGGGTGGAAATTTTGAGCATTTGGGCATAAACTGATTTTCTTTAACTAGAGATCCAGAAGGCAGACTAAACAATGTATAGGATTTATATGTATTGAGTCTTCATAATGTCTATGGACCTGGAGGGTTATAGGGCCTACGGAACATCACAGACCCATAGTTAAATAGTTAATTTCTCCAGGCAATATTGCTATACAAATCAATCAGAAATAACTGTCAATAGCACCACTTCTAAGCAAAGTCTCCTTTATTGACATGCCACCTAGACACCCATTTTATTTGCTTGATGTCACATACACATATTTGTTTGTCTGATGCTGTAGGGAACAGAAAGGTCACTCATGGATGCAGAGACCTTTTGGGGAATTACCTAAAGCTGAAGCAATATAGCAAGAGTCACCAGTCATAGAATGTTGCTGCCGCCAATCACTAGGGAAAGAGTTTCTGATGAATTCCTCATTTAATTTCCATAACAGCACTAAGGCAAGCACCTTATCTCTATTTCAGGTAAAGAATTGAGCATTCAGGCAATTCAACAACCTGGCCTCAAGTCAGACAGCCAGAAAATTGGGACACAAAAATAGTTCTGATAAGACCATAAAGTAGAATTATACAAAAATCACCTCATACATTTGTAAGCTAACAAAGAAAAATATGCATTCAGCAGGCAAGCATACCTGGGAAGGCCAAGCACCTGCTCTCTCCCCTCGAACCTCCACCCTGGCAACCACACCTCAGGTTGAGCAACCTTCATCCAAAGTGCTCGAGTCCAGGAGCGTTTTAGATTTCACATATAGTTCAGAGTTTGGAATATTTGCATATACAAAATGAAATATCTTGGGAATGGTGCCTAAGTCCAAGCATGGAGTAAGTGAGTGTTTCACATATACCTTATACACATAGCTTGGAAGTTATTTTATACAACAATTTGAGTATACTTTATTTTGACTGCAACCTGTAGTATAAACTCAGATGTAGAAGTTTCCATCTGTAGTATTATGCCAGCATTTAAAATATCTTTCAATTAGGGAGAATTTCAGATTCTCAGAATGGAGACACCCCATCTGTGCCATCAAACATGATATGTATGAATATCAGGACACTGCCATGTTGAGAAGTCCTCAAAAGGCATTAAATTCTTTTTCAACTATCTGTATTTCAAGAAAATTATCTTTAGATTATCTTAAGTTTACCTCAGGCTCATTCCACAGCTTAATTTCTGTAAGTGAGAAAACTAGAACTTTTTTTAGGAAAAGTCTGGCCATCTTAACTCAATGGAAGAGAATATTTAACCTTTTAATAAGCCACATGAGAAACCCTCTTTTATCCTTGACAACAGGTTTACAAGCTTCTGTTGCCACACCAAGCTGCTGCAGGTAGCTAATCACATCAAATTTATACTAATTCTGATTAGCTCCAATGCAAAGAAACCCATGCAACTAGCTTTTCACATTCTTGTCCCAAGTATACGACAGTGTACTTTTTCAAACACTGAAAGTTTCATGTACTGATAACATAGCTAAGAGTTATAACTTAGGTATATGGTGAAGTTGATGAAAATAGTAACCAGTCTGAATTTTGTTGGCCACTCTTATATAACACAAATTTAAAAATTCTTTCATTTTGCTGAAAATAGAGAAAACAAAACTATTTAAAGTTCTATCATTTTAAAAAATGTATCATCAGTTGACAAGGCTTCATAGAAAAGTAAGTTCCCTCAATATGTCCCTATGTTGCTCATCATTATGTTCTCCACATCTACCAGTGTGTCTGTCACTTATTAGGTTCTCAATGCACACGTAGTAAACAGTGTAATCGGTCTTCGATTCTGCCCACACTGGCCATTTAGAATGACGCCCTGTTCCTGCTACCCATCAGGAAAGCAAGCACAAGTAGGCACAGGGATGACAAAACTAGATGTTTGGACATTTGTTTTTTTAAATCTGTAGAGTGAAAAAGCTGAAGATTGTAAACATAACTTGAAAGTTATCACAACATCAGTTCACTTTATTTTCCTTTAAATATGAAAACTATCTAATTTCCGTTTTATAGAAACAAAGAATTTTGACAAACTTAAAGTCATACAACTTGTTGGGGACGTGATTGAAGCCAGAAAGCAAAGCCCTGGCTATCAGTCCTTGTTTTCTTCTCAGAGGGTGAGCAAGAGAAGGATATGCAGAGCATGTGAGATAGAAGTCAAAGATCTGGTTATAACCAGCCGGAGACCGGGCACAATTTTGGCAAAGAACACCTCCCAAGCGTGGTTAGTGGCTGACTCAGGTTCTTAATTCATTCAAGGAGTCCATTTGCCCACTAAACAATGCTGCTGCAACTTATGCATTTTGCCCTTCATAGAACATTTCTCTGAAGTAATCCACAAACTGTCACCCGTAAGGTCTTGTGTTATTTCTTTCTGTTTTAAAGACAAATATTGCAAAAATATCTTACCTCCACGACTACACCAAGTTCTTAAGAAAACATGCAAAATAGGGGCTGGAGAAATGGCTCTGCTTCTGTAGTCAGGTCAACTCCTGAGTATTCAATTTTTGAGGAGCTACTGAGGAAGTGATTATTCTCAGCTCTTTCTCAGTGAGCTTATTGCTTGTATAGAAGACTTCTATTGCCTTTTCTAAATTAATTTTGCATCTTATAATTTGGCTGAATTTGTAAATTAGTTATAAATGTTTCATGGAGGAATTTTTTGGGGTCTTCTGTGCAGAGAATCTTGTCATCTCCAAATAGCTTCTTCCTTTCCAATATTGATTTATTTTATTCTCTCGCCTGATTGCTCTGACTAGAGTTTTGAAAACTATGTTGAAAAGTAGTGAGGAGAGCGAGGAGCCTTGTTGTATTACTGATTTCAGGGGAATTTTTCCCCAACTTAGTATAATCTTGGTAATATGTTTGGCATAAATGGCTTCTATTAGTTTGAGGTAGTCCATTGATACCTATTTCCCTCAGTTTTTTTTTTTTTTCTATCACAAATGGATGTTGAGCTTTGTCAAAGGCCTTTTTTTTGCAACCTTTGAGGTTATCGTGTGATATTTATTCTTGCTTTTATTTAGTGGTGTATTATATTTGTTGTTTTACATTTATGTTGAAT
This sequence comes from Ctenodactylus gundi, assembly GCA_004027205.1. Taxonomy (NCBI): domain Eukaryota; kingdom Metazoa; phylum Chordata; class Mammalia; order Rodentia; family Ctenodactylidae; genus Ctenodactylus; species Ctenodactylus gundi. Next base: position 197,601 of record PVKB01001251.1, on the reverse strand, counting down.
CATCTTTGTATCTCAGGAATGAACTTGATAGTGGCATATGATCTTAATGACATGCTGAATTCCATTCACCAGTATCTTATTGAGGATTTCAGCACCTAAGGTCATTAAGTAGCCCAGCCTCGAGGTTTTTTTCTTAGTTAAATCTTGCTCTGGTTTTGATATCAGTTTAATGCTGGCTTTCAGGAACAAGTTTAGCAAAATTCCTTCTGTTTCAATTTAATAAAATAGTTTCAGAAGTATTGGTGATAGCTCCTCTCTGAAGTACTGATGTAATTCTGCTGAGATGAATCTGGTCTTGGGCTTTTCTTTGTGGGTAGAAACTTTATTACAGACTCAATTTTCGTGTTTTTTAATGGCTCAATTCAGGATTTTTATGTTCTCTTGGTTCAATTTTTGTATTTTGTATGTGTTTAGAAATTAACCCCTTTCTTTCAAAGTCTCCAATTTGTTGGAGTATGTGTTTTCAAAGTAGTTCCTTATAATTCTAATTGTAATTTCACCATTTTTATTTCTAATTATATTAGTATGGATTTTTTCCCGTCCTTCTTTTGGTTAGTTTAGCTAGAGGTTTATTAATCTTACTTATCCTTTTGAACCAACTCTTTGATTTGTTGACCGTCTGTATTTTTAGTTTCAATTTTATTAATTTCTGCTCTGATTTTTATAATTTTTTTCCTCTACTACTTTTATGCTTAGATTGTTCTCGTTTGTTTCTCTACAACCCTGGGGTGCATTATTAAGATGTTTATTTGGGGTTCCCCTTTTTAATGTGTGTATTTATAATTATAAATTTTCCTCTTAGCACTGCTTTCACTATGTTCCACAGGTTCTGGTATGATGTACATCTATTGTCGTTTGACTCTAGAAAGTTTTTGATTTCTTTCCTGATTTCTTCTGTGACTTACTGTTTGTTCAATAACATATTATTTAATCTCTATGTATTAGCGTAGTTTCTGTCATTTCTTTTACTATTGGTTTCCATTTTTATTCTGCTATGATCGGAAAGTGTGCAAGGAATTTTTTCAACTCCTTTGTACTTATTTAAACATGCCTTACAGCCTATAATAATTGCTGTTTTGGAAAACGTCCCATGTGTTGCTGAGAAAAAAAAAAAACAGTGTATTCAAAAAAATGTTGATGTTGTATGGAATGCTCTGTAATGATCAGTTGAGTCCAATTGTTCCACAGCATGGTTTAACTGTAATATATATATTTTTTTTGCCTAGTTGACCTGGCTATCTGTGATAGAAGGGTAATAAAATCTCTTATGTTAAGTGTACTAGGGCCTATTTGGCCTTTCAAGTTCAGTAATTTTTGTTTTACAAAACTGGGTGCCCAATGTTGAAAGAAAATATATTGAAAATTGTGACTTCACCCTGTTAGATTGTTCCACTAACCAGCATATAATGCCCATCTTTGTCTCTATTCTGGCCTGAAATTTATTGTATCTGAGAACAGGATAGCTATCCCTGCTTGTTTTCTGGGTCTAATTCCATGAACTTTGATTTCCATCCTTTAATTTTCTGTCTTTGTGTTAATGGGTAAAGTGTGTCTCTTGCAAGCAAGATATTATTGGTTTGTGTTTTTTTGCTTTAATCAGCCAGTCTGTGTCTTTTGATGGGTGACTTGAGACCATCACAGTCAGCATTATTTTAGCAGAACAGTTGCTACATCCTTCCACAATTATGATGCTTGCTTGAGTGTTGATTGCTTGTTATACACTCTTATGAGTTCCCTCCACCCCCTTTTTCTCTTGGGTGCTATTGCTCTCCCTATCTCTGTCAAGGATTTCCTTAAATATTTTCTACAGTGCTGATCTAGTGGTCATGGATTTCTTTAGACTGTCTTTATCATGACAATTTTAAACTTCTCCCTCCATTTTGAAGCATAGTCTCGCTGTATATGTCAGTCTATGTTGGCATTTATTTATGTTCTATTGGCACTTGAATGATGTCACTCCAATCTGCTGGCCTTTAAGGTCTGTGTTGAGAAGCTGCAGTTATCCTGATTGGTTTTATCTTTCTAAGTTACTTTCTATTTTTCTCTTGCAGCTTTTAATATTCTTTTTCTTGAGTCTCTAGAATTTTGACTATAAAAATGTTGCTAGAGGATCTTTTCTGGTCCAGGTTATTTGATTCAACATGCCTGCAGTAGCTCAATGTTCATTTCTTTTCCAGATTTGGGAAATCTTCTTCTATAATTTCATTGAACATGTCTTTTAAGCCTTTTGTTTGTCCTCCATTTTTAAGTGGTATGAAAGAAGGGAAGTCATAGAAGGACTGCACTGCCAAGGCCATCAGAGAATTTAGTGGCCAGTCAACTGGGAGAAGTAAGAGATTCTGATGGGACTGGAGATTTTGGAGGAGAGAAAATGTACTTGCTAATAAAGCCCTGAAAAGACTTAAAATAAAGAGGATTTCTTTAGACATTTGTAGTTTGTGGTTCAAGATTTTTCAGAGTTATAGAAGTAATAGCAAACTTTCTAGGGGAGAAAGTGTATAACATTATCAAATATGTTTCTACTTGTTCACTCTCTGGTAGACAAAAGACTGAGTGTATTTATAGCAAAATACATTAAATCCATGTGGTTATCTTTGGATTCACAAAGATATTTTTTAAAAAAGTAACACCTGTGATCAATTTCCATGTGGGATTTCTGCTACTTCCAGTTATTTCATATAGAATATTTAGTAATAACATTCGCCAGAAGTACTGAGAATATGAAACTTGTCTATGAAATATGCTAATCAATAATGCAATTCGATGTTTCCCTCTCCATATGGAAAGTACAGCAGAGTATGTCTCTTCTCAGATGTATTAGAGGTTTTTAATCTGTCGTGGTTTTTTATTCTCTTGAAGAAGTCCTCCTACACATATGTTAAAGACATCATGTCTCAGTTGCGTTTTGGCCTGTTGAAAGTCAGGCTCTCATATTCCTCAAGACAAATCATGTGCGAGACATGTTTCTGTCCTAAAATCATATAAGAGACTTGGAATGGGAGAGCTTTGCCTAACAGTTGCCAAAAGGCAAACAGTTGACAAACTCCACCATTTTTAATGCAAAATCATTTTCTTTGAAATACCAGATTTTGATGACTAGCAATTCATTTGAAAATTCATGAAATAATTACAATTCCCTTTGAGAAAAAGTTCAAGGAAAATACTGCTTGTAAAAATGAAGATAAATTATGATTCAGAGACCAAGGAAATATGAAACTTGCATCTTTATACATCGTACCTGAAAATTTTTGAAACATTATTACAGCCATGTCTTAAACAGAAGTAGGTATCTATCTGAACCAAAAGAAAACCAATACCAGTCACTGTCCAGGGAAAAGAACACATGTGATTCAATTTAATTATTTTTTTCTTTCTGTAACTGTAGCCCAGTCTTACGGTTTAAATTTCCTACCACTAGATTGTAACAAATTGTAAATTACGAGGACAGGAAAAACTTTAACACCAACTTTAATGAAATAATTTTTAAAATTTTACTACCACACATTATGTGCACATATTAATGAAATTCAGTAGGATATACCCATATCTGCATACAGCGCAGTAATCCTATCCAACCCCCTTCATCCATCCTCATCCCCAAACCCTGTTACCTTGCTTCCCAATTTGTAGTAATCAATATTCTACTTTCAAGTCTCCATTTTTACTCCCACATTTAGAAAGAACGTGCAATGTTTCTTTTTCTACATCTCATTAACTTTGCTTAACATTGGGTCTCCCATTCCATCCAATTTTGCAGTAAAATATGATTTTATTTCACTTTGGTGGCTGAATATTTTATTTACTTATTTATTTATTAATTTTTGAGCCAGGGTATTGTTATGTAGTCCAGGTTGGTATTAAACTCGTTATGTAGACCAGGCTGGCCTTGAACACACAAAAATCCTCCTGCCTCAGCCTCCCGAGTACAACGATTACAGGTGTGTGCCATTATGCCCAGCTTATGTGGTGCTGGGGTATTGAACTAAGGACCTTGAGCTTCCTAAGCAAGCACTTTAACAACCGAGCTATTCCTCCAGCCAATATGGCTGAATAATATCCAGTTGTGTACATAGCGTATTGTCTTATCCCATGCATCTGTGGATGGACATCAACACTAATTCCATATTTAGCTATTTTTGAATAGTGCCACCAGAACCATGTGGTGATCTGATCTCACCTCCCATGTGCTGGGATTACAGGTGTGTACCACCACACCCAGTTATTCTGTGACACGGGGGGAATGGAACCAAGGGCCTCATGCTTTCTGATCAAGTACTCCAATCACTGAGCTACACCCCCAGCCTTTGTCATCCTAATTTCTTCTAATTATTTTTTAGCTTTATCTTGCATCTCACTGTTTTTTTTTTTTAACGAGTTCTTTTGAGTTCATCAGGCATAGCGTCCATTTTTATTTCTTTGAGATCTCTTTCTAGAGAGTCATAAACTTTTGGAGATGCCATAATTTATTTTTCTTGCATTAATCCTGCCCAGGGGACAATACCCCCCCAATTATGTAACCACCTTGCATTAGGCCTTAATTGTTAAAGGTTCCAATGCATCTTAGTACTGCCATACTAGGGACCAATTCCTTAGCACACAAATCCTGAGACTAAAACATATCTCTATCATGGAAGATAATATATTCATAATTGGCTTCCTCTCAGCAGGAATTTTTATCTTTTTAAATTATTTTGTTAAGTTCATTTGTAGCTAACTAGTAAAATTCATGGATAGTAGGTGTTCCACTCAGTGAGTTTCTGCTTTGCATCTGGCCCTCTTGGCCACCAGCTGAATAGAAATCGGCATGTTTCCTTCCTACAGAAAAGTGCACCTGTGTCTCCTTCCACTCACATTTTCAAACTAAGGAACAATTATGTGATGGTTTCTAGCAGAATACAATTGTGTCTGTTAATCTTTTGTTTCATATATATTGAATCATCCATTTTTAAAAATAATAACTTATTTTGTTTAATAGTATTTCTTGAGTTTCTACATTAAGGTTTGCACATCTGGTGGGCTGAACATCTCTATGGTTATTATAGTTTGGCCTTCGTAGTGAGTGACTTCCCCCTAAAGGTAAGTCTAGGGGTACAAATTTGTTGTACAATGTTACTTTTCAGGTTGGCAACATAAAATAGACTTTTTATAGCTTTTTAGACTGTGATTACTGTATGTGAACATAGTACATATCCTATCAAAGCCAGAGAAAAACACGCTCCCTGTAAGCCATACAAGAGGCACACTCCAAGCAGTTTACGAGGATGGGGCGTATGCAACACAGCGTGAGGTACACACTGTCTGGTTACTCTTGCGGTGATATGGTGGCCCTTGCCATGTGCTTGGGTCTTCCTCGGGCGTTGCTGACGTTGGCTCTGTTACTTATAAGGGTCTCTGACACTGGCCGCACTTGCGGTGGTGAGGAGCCTACAGCACTTCTTTTCATTCAGATAGAGGTGTAGGACCAGGTGCTTACGGGAAGCAGCGGTAACCCTCTGTGGCGTTCCCCCTCTGAGCAGAGTGTACTAGAAGTTCAGGAACGGCCAGTAATTGGAGGCTGCATCAGCATGACTGTAGCAAGTAGCCGTGGTCTTCTTCAGTGGCTGCTACCGTGGGAGTGGCTAGTCTGGGAGCAGCACCCCAGCACCAGTTCTGTGTGCATCTGGGAATGGCTCACACTTGTCTCCCCCCTTCCCCACCCCCCCCCCCAATTCTTGCCTACGGTGCCCAATAGGGAGTGAGCAAGTGTGGGTCATGCCTCAATCAGGGCAAAGTTCTTCTGGGGACTTCCCCTGGCTCTGTGAACCCAAGGGTAAGGCGGTAGCAGGTGCTTCCCTTCTCTCGCCCAAATCCTTAAGCGGAAGCAACAGCAGGGACAAATGAGAAGAAATGGTATTCAGATCATATTCTTGCTGTTTTCCCACTCTTAGTTTCCTCGCCTTTAAAAATGAGCTTATACAAATATCTTAGTGACATTCAAGTATGATATATAAGCAAAACATTTTATACAAAGGTCCTCAGTGATAGCCATAAAATGTAGGCAGTCATTTTACTTGTGTAAATTCATAGAGGGCCAACACATATTGTGGCATTTACCCAACCATTTGGGATGGCTATTTGAGACCATAGCAAACGTGGTAGAGATTTCCTCACCGATGCTTTGGGAGGTTGAATTATGCTTTTCTTTTCATGAGACTGAACTGATAACGTTTTTAATTTTTTTAAAAAAATACAGCAAATAAGAATTTTTAAAGTTCTTGATGACCTTCTAAGGAATTTTTAAAAATCTATCACTGAGAATTACGTAAATAAAGCCTCATTTAATGTTGTATCCTCCATTTTTTGTTTACAAGATGAAACTGAGTCAAATATTATGAGCTTTGTCAATGATGGGACTTACTCTTCTGATTCTTGAGAGCATTACCAATAAGCTAAAATAACTCTTCTTTAAGTTGAAGAAGTAAGAGGAAATAAAAATAGTTCCAAAAACCTTACATCATTTAGATAGCACTTGAAGTTCTTTATGACTCTCACAAAATTTAACTGTAGTGATTTGGATGGCAAGACAATCGAATGCATGTTCAGACATATCACCAAGTAACCTCAGCGCTCAGAGTTGAACCGATCAACTGGAAAATTTTACCTTTTATTGCTCCTCCAGTTACACGCCAGCCGAAAGACAATGAGCCTTCCAGCTATCAAAGAATAAACAGGTTTTTTAAAAAAAAAAATCTGAGTTGCAGGTGATTTTTATTTAAAAATAAGGAATGCCTCAAAATCAATTATTTGAAAGCCACAAAATAATCATTTTTGACAGGTGTCAAATATCAATTTTCCATGGAAAATCAAAATGTTTTGTTATCTAGCATTATATTTTTTCTCTCTAATCTATATCTAATTTTTTCTAAAGGAGCTGAATTGATTATATTAGTTATCCTGTGTGTATCTAACTAAAATTATATTATAGTTTCCATGAGCAATTGGCAATGCTTTATTTGAAAATTCTATAAATCAAACTAGTGTGATTCACTTCATTTAATTAGACTTTGGGACTATGGCTATGTGTATAAAGGTTTAAGTAGACCTTGGACTTTTTTCGAATAAAACCTTTTGCTATCTCTGGAGAGTAGACAACCTCAACACTGATATCAATGAAAATGGGCACTAATTTTATCTTAGTTAACTACTGTGATCGTTCACCTTTTTTCTTATTGTGCATAATGGTTGACCATATATTTTTTAAACCATTACTTTAAAGCATTATCTTTTCAAGGCGAGACACAAATAAACCAGAACAAGGGCAGATACCAAAAAATAATACATATATAGGTTAGACTGTGTTGAAAAAGTCTCATAGAGATTCCCTTAAGCTAAGATATTGAAGAATTAGGCAACTTAAGTTTGTAGCAGGGTGACAATCCTTCATTTCTGATTCTCTATTTAACAGTCTCTGCACTGTGCCACGTGGCCAGTGGTGTCAGGTGTCTGATTTTTCCAGGCAATGATTTCTGTTATCCCTTCACTAGAAAAAAAAAAAAAGCCGAAATTCTTCTGTCTTCTCCCAGAATATCATTAGAAACCATGAAAGAATAGATTTCCTTTCTTTCATCCTGACCCTTTCACAAACCTGAACATTTCCTAAACAAGAATTTTTGTTTGATGTAATACAGATAAACGTAAAAGCCTGTACTTGGATTTTCAAGTTTGAATAATGGTGAATCGTGTCTCAGAACGTAGTGAAATGCTCACACCCACACATAAGGCTTATAGTTGCATTTAGATAAACATGAAGAATCTGAGAATTATTACAAGTGTTAGTAACTGGCAAGAGAAAGCAGAGGGAACCCTAAATTAAAGGGATTAAAATCATCTAAGAGACTATTATCAAAAGGAAACTCCTTTCGTTCCCTGAGAAAGACTTCCAAACTGGACAACAGCCAAGAAGGGTTTTTCCCAGCCCCCCTATCAAAGACTACATGCCTAATTTTAAAAGTCTAATGGGGCTGGCCTCTTTCTGGATCTAGGAACGTTATGTCTGGACTCTCTCTGCCAAAGAGAGACTCGGTCTGGTTGTATTCCATTGTACTTTGCTCTGTGCTTCTTTTCATGAACTCTTTCAATGGTTATTTTAATGATAGTTCTCATTGTGCAAGCGATATCTATCTTTTATCATTTGGAGATATTGAAGGAATGTTTCTTCTCCCACTACCTCTCAAAGCATCCATAGCCATTATATAATGGGAACAGAAACTGCACAGGGACCAGCTACAATAAACATGTGCAGGTTAAAGATATATGTGCATATTTTATATTTGATATATTTGATTCAATATACGAAAGGCCTGAGTAAATTTATGATGTCCTACTGAAATCTATGTGATTTTTATGAGTTCTGGGGAAAATACATTCTAACTTTTGCTTTTCAGATCAAATGTATATTGGACAAAAGACGCTTGCCTTCTAAATGCACCCAATCACACTGAAAGTCTTGGTATTCAACAGCACTTTGAAATGTATTTTAATCCTTAAAAACGCATTCGCTTTCAAAATCCGTTCTATCACACCGTCAAACATAAGTAGAAATGCTATCCACAATATTTTTATTAGTCCTCAGGTATAATGATTAAGTGATTTAGAAATATATCCTGTTGTAACTTGGAGCTTATTAATGGTAAAAATGGATGCTCACACTGTCATTTATAAGCCTGGTGTGTACATGAGGTCTGCCTTTGGCAAAGGTAGAGATAGTAAGGCCATGACAGAGGAAGAAAGGAACAGAAGACCCTAGAGATTGCCTTCTTGATTAGATGTCTTTTTCATATACAAGGAGATTAAGGAATCTTTCTCTGGCCAGTCTCTATGAACTTGACCCTCAGCTTCATATGGTGCCTGAATCATATCCATTGAGTGCATTTTTAAACGTTTCATGTCTCAGTAGATTCATCTGTAAAACAGGAATATTATTAATAGTATTTATCCTATAATCTTGTTGAGGGTTAGTAATGTAATGAGTAGAAAGTTCTTATTCAGAGGTGTCACTGTAGAATAGTGGCAAATAATATTGACTCTGACCAAAGAATGTCTAAGTGATCAAGTTGACCCTGTCCCTTTCTATCTGCATCTTTCCTCTTGTAACCTCAGTTTCCTCTTTGGAAATATGAAGATGATGAACAGTACCTTTTTATTGCAAATCATATTGTCATTAAGAACTAAAAAGAGGCAAATATATGTGTTCAAAATAGTATGTAATATTATACTGATATAAATTAATATGAATACTGATATGGTTGTCATTAATAGAGTTATGAAAATATTTACTTAGAAAGTATACAGAGCTAAAATGTTTTTTCAGTTGTACCTCACTTCTTTTCATAAAAAAGGGAGAAGAATTGTTTTTTCTCTTCCTATCACTATTCCTTCTTTTTTCCCACTATTTTTATTAATATACAGATGTAATACATAGTATTTACAATGAATTTGGGTGTTTCGTACATCTATGTATCACATCGACTTCACAATCCCTTCCCATCTTCTAACCTCCCACCCCTCCCGGTCCCTTCTCCCGGCTCCAGCTATCACTTGGTATGGTTCCAGAGAATGTCTGTGTTCTGGGTTTTCCAAGGCTGAGAAACCACACAGTGTTTAACATGTCAATCTTCCGCACCTAAGTCATTTCACTTAAGTCACCACTCTACCTCAATTATTCCTTCTTGTCTAAAGCCTTTACTCACCTCCCAGAAAACAAGTGGGATCTGGACCTGCTTTGGTGGTGTGGGTGGTTTGGATCTGGAGCGTCCCCCAAAAGCCTCAAGTTCCCTGCCATCTGCTTCCACTATTTTCCAGCTGCCCATTTGTGAATAGACTATGAGCTTCTGAAACTGGAAGCTACAATAAGTCTTTTCTCCCTAAGTTGTGGATGTATTGAGTCACAGAGACAAGACAGTGACTAACACAGTGGCGAAGGCATACAGACAGGCACATCACAGCTTTCACCTTGCCCCCTGTGTCTGGCAATATCCCCACGAAGCAGTGTGCATTGCCCTGCAAGTGTGAACCCAAGTGCATCATGCATTTTCCAAAGTGGTATGACTATGAGCTTTCTTTAGCTTGGACTGCTTTTAGCAGATCTTGCTTAGACTTTTATCTTCATTTAGGGGATCTGCAGGTGTGGTCTCTACTACTGAGGAGAGCCATCTGCGGCCCAACACTTGACAAAGGTAATTGTACTAGCTGATGACTCTTAGTGACTATTACAACTAACAACTCTATTGTCTGTCAGTGAATGGCATCTGAGGTGCAGGCAGGTGTGCACCAATCCTGAGAGCAGACAACACTGGGAGTGTGCCATCAATGTAATAAAGCCTATGCTTGCAGTCAGTAATATTTATTTCTTTAAAAAATACACAAAATTAAAAATCCTTCTTGGAATTCTGGCACATTAAACCCTTGAACTCACAGACTCATTCAGCCTTTTCCACTCATCACCCGAAGACATCTTGAAAAGCAGGGCTGATTGCCTTAAAGGTCCGACCACATATTATAGATGCAGGAATTGATTTGAATTAAAAAGGAGGAAGAAGCACAGGAAATGATGTGAAGCGAGGTGTCGTAGAAGACAATTTCCTAAAGAACTTTTACTATTACTGGAACTCATCAGCCTTAAAACCTGACCTTACATCTAAAGGAAAAAGTATTAATGATTTTGTGAGATTGGGTGTCCCGTCATTTTTTTCCTCAGTTTCTCAGAAGGGAAACTTGTTCATCTAGTCGAAACTGCTATTTAGCCAAGGTTAGAGAAATTTTTAATATATTTAATTTATTGCATGTCTTTCCAGGTGAGAAATATAGTACAGGTCTCTCTACACTCATTAAAGAATCAGATGGCAAAAGAGTCACTTTGGTCATTCCCTGGGTGAAGTAAACATATTTTGATGATAAAATAAGTAGTTCCATATGTGCATAAATGGTTAGTATTCGATTTCTGTTTCTCTTGTATTGTCTTTGGTCTTCTGTCTTTTGAATCAACTATATCAGTCTCGGGGGAAGGGTAACAAAAAAGAAGAGAGAAAGAAAAGCAGACTGTAGTTTAACCCAGAACACTCTAGTACTGTGTTCTCAACGTATGGTGTTTGTAGACCTTGAAAACAGAACCAGGAAGAATGCTTCAGATTAGAGGAGCCTCCCACCTCAGGGATGCTTCTAATTTGTTAGCATTTTAAGTCTCCTGTGCTGGAGAAGTTCTTATTACAGTCAATAAAATGATTAGTGAAATGAAGGTAATATGTCATAATTACTTTCTTAAATAAGATTTGTAATGCCCCTATTGGTATGCAAATACGTTACTTTGCACTCTTTTTGTTTTTTACTCTTTTGGTGGGGAGGAACATTAAAAGAGGAGAAAGATTAACCAAGAACAGAGGACTCACCTTAGTATTCTGAACCTCTCCTAAAGCAGGAGTGAGAGGCTGCCCCACAGAGGTGGAGTTACCTAGAAAACCATGGCTGTAAGCCAGGGAAGCACTGCTGGCCTTTGACTCCACCTGAAAGTCCTCCCTCTGTCCAAATCCTTTTGGTCCAGACAGCCCAGCACAGATGGCATGAGCATTTCTGTGGAACCAGCCGGTGAGAACAGGCAGGCAGACATCTGCAGGTGGAGGGCCAGGAGGGAATCGCAGCTGGAAGGTCATTGAAAGTCAATGCACAGAATGGCTGTTTCCCCGGCAGCAGAAATTACCCTGTGAGACCTCTGCAGATCTACATGGGCAGTAGGCCAAGAGCAATGGGCCACATACTTAGGCCCTCCTCAAAAGTGGATCCAATGCCTGCTGGCTGTTAATATCTTACACCTGAGTCACATCCAACACTGAAATCATGACAATTTTCCACATAGGTTCTGAATACACTCAGTCCTAGAGTAGGCTAACATATCGAAGCAGAAACTTTCTGAGAAATCCAGTGCCCAACCTGTACACCATGTCAATTAAGTAACAATAACAACACTATGAAGCTCACATGCAGGTTTGGAAGGAAAACTCCTCACAGGCAAATGTCAACATTTTCTGAAGCTGCCACAAGTGAAGAGTAAATGCTGCAAATCCAAAAACTAATTTGGCTGGGGCAGGGTGTGCATAGGTCAATTGTTAAAGTGCTTGTCTAGCATGTGCAAGGCCCTGAGTTCAAATCCTCAGTGCCACATAAAGATTGGCAGGGTGTGGTGGCACACACCTGTAATTCCAGGACTCAATTTTCAACCTCAACTGTTCCAGTTACTTAAACTGTGAACCCAATTTTCTTGCCTATAACAGAAGAAAACAGAATACATTGATTTCTAAACTCTTTCCATTCCTGTTTCCACTGTCAAGTTGTCAAGTTGTAAAATTTTTCAGACTATTCTTTACTCCAAAAAGTTTTTTTTCCTGGTGATTAAAACTTAGAAACCCAAGAACTTTATATTTTAAAGCCCCATCTTTCCAAGTATTATCTCACAAAACATAAGACATTTTTTAAAGTTAAAAAGACATATCCTTGCTACAATTATTCCTACTCTATTTTTAATGAAGGTCCTAAGTAGTGCAGTAGAGGAAGGAAAAGAATTTTTAACACAGATTGGAAAACAATATAGTTCTTTTTATTTACATGATTGTCTATATGAAAATTTCCAAAATACACACACACACACAATTCACATACACAAACACACACAAACTACCAGATATAGTAAGTGGATATAGCAAAGTCTCAGGATAAAAGGTCAACAAAAAGCAATTATATTTTTATATACAAGCAATGAAAAATGACAAATCAAAAGTTTTCTAAAAGTATTATTTAAAATAACATAAAAGCTATGGACAAATGTAATAGTATTTGTGTAACTTTTCTATGTTAAGCTAATAACAAATAATAACAAATGTGGTATTCATGAATCAAAAGGCTCATGCTGGCAAGATGTCGATTCTCCCCAAACTGAGCTACAGATTCACTGTAATTTCAGTATTCCAGCAAAAGTTTGTAGAAACTGAAAAGCAGATCTTAAAGTTTATATGGAAAAGGAAAATACACAATAATCAAAATAATTCTGAAAGATTGAATGATTTATATTACTACTATTCCACACATACCATTAAACTACTCAAAGCTTTAATGAAGGGCACATGATCCACACCACACATGCTACATACTAGGGCTATGCGTTGGCATTTTTGTATTTTTGTTGAAAAACAACTATACTCATCTGTTCATGTATGTTCTATGGTTGTTTTCACATCACAATGGTAGAGTCAAGTAGTTGCACCAGAGGTGGAGTTACAAACAAAATTACAAGAAGTCCAATTAAATGTTAATTTCAGATAACAAGTCATATAAATATTTTAAAATTGTATTAACATTTATTTCATACAAAATTGCATTGATTAATATAAATATCACTCATGACATAAATATCTGGGACATACGTATACTACAAATGATTTTTGACTTATCTGAAATTGAGATTTAAGTTGGCATTCTGTTTCAGGTGTCTTGGTTTTTATGTGAGAAGTCTATGTATAAACTTAAGGAATAAAATACTTAGACCTGATAGAAAAGGTGCCAAGATGGCAGTGAATGGTCATTTTGTCCATGATTTTATATGATTAGGCTGAAAGACAGAGATTTAGTAAAGAAACTTCCTCTGCACCCTAATCTAGAAAGCCAGATGACCTGTTGGTCCTCAGTGGTGACCACAGAGCTGGAGAAAAAGCCGCGAGGATCGCCAGTGCCTGAACTAAGGTTCCTGAACAAAGGAGACGGGAGAGAGCCTGGGAGCCGGCAGAAGACGTGGAGACTCAGAATTCAGTCTGTTGAGCCAGCCGGGGTGGCAGAAGCAATGAAGGTCTGGGAGGACTGCAGCATAGTCAGTGACCTAAAAGGTGCCAGTAAATCCTGGGGCTCTGCAAACCAAGGCCAGAATGCTGAATCATTCCAGCTGCAGTGTGGAAAACAGGGAAAGGCCTCATCTGTAAGGCTGTAGAACTTGCAGACTGCAAATTTAAGAACAGCTATGCACTTACAGTGTAGGCGTTACAGAGCAGAAATCAAAGCCAGTGAGTGCTGCTGGCAAGCCCAAGTGGACAGTCAGATCACCTGTGCCCCTGGGAGGATACCAGGGACCATGAAGAACACGGCACCTGCACGTACAGCTGGAGCCACCACTTGACCTCTGGCTTGACTGAACTCCGAGTCATGCTGTCTGCAGTACAGAGAGAGGGAGAGACGCATCTACCAGAGATACACGCTGAAGAAACACTAGCATGATTCACATTAGACACAGTTCCAGCGCTTTGGAAGTGGAGACCTCCCGTACAAATGACACAGGAGTGTAACTGTTTTGTTCTGCTTTTCTTTGTTCTTTATTTTTAGTTATTTTTCCACTTCTTTTTGACATGAGCTTTACTTCAGAGTTTTTCTATGAGTATAACAAATATGCCTTGTTTTTGCAATTGTGTTGGATTTTTTCTCTCCCTTTCTTTTCTCTTTTATCCTTCTTCTCTTTCCCCTTTATCTACTTCTGTTACTTTTTAGTTTCTGAGCCTCCTTCTCTGACCCGCTCTCTATGTCCTTTCTGAGAAACCTCACTATAGATTCTAAAGACATAGTAACTCCATTCCACTCACAATTCTTCCTTACGGTATCACTCTTGATTATAATGCTTTCATTTATACACTTTCCTTTGACTGGGGTTGGGGTCCTGTCAGGCTTTTCTCTACCTTATAAACGCTCCACTGATTTCTACTACACTGTTAAGACCCTTAGTCTCAGTCTGCACTCTACCTATGACAATCACCCTTACTAATAGCATTGTTAAGAATTAATAACACAGAGCAATATACATAGACAAGCAATGAAGCAATAACTGCATACCATTTAGTTAGAAATAGATCAGTAAGATATAATTCTCTATATATTATCAAAAAATTAGTGGTGTCATGAATAAACTCTTCTAATATGCTGCTACCAATAAATCTGTATAGAAACCTCCTTCAGTAGTATAAATCAAACTTAGAAAGAGAGGATTAGTTGTATATATTGATATCTGGCTAGAATAAATGTACAGCTAGTAGGAATCAAGTATACACATAGATACCAATATCTGTCACACTGTTAAAGAGGGTATAGTGGGTGGAGCCTAATAAGGATGGATCACTTCTAGTGGTTAGGTTTAGCTTTTGCAAGCAATATAGATGTTTGTAATATTAGTGACTGTTACAAACTACTGATATTAATAGAACATTTCAATAAGTCAATATTAGGTTTATTTAGACAGATATATTGAAAGTGTAGACTGTACACCTGTACACTGAATGATAAGGGTAGAATAGTCATATTAGTAAACTGGCTACTAGATTCTGTTAATATTTTTGTTAATCCTAGATAGTAAAGTAAATGTAAATCTTTATTCAAAGTGTGGGTGTCAAAATAGATATTGATCTTCATGTCCAATATAGGACAACCAATATTTTGTCTATAGGCCATAATGTAATTCAATTTATTTCTCCTTCAGGGAAAAGTAGAGGAGATTAGGTAACTAACAGAAGGTTGGTCACCGAGAAGAGTTTCAAAATTGTTAGCTGAACAAAATATGAATGAATGCAAGGAAACTCCAAAGGAAAGAGAAGTTTAATAAAAGAGTCTGTATAGGAGAAACAGATCTCATCAATGCAAGAATGAGGAAACAAGGCAATAAATCACCTGCAAAAAAACCAGAATCTGATACTGGATGCTGAAACAGAAAATGAAGTAAAAAAACAAGTATGCCTAATGGCCAAGAAGTTCACACAAGACATATAAGGGATGCACAGGGACTCAAAGCAGGTGTAATCAAAGAAGCAACAGGCTTAATAGAATAAAAGCTTTAAAGATTATAAAAAACAAAGAGATAAAGAAGACAACACAAGAGATCAAACATCTCAGGAGAGATACAGAAAGAGTGATAGCTGAACTCCATGATATGAGAAACAAACATAAAAAAGTTGAAAACCAGCTTAAACATTTCAGGAACAGGTTATCAGATCTTGAAGATAAGGTGCTAAACTGGATCATACAGTTAGTGAGGACCAAAACTAAAAAGACAAGAAAGAGATTGGTTCCAACAGCTGACAGATGACTCAAAGAGAAATGACCTCAGAATTATGAGAGTGCAAAAGCAAATGGAGGACAGAATAAAAGTTTTAAAGAATGTGTTCAACACAATTATGAAAGCATATTTCTGAAAGATAGGAAAAGAAATGAGCATTGAGCTACTGCTCACATATAGGACACTAACTTCGACCAGAACAGAACTTTCCCATTACACATCACAATTAAAATCCTAGAGGCTCAACACAAAGAGAGAATACTAAAAAGCTACAAGAAAAACAGAAAGGACCTACAAAGACAAATGTACCTAGAATAACAGTAACTCCTCAACATAGACCAAAACTCTAGGAGATCAAAGAGCAATACCACCCAAGCACTAAGAGAACATAGATGCCAACCAAGACTGCTGTATCCAGTAAATCTATCCTTCAAAATGGAGGGAGAATTTATAATTTTTGTAACAAAAAATGACTGACCAGGACTGGGTGGATTCAAACCAGAATTTTACCAGTACTTCAGAGAAGAGCTAACACCAATTCTTCTCAAATTGTTCCATGAAATTGAAAGAGAAGAAATACCACCAAACTCGTTTCTGGAAGCTAACATTACCCTGATACCAAAGCCAGACAAAGACTTAACCAGGAAAGGAAACTGTAGGCCAATCTTTGTAATGAATATTGATGCAAAAATTCTCAATAAGATACTGGAAAATAGAGATCAGCAAATTATTAAAAAGATCATACACCATGATCAAGTTGGCTTCATTCCTGGGATGCAAGGATGGCTTAATTCATGTAAATCAATTCATGTAATATGCCACATTAATAAAAGCAAGTACAAAAATCATTAGGCCATCTCAATTAATGCAGAGAAGGTTTCTGACAAAATCCAACATCTATTCAGGATTTTTTAAAAAACTGAGAAAAATAATACAGAGAATTTTATTTCAAACTGGGAGAAGCCATATCTGCCAAATCTACAGCAAATATCACAGTAAATGAGGAACAACTGAAAGCGTTTCCCTTTGAGTCAGGAATGCAACACGGCTATCAACTTTCATCACTCCTGTTCAACACAGTTCTCAAAACCCTAGACAGAGCTATCAGCTAAGAGAACAAAATGAAGGGAGTATAGAAAAAAAAGGTCAAACTAGTTGTATGTGCAGATGACAAGAATCTCTGCAAAGAAGACTCCAAAAACTTCACCATGAAACTCTTAGAAGTAATTAACAAACTCATCCAAATTGCAGGTTACAAAAGTGATACAAAAAATCAAAAGCATTCTTCTATGCAATCAATAAACTCACCCAGAGAGAGCTGAGAAGAATGATCCTGTTCTGAGTAGCTCTGCAAGAAGATAAATACCCAGGAGTAAACCTACCTAAGGACATGAAGGGCCTTCACAAAGAAAACGTATCGTGTTAAAGAAAGAAATTGACGAGGAAATTAGAAAATGGGAAAACATTCCCTGTTCCTAGATAGGTAGTACTAATACTGTCAAAGTGTCTACACTACCAAAACTAATACATAGATTCAATGCAGTTTTTTTTTTGTCAAAATTCCACCAACTTTTTATCACAGGACTTGAAAAAACAACCCTTAAATTCACATGGAACAAAAAGACACCCAGGACAGCCAAAACAATTCTGAGTCACAAGAAAAGAGTGGGTGACATTATGACTCTAGACATCAAGTTATATTACAAAGCAACCATGATTATATATATAACATTGCACAAAGCCAAACAGGTTGACCAATGAAACAGAACAGAGGATTCAGAGACAAACTCAAGTACCCTCAGCTCAACTCAAGTACCTGATCTTTGATAAAGGGGCCAAAAACACTGAAAAAAATGATAACTTATTCAATAAATGGTTCTGGGAGAGCTGGTTATCCACATGCAGAAGAATGAATCTAGACATTCACGTGTCACCTTATATGAAAATCAAATCAAAGTGAATCAAAGACCTAGAGAGCAAAACTGAAATGCTAAACCTTCTGGAGGATAAAACAGGCAAAATTCTTGACAATATAGGGATGAGCGAGCACTCTAATAGGACACCTGATGCAAAAGAAATACCCTCAGATCAGCTAATGAGATTATCTGAAATTAAAAATTTTCTGCACTGCCTAGAAAGCAATTAACAGAGTGGAGAGAACCAACAGAATGGGAAAAAAATTCTTACCACATTCACCTCACACAGGAAGTAACTGGAATATATAATTGAAGAAAAAGAAATCAAAATCAAAGACCCAATTAAAAAATGAGCAGCTGAAATGAATAGGTATTTCTCAAAAGAAGACATGCAAATGGCCAGAAAATACATTAAAAATGTTCAACGTCCTTAGCCATTATAAAAATGAAAAAAGGCATTAAGACACCATATTACCCAAGTGAGAACGGCATATACCTAGAACTCCAACAGCAACAGATGCTGACGAGGCTGTAAGGGGACAGGAACCCTTTTACATTGCTAGTAGGACTGTAAACTAGTACAATCACTGTGGAAAGCAATATGGAGAATAAATATTCTATTTGATCCAGTGATACCTCTTCTGAGTATCTTCCCAAAAGAATTAAAAACAACATATAACAGAGGTACATCTGCACCTATTTGTATAACAACTAACAAAATAGCTAAGTTATGGAGGATGCCAAAATATTAACTAACCAATGGATACAAAAAATGTGACACTTCCACACAATGGAATACTACTCTTCCATAAAACAGATTGAGTTGAGGCATTTGTAGGTAAATAAAAGCAACTAAAGATCATCATGCTTAGTGGAATGAGTCAACTCAGAGGATTAAATATCACATGGATTCTCTAATATGAGAAACCCAGAATATAAGCAATATATAGAATCAAATGGGTGAGATACTGGGAGTCAGGCAAGAAGAGTCTGGGTATTGGATGATCAAAAAGGGGAAGGGAAAGAGATTATAATGATGTTCTGATATGTACGTGTACAAAATTCCCAAGCTTAATGCAACCATTGTACTATTGTACATATATACCAATAAAAAATGGGGGAAAATGCAAAAACAAAGAGGTTAAACACCTGGAGAAAAAAGCTTGCCAATCCCTGATTCAAATTAATGAAAACTTTCTTTAAATATTAATTATATTGTCAGTCATTTTTACCATTTAAAATTGTGCTATCATTAAAAGCAATCACAAAATAAGGCAGGAGTATGTTTGACCTCTTTAAGCTACTGAGATTCAACACAAAATTTTTGCTTCCAAAGTTGCAGTAAACCATCTATAGATAAACATACACTTTAATTTGGAGCCATGGACCTGTACATCAGAATCTGTCTATGACTTATTTTAAATCCAATATCATAGCTCCCACCACAGCCATTGAAATTCTGATTCATTATGTTGAAATGAAAATCAAGAATTTTTCTGAAGTTCTTGATAAGATTCTGATACTCAGACCGCAGAACCGGTGACTTCTAGTGGGGGTTCAAAACTATTAACCTGAGCCAAAGTCAGACGAAGGACCTCGCTGAACAGTTTCCTGAGTACAGTTAGGTTTTACACAGGTTCAGTTAAGCACAGAGTGCTGCTCAAACACCTCTAACGATTTCTCCTTGATACTGACAATGCTTGGCTGGAGATCTCACCTTAGGAAAGAATGCCTGAGAGAATTTTATGCACCTGATATGTATACAAAATTTAAAAAGTTTATTATGTCAAAATAAATTATATTGCTTATAATCCAATTTATCTAAAACAGGAATAATTAAGTTCTTAAAATATTCTTCAAATTGTGTTGCCATAACCCAAGACATCCTAAATATTATAAAAATATTATGGTATGACAACCAAATCTGTAAGGCTTAATTATAGCACTAAAAATTACTGTAAAATAGAACTAATATCTAGAAAAGATAAAGAACTATTAAAATTCAGCAAAATAAAAAAATAACAGCTAAAAATAAGCAAAGTATCTGGATGGACAATTCTCTAAACTAGTTACGCAAATGTGTGTAAGATCAAGAAAAGATGCCCCAAATCACCAACTAGCAGGGAAACACCAATCAAACTACCATGAGATGCCACTTCACAGTCCCTAGAGTGGCCATAATCAAATCATGCATACACATACACACAGGGAGCGCATAACAGGTGTTAGGGAGGATACAGAGAAACTGGAACACTCACACATCACCAGTGGGAATGTAAAATGGTATAGACACGTTGGAAAACAGTTTGGCTTTAAAAAAAAAAAAAAGTTAAACATAGTACTACCATATGACCTGGTAATTTCTGTCTTGCATACATAGGCGAGAGAAAAATATGTGCCCACACAAAATCTTGGATACAAATGTTCATTGCAGTTTTATTCATAATTCATTATTCAGAAGTGACCCTCACATTTACAGCCTATCAATTTTGATAAGATAATCTTTTAAATAAATGGTGCTGGTACTATTAGATGCCAAAGAAGAAAGTTAGTCTCCTGTGACAAACTATATATGCAGATGAATTCAAAATGGACGAAATTTCTAAATTTAAAAGGTAAAGATTATTTAAACATATCTAAGAAAACCTGGGTGTAAATCTTCACACATTTGGGACAGATAGTCTTTTTGTAGATATGGCACCAAAAACACAAGCAACAAAAGAAAGAAAGTTGGATAAACAGAACAGCATCAGAATTAAAAACTTTTGTACCACGAGGAAGCTACAGGAAAGTGATAAGTAAACTCACCAGAGAAACGTTTTTGTGAGACAAGATCTCATTATGTAGTCCAGGCTGGTCCTGACCTCAGAGCAATGCCCCCTGCCTCAACCTCCCAAATGCTGGGATGACGGGCATGCGTCACCACACCTGGTTTATGTGGTTCTGGGGAATCAAACCCAGGGCTTTGTACTTGCTAGGCAAGCACTCTAACTGCTGGGCTACACTCTTGGACAAGCCTTTTACAAGTCACATGACACAGCAATTCTATTCCTACGTGTACACTCAAGAGGAAAAATACACCCACACAAAAGCTTGCACATAGCAAGCATTATCCGTAATAGCCAAAAACTTTGTCCTTCAAAAATATATTCTTCAATTTACATTTAGTTGAGCTTTTTTTTTTGCTCAGTTAATTTTGTAGTCTTCAAAACTACAGTACCACATATTTCTAGTGTTTGTGCAAATAAGCAGCCTTTGCTTCAAATGGATGTTTCTATTAACACTATGCCTAATTATTGAAAATAAACATGTGCAAGTACAAACTGCTGCTGCCTGCCTCTCAACCTATCTTCTCCTCCCGCTGGCTCACAGGAGGGGCTTTGCCTCACTGAGGTTTGCCAGGGATACCTATGCAAACATGCCCTCAACTGCCAGTAACGTATGGAGTTTATCCTGAGAACTGAAATTTAAATGATGTCTTTCGTCATCCTGATAAGGAATAACCATGCATATGCACAGGAAAGAACAACTAAGAAAGAATGCTATGTTCAAAATAATAAACTCATCCCATGAAAATCTATGAGTTTTTTCTTTTGTAGAGTATAAGCAGAAATGCAAATCACAATCCCAAAGTCAAAATCCGGAACTCAACTGAGCTTGTGTCTGCATAACAACTTTTTAAAAAAATGACACCTAGAGAGAGACCTAATAAAATTGAGAGATCTTGAGCTGCAGTGTCACTTTACTCTTTTTGCTCCCTTTTTTAAGCTTTCAAAGTGTTAGTCCCCTTTTTCAATAATTTCTCCTTCCTATCATTTTTGAGGACACCACAAATTCTTCAACTCTTGCTTTCATATATTTTATATATTTTATCGGGATTATTTTAATACTGGGGAGATTAACCATCATGACTGTCTGGGAAACTGCTCTGACAGACGTGATGGATAATCCTTGTTTAACAGAAAAGATGCAAGTCAGTATACAGAAACCAATGTGTGAAACAAAACATGGTATTCCTCCTTCCATAATTAGGTGTTCTACAATGAACATTAAAGATTATAGCAAAAGTAACAAATGATGCTTAAAAGATCATACAAAAATGAGTATTTTTGATAATACTGGTAGTAATAACAATAATAATTTTGAAGGATCTATTTGTTGTTATTCACTTGCAAATTTCCATGGACTTACAAATTCTTTAAGACCAAAACATCTATCAGTAAATTTCTAAGGATATCAAATTAGAAATCAAGTGTGTTATTATTGAAATTGCAGTGTATCTAAGAAACATATTTGAATGTGATTTAGCAATTTAAAACAAAAAAATCTCTGTTACTACTGAACTTTTACAAGGGCCAGGAGATCACAAATGACAGTTTCAAGTACGTTCACCTGTCGTGGTGTGGATCTGGAATGTCCCCTAAAAGCCTCACGTATTTGAATGTTGCAGATTCTCTACAGATTTCAGGTGCTGTAAGAAGGAGGGGCGTGGTCGGAAAGGGAGGGTTACAGAGGAAGGGCCAGGTCACGAAGGACGTGGCAGATCACTGAAGGTGTGGCCCAGAAGGATACTCTCTTCCTCTGGCTTCTCTCCAAGGCTTGCTCCTTGGTCTTGTGATGCAATGCGACAACTGCCCCCTGCGAGGCCCTCCAGCCAACTGCCTGCTGACCAAGAATGGCCTGAAAACTTCTGAAACTGTGAGCTAAAATGAGCCTTTTGTCCCTTAAGTTATGGGTGTTGGGTACCGTGCCCAGGCACAGCAACCGTAGCCATGACACCCTGCAAGCAGAAGTGCCCATCTTCTTCTAATTTTTAATGCAGTCCTTTATTCCACTCCAGGACTTCACACACTCTGAACTAGAGGCGCTTGCAGACGTCTCCAATTTAAATGACTGCAAAGATGGATCAAAGCATGCTTGAGTTCAGTGCTTCCAAAGGGGTACGCTCTGCTCACAGATACCCTTCCCCTGTAATAGTTCTTTTTGCAGAAAGTGCTTAGTAACATAAAATTCCATTATTTGGAGAAAAAGAAAACCATTGACAATAACAAATAAGGGACTCTAAATTTTGATGATGCTTGCTTCACCCCATGGATTGCTATCTGTTGATGATACAAAAAAAGAACCGAAAAATTAATTTACAAGAAAAAGTAAACACAAAAACTGTTTTAAAAACAGTACAGCTGAAAATGGCTATTTTGAGCCCCAAATCAAGACCTAATTTCAAAATATTTTGCTATCCATATACCCACATATGGCCAATTTGTGGTAATGAAAGACTAGATAGAAGGAGTAACTATTTGGTCTGAAATCTGTTCTTGTTTTCATTTTTTTCTTTAGCCGATCACACAAGTTTTCTTACTTTTGTTGTACAGATCCCAAGTTTTATTCGTAATTGTTCTGAGCTTTACTCCCCCAAAATTTCTCCAATGACTTAGTTTTTACAGTAAAAATAAATTATGAAAATGGGTGAGTTATTATGAATCAAGAAAAATTCCTCAAAATGTGAATATCTTATTTCTTTAGCACAGTACTGTGTAGTACAGTAGTTCTCTATCAGTAGAACCTTACACAACAAGCTAAAAAAATACAAATGTTTTGTGTAACTTAAAAGAAGTTTGATGTCGGTTAAACTGTCTTTCATGGTTTTTATTACTTAGTATTTTTACTTATATTTAATGAAAAAGCTCTTTAAGAGTTATTTAAACAGAGATATGTATCACCATATCCACGAGTAAGACAAAAGTGAAGCAAACTAAATTTATTATGACTTCCATGTATTTTAGCATATGACAAGCAATCTTTTAGCATGCTTTTAGCGGCAAACACTACACAGATCCTACTTTGGGACTTTTCCTTTTTAAGGAAGGATGGTGAATCAACTGGTCAACACCTTATAAGAATGTGAATCTATGGTTATATTTATGAGTGAACATTTGCTTCACTATATTATATGGATGCTTTATTGCCCTCTGTCTTTCTGTTAAACAACTTTCTGTCTCAAAATTAAGTCTTGCTATTATGTTTAGATAACACTGACTGAGAATTTCAAGTTAGCACACACGGCTGACTCAACTGAAGTAACAATAACAGGAATGACCAAGACTGTATCATAAGTAGGTAAAGACTACTGTGTCATGACTGATTTCTAAACATCAATCATAAGGTGTATAGAAGTTTTGAAATTTTTAAAATATAAAAAATGTGAATCTTACAATTGAGAAAAGCCAATAAAAATGCCTTATATTTGTGCTATGGCAGCTAGCATGGTGAGTTGAATGGTGAAATAAATGCGGGTACTGACTCAGTCATTTAACGCTGGGTAATGTGGGCCAAGTGTCGACCTCTCTCAGCCTTAGGCCTGCCTCCACATAAAATGAGTTATTATCAAAGCACCTATTGCAGAGAATTCCTGTGAGGATTAATGCAAAATTGCTCATGAAGGGTTAGATATAACGATTTTTTATCACAAGAATTACCTTTTTAAGTCTTCATAACTACCTGTGAGATAGGCAGGAGGACGATATCACCCTCATTCTGTAGCCACAGAGAACAAGAAAAAGACATTTAAGCCTGCCAAGATCCCAAAGCCAGCAGTCACCGTGTGGGAACCCCCAGCAGTCACCGTGTGGGAACCCCCAGCAGTCACCGTGTGGGAACCCCCAGCAGTCACCGTGTGGGAACCCCCAGCAGTCACCGTGTGGGAACCCCAGGGCTCTTTTCATTCCATCCTAGCTTAAAGCTGGGAAATGCGCTGAAAATTCCTATTCTCATTTTAAAAATGTTAAATTAACTTGAATAAAATAAAAATGATCTGAGCATGGTGGATGCTTGCGGTTGTCCATCACCCGTCTCCTGTTTATGACAGTAACCATGCCCCTTCCCAGCTATCCATATGTGCACTCACTTCCTGGTTCCTGAGGCGGAACACAGGGCCCCAGTTCAGGTAGCCAGAACTTTGAGTTCAGCTGGCTGCAGACATGGATTTAAGCACAGGCACCTTGACAAGATACATATGTGCATAAAAGGCTCAACTCCATTGTAAACCTTAGATTTTGCATGTATTCATATCAATAAAATGGGAAAAAAGAGAGAAAAAAAACCAGGCACCTTGTTGAGGCCAAGTCAGAATAAATCAGGTCTAATCTTAGAACTTATATTTGAGTAACCAGAAAGAGACATTTAAACCGAAAGAATATTCTCTCCTTCTGCTAGCAGAGGTGTAGGCTGCAGCAGCTGCTGCCATCCTGTGATTACATGGACCCAAAAAATGAAGCCAAACATGGAAGGAAGTCTGGCCAAGAGGAGAAAAAGACGAAGATCACTCTTAAGTTC
Organism: Ctenodactylus gundi; assembly: GCA_004027205.1. NCBI lineage: Eukaryota > Metazoa > Chordata > Mammalia > Rodentia > Ctenodactylidae > Ctenodactylus > Ctenodactylus gundi. Next base: position 172,242 of record PVKB01001251.1, on the reverse strand, counting down.
AGTATGGAATTTTCTGAAATCAATCATCTTTGAATTTAATCCTATTTTTTAATTCTCATTTATATGATTTTATAAATTCCTTTTTTCCTGTAGAAATGACAACCTTAAACTCATGAGCAAAAAGACTTGAGATAGAGGAATATAAGCTAAGAAGTATCTGATTTATAGATATCAGGACCACCACACTAATGCGTATTTCTTTTTTCCTGAAATAATAAAATTGGACCACTAGTAATGATTAAATGCCACCAATCTGTAATGCACATAATTCCAAAAAACAATAAACAAATGTTTACTATGTCAGTTTCCAGGCCACTGAGCAAGTGTCCTAAGAGATTTTGATATTGATATCCACCAATAAATCTAAGGGAAGGGTTAGTTTTAGACAAATTTGACATCTTCTGACTCCAATGACACACACATGGAACTGTTTATCACACCATAACTAAGTGCACTCTGATTGATGTTATCATGAATTAGAAAACAGTTGACACTATACAAGTAAACATGTTGCCTCTTAATACTCTAAAATCTGATTGCATAGTCAGAAACCCAAATGAAATTAATCCAAGTAACTCACTGGAATAATCCACTCAGTCTTAGAAAATCTAAGTACACAAGCAAGTAAAATCTGTGTTGCTGAAAAGCACTAGCCCTAGTGTTTGAATATAAGCTAGAGAGAAAATGGCAAAATCAAACATGTCTTTTATTAGCTAGGTTCTTCATTAATTTTGTTAAACTATTAAATAATATTATTGAGGAGTTTACCTTATCTAACTTTCTTCCAGTATAAATTAGCAACAGCTTGGGCATTTGTATGAATATAGAAAAATTGATCTAAGAGTGATAAAATAAAATAGGAAAAATTATTTTGTGGAGAACAAAAAGAGACTAGAGAAAAAATAAAGTGAGAAGGGAGAAGGGAAGTAAAAATGACCAAAACGGGCATGTGCATGCAGCCATTCTTCAAGTAGAATGTAATTTTTATGTATCATAATATGCACTAATAAAAATGATAATTTTGAGGGGAAAAAGGAAAAAAAATGGATGTATCCACACACTTTAGAGTTTCTAATTTCCACTTTACCATTTTGATGTTCATGTTTCTTTCACATGTTGTTGCTCAATGTAACATTTTTAAACCGTCTACTCCTGTTACTAATCCACGTGTTGTAAAAACGTTTGTAAACAGAATGGGGTTCCACAGAGAAACAGATTGTGATTTAATACTACACACACCGAGTTTCGTTAGATTTTACATACGACATGCACAGTGTAAATAATAAATCTGCTTGGGCACACATATTCAATAAGTATGAGTATCAATTAGCATATATATACACTTCTATCTCATACACTGTTCTTATCTGCCTTCCATTATGGAACAAATATTCAGGGGGACCCTCTCTTAATTTATAATCTCAAAAACTGATCGACTCATACATTTTCCTTGAAATAGTAATTGCTACTGACTGTATTTCCACAATATGGCAGATGAAGGGTTTAATTAAAGAAGATCTAACAGCTTGCTATTGACTAAAATGAGAGGGAAAAGAACTGGTCAGCGTGTCTTTTTCAGCCTCCACGAAGTTTTCTCCTTTCCAATCAGTTATCCATGCACATTCAACTCCATAGGATGAAACAACAGCAGCAAGAAGTAGTCGTAATGATCTCATCCAGAAACACTGGATGAGTTTACCACATTTCTAAAACATCAACCAATAGGGAAAAACGTGTTTCCCATCACAATTCAGTATTCACAAATTATATACATATATCTAACATATATATGTATATATCCAGTGATTTTAATTTATTACAGTAAAATACACATTGCCATTAATACCCATTAAAATGCTCCTGCTCACTTCGAACCCACTTATCCCATTTTCTTGCCACATATGAAGCCATTCGGGAAGTCCACTTTCATGAGCATCTTTAAGACTTATGATAGCAAATACTGCTACCAAGGGCTATCCAATATAAAGGCAAGCGTATAAAAACATTACAGCGTGTTTTCATTCACCTTATTCACCAGACCTGACACCATGCAATCCTGGCTCTTCCCCAAAGTCAAAATAACCATGAAAGGTAGACATTCTTGTCTGTATTGACTCAGCATATCAAGATAGCCATGACAGCACAAGTCAAGATATTTTTAACAAAGAGATTTCAGAACTTCTTCAGAAAGTCAGAAGAACAATGAGATGTGTGTTTAAAATGACAGAAATATTCTGAGGTGAAATAACAGCAATATGTCTACTCTAACAATTTTTAAATATAAACATACACTGAATTTTTTAATCAGGTTCAAACAATTTTGCCAACTTTGACCTTACCAAACACTATGCACTCTGATACTCTATTTCACTCATTTTATTTTATTTTCTAGTTAAAGTAGACTGGACTGACTCCTCACTCATTTATTCGGTCACAAATTAATGCCAGAAAAATATGTCTTGCCAGCTATGAATGTAGAGTAACCTAGGAAGAGCTTGAGATTTGACCTAGGTACAAAAATCTGACTTTACCATTAAGTATTCATATGAGCTGTGGCAAATGACCTAGCTCTATATAACAAATTACCTGAGCCATAAAACGGAGATGATATTCCTCTTTTGTGGGATGCTTGTGAGGATCAATGAGATGACATCTGAAAACCCAAGCCCAACTGTGACACATAACAGACTGGAAATAAAGATGACTTCTCAGGTCATCCCTTAAGTATCAAAGAGCTCAGCAGGTAGAAACACTGCCTTTCAGATCATTGTAAAGGATTTTTCTCTTTTTCAGTCTTTCTTATAACCTCAGACACAAAACATTTGTTGAAATTGGTTTCCTACTCTAAAGTGCGAAAAATAAGTAAATGTATACTTACATTTCAAACTTTTTTACTAAGTCTTGTGGAGATCTAAATAAACAATTTATATTTAGAATACTAGAGTCAGAAATTAAGTAGAAAAGTTTAAATCCTTGTACTGATCCACAAAATGCTGACTAGCCTTTTCCCCATCTTGATGTCAAAATGCTCCACCAGCCTTCCAGATCTCTTTTCAACGCTTACAGTCTCATTAGTCAATGACTTATCATACTCTGACATCCTTCTATATGTTGCAAATGTTTCCTCTGTGGTGGCCTGACCCCCTTTCCCAATTCTTCTTTCAACTACAGCCTGTGTAACCTTAAGAAAGTTACTAACCATTTCTGACACACTACTGTCACCTATACCATGAATATAATTTTGACCATGGAAAGATTCTTATGAGGATCTGTGACATCAAATTTGTCAGTTACCTAGCATAGAACTGCTCAAGGAAACGTGAAGGTTACTCTTTTTACTATTTCTATGTTTACCAGTCAATGCTGAGTTAAAGCATTGTTGGCTGTAGGGTGTCTCAGACCATCCTGACCTGAGTCGTATGTAGAACTTGCTTCCACTTCACCGTATTATACGTTTCTCTTTTCTCATTGCCTCCTAACAAGTTTTGAAGGCTTGCAGGACAAGGACATGGACATCTCTCACCTGCGAATCTTCTCATGTAACCATAGGTATGGAACTTTATAAGATTTTTAGTAGGTCAAGTAACTTGTTTGGTAGCAGACCAAAACACAAAAGTAAAAAAAAAAAAATGAGCATCTCTATCAATTCTTTAAGAATCAAAGTAAGAAGATGAAGGACAATCGCTATAGTGAATGCTGTTCAAGATGAAAACACCTTTCTGTCACTTCGTAGAAAAAAGCAGGACTAAGGAATGGTTTTCTTCTTTAGCTTCTCTAGAATTTTCAGGTTCATGAGAACAGGGGAGGGCACTGTATCGCTTCCGGTGGGTATCTTCACCAATGTAACCACTACTCAGTGTCTGCTAAGCCTGCCATTCTGTTGCTATATGCTAGGCATGTAATGGTGAGCAAAAGCACACACCCTAGAATAGCTTGCATGTCAACGGAGACAGGCACATTACTAATGAAACAGAATAGGGAGCCCAGAAATGTGCCTGTGCATTTATAGTCAATTCATTTTTAACAAGATGCCAGGAACACAAAATAGGGATAATATCTTTTCAACAAATGGTACTGAAAAAGTAAATATCCGCAAGTGAAAGAATTAAATTAGACCCTTATCTCTCATCAAATACAAAAATCAACTAAAAGTTCATTAGAGTTTTTTTCACAGAAGAGCATTAATTATGCAGTCTAGTTTCCTAATTTGGGGAGATCACAGGGGTCAGTGCATCTGGAATGTAAAGGATGAGCCTCACACCTGCATAGTCATGGTATCTCCCCTGCCAGGTAAATATCACTAGAAATTTAAACATGATACTTCAATCTGTAAAAAAATTAGAAGAAAGCAGAGCAGAAACATTGCAAAACCAAGGCCTATGTAAAAATATATATACACATATATAAATATATATACATATATGCACACACATATATAAATATATATAAAACATATACATATTTAACTACAAAAACTCAGGCCCCCCAAAAAAGAAAAAACAGACAAATTATATTAAACTAAAGAGCTTCACAGCGAAAAAAAAGAGATAGTGTAAAGAGACAGTCAACAAATTGTGAGAACAGGTTTACAAGTAGCATATCTGACACATGTTAATTTCCAAGACACCTGATGAACTCAGACACTTCAATTTAAAAAATGCTCAGTATCCCTAATCATAATTTCAAGTTAAAACCACAATGAAACATCTCCTCTTACCTGTCAAAATGGCCACTTTGAACACATGGAAGTCAACAAGTGTTGGTGAGAATATGGAGAAAACAGAACTGTTGTATGCTATTGGCAAGGGTGTAAACTACTAAAGCCATTATAGAATACTGCTTGGAAGTTCCTAAAATAGACCTTATCACGTTACCCAGCAGTCTCAACTCAGTTGTCCCAAAGGATTGAAATTAGCATGCTATTTGCACTTCCATGTTCATTCATAGCATTATTCACACCAGTGAACACGGAGTCAACCTGAATTTCCATCAAGAGATGAACAAGCAAAGGAAAAGTGGAACATATATGTACAATATTATACTATTAAAGACAATGGAATCCATTTGCAATGGCACGGATAGACCATGCTAAGTGAAACAAACTGTATGTTCTTGGTACAGAGGGAAACTAAAACCAACCCGGTTCATAGACGCAAAGAGGAGAATGGTGGTTACCAGTTGGGGACACGGGGAGTTTTGGTCAAAAGGTGGAAAGTTTGGGAAAATAAGCAAATGAGAAGCATTTAAAGCTACTGATACGTTCATTGGCCTGATTCAATCATCTCATGTTGTGTACACACATGAATTTATTGTGTACTTTATAATTATGCAAGATTACGACTTGTCAAAAATGAGTCGCAATATGTGATATGGAGAAAAACAATGTTCAGTGACAGACTAGACACTGGTGAATGGGTGGGGCCTCTGCTGTCGGATAATACCTGAACAGGAACGGAATGAAGTGAGGAAATCAACCCCCTGGGAAGCCTTCTTAAACTCTGCTGCGCTTCTCACTAAAGCTTTCCAGGGTTGAAGATAATTATGAAACAAATTTGTCAACCCGAGCTGTTGAAGGACTACCCATCTCAAACGTTAAAGTAATATAACAAGTCAATATTTTCCCCCGATATTAATTAGATTCTTGGGAACTACCCTGCAGAACACATTGAACTTCACGTATAATTGCTGTGTCAGTCTGATTGTGATGGCATATACCTGGAATCCGAGCACCGGACAGGCTGACTGACACACAAGCATCACAAATATGAGCCCAGCCTGAACAACTTAGTCACTTAGTGAGAAACCCTGTCTCAAAATTTAATTTTTTTTTTTTTAAAATGGGCTAAGTGTGTAGCTCAGTAAGTTCCTTTACTACACATTTTCTTTTTGCACTGTGGTGGTTTGGATCTGGAATGTCCTCCAAGGCCTCATGTTCCTATGGATACTGTGTTCGTTGGGAGGTGGGGCCTGTGAAAGGGGGCAGGTTCCTGGGGCTTGACCTGGAGGAACGTGTGCCGGTCCCGCCCTTCCTCAGACTCTCTCTTCCACCATGCCGTAAGGATCTCTGCCCCAGAAACTCCAATACCAGATCTGGCTGCCGTCCCACCACGTGATTCCACCATTTTCTAGCCACCCACCCATGAACAGATTGAGGCCTTCTGAAACTGAGAGCTACAATAAATCTTTCCTCCCTAAGTTGTGGATATTGGGTATTGAGTCACAATGATGAAAAAGTAACTACGACATGCACCTTGTTCAATTTCTTATTTAATGCTTAAAATCTGTCTCTCATACTAGAATATAAGCTTCCCAAATGGTTGGGTCCTGCACCTGGCTTTGTTACCTACATCTATCTTTATTCAGCACGTTGATTCTTAGACAGTCACATCTGACAAAGAGCCAATGAACAGTGTGGGACAACAAAGGTTACTGGTGGCCAAATGTAATGAAAATTAGAAGCATAAAAGTTTTTTTTTAATAAAAGCTTTGATATAGCAGTAATGACTTAAATTCTTTAAGTATCATTACTTCATGAAAAATCATGTAAGGAAAACTGCTAAATATTCTTGAGAGACATATGAAAAGTTATGAGTAAATGGAGCGACACAATTTTCCTGAGTAAGATGACCATAGTGAATACCTTTAACATGAGTTCAATCAGAATCTGAAATAATTTTGTTTTGAGGTCAGGGGTGTAGTCCAGTGGTAGAATGCTTATCTAGTATGTGAGACACCTTGCGTTCAATCACTGGTATCGAAAACAAAAATCATAAAATGATTTTATTGTTGACATAATAACTCTGACAAAAATAGATTAATCAAAAAATAGGTTTATAAAAAATAGATGCAACTCATATGACATTTCTGAAAAAGCAGACTAATTTAAAAGAACTTGCTTGAATAGATACAAAAACATTTATAAAGTGCCAAGATTAAAATATCATTATGTTATGGATCAAATCTACTTATGGACAGTGGTAATGAAACACTGCTGAATCAGATGTGTCACGTAAGTGTGTAAGAACTTAAGATATAACAAAAATCAGAAACTAATAGAGACAAATTATTTAACAAATAATGTTGAAACTCAGTCATTTGCGAAAAAAATCATGATAGATTCTCAACAAAATTGTTTCCAGATGGATACAAGGGTTAACTGCAAAACTACTGCATAAGAAAACTAGATTATAGGCTCATTTTAGCAGCAAGTGTACTAAAATTAAGATAATAAAATAATCTTTATGCACTTTTAATCATTCCTCTTAAAAATACTTTAAACTGAGTAAATATAAATGAGTAACATCTTGCAGTGCATGAAAGCAATGGTGGGGGGGAGAAAGAGCAAAGGTCAACAATGAATTCCATGAATAACATTTTTAAGCAAGGGTTAAAACTGGAGCTCTTCCTGAAGAAGCAGACACTTCCGTCTTCCTTCCCTTTTTATGCTGCCCTGGCTACTACTATTCTACTGTTCAGTGTCACTCACCTCAGTTTCTTTCCCTTTTTTCCTCAGTTTGCTGGCTTATGTGTCAATCATGCACAGACACGCCCAAATGGTGCCTTACTGATGTGCTTGGTGTTTCTTAATTGATTCAATTTACCAAAACATGATTAATGGTTGAAATGTAGGATATAAAAATTGATAAGAGATACTCTTAAAGTAATCAAAGAAAATGAACAGATAACTCTTAAAAGGAATTAAAAGAATTGAGCAGTATGGCAATCAAAGGAATTAAACAATATTGAAATATCATTCTCCACATATTAAGTTGGTAAGATTTATAAAAAGTAATATTCATTCCTAAGGGGAATGTATGTAGTGAAGCAAGCACTCCTATAAGCCAGTAAGATTTTAAATTAATACAGTCTTTCTAAGAAATAGATAATATGTATGAAGAGCTAAAAAGCCTTTTGATTTATAGGCCATGTTAAAAATATTTTTGTGAATATGAATTAAAGCCATGGTGAATCACACATGTATAATTAAAAGCATACATTAAATTTTAATAACTGAGAATAGAGCTAGAAATGTATTTTATTTTCTCATTTATATATGAACATAAAATATTAAAAAGAAATACACCAAAATGTTAACAATTGTTATCCTTGGGTGATGTGACTAAGAAACTTTTATTTTTCCACTCTTTTACTTTTTCTATATACAATTTTTATATTGTAATAATCAGAATATATATATATATATATATATATATATATATATATATATATATAAAACACAAAATTACAGATGCAAAGTCATGTTAAGATAAGCATAAACCCTGCTCGTTTATAAATTGGACAGGCAAAAAAAAAAAAGCGGGCAAAACCCTTGAAGACATAGGCATAGGCAAGGACTTTCTCAATAAAACACCCAAAGCACAAAAGATAACACCAAGAATTGACAAATGGGACTATATGAAATTAAAAAGCTCCTGCACAGCAAAGCAACCAACAGAGCGAAGAGAGCGCCCACAGAATGGGAAAAAATATTCACTGACTGCTTTTCAGACAGAAGACTATTACCAAGAATATACAAAGAACTGAAAAACAGTAGACCCTCCAAAATAAAAGACCCACTAGCCACCCCCACCCCTTTTTTGAGACAGGATTTCACTCTCTTGTCCGGGCTTGCCTGGGAACTCCCTGCAATCCTCCTGCCTCAGCCTTCTTAGTACCGGGATGACAGTTGTGTGCTACCACGTGGTGCTGAGGAATCAAACCCAGAGCCTTGAGCATATTGGGTAAGTGCTTTAACCATTGAGTTATTCCTTTAGACCCAACCAAAAAATGGGAATCTGAAATGAATAAACAGTTCTCAAAAGAAGTCTAAATAGCTAATCAATGCATAAAAATGTTCAACATCTTCGGCCATCAGAGAAATGCAAATTAAAACAACACTAAGGTTCCATCTTACACACCAGTAAGAATGGTTGCTACTAAGAATTCACAAAACTACACATGCTGGCGAGGCTGTGAGAAAAAAGGACCCTCCTACATTGCTGGTGGGACTGCAAACTGGTACAACCACTATGGAAAGCAGCGGAGATTCCTCAGAAAACTGAACGTTGACATCCCACCTGACCCAGCTATACCTCTTGCGGGTGTCTTCCTAAAAGAGTTAAAGTCACTCATCATACTATAGTGATACATGCACACCCATGTTCATAGCAGCATAATTAATATTAGCCAAACTTGGAAGGAGCCAATATGCCTCAGTACAGGTGACTGGATAACGAAGATGTGGTATATAAGCACAATGGATTATTACTCTGCCATTAAGAGTAATAATTTTGGGTCATTTGTAGGTAAATGGATGCACCTTGAATGCATTATAATCAGCAAAATCAATAAGACCCAGAAAGTTAAATATCATATCGTTTCTCTATTATGAGAAGACCAAACCACAAAAACTGTAAAAGATACAGAAGATATAATAAGATGGACAAAGTGGAAAGGGAAAGTGGGGGATGGGTGAGAGGGTGGCAAGGGGAACAGGAGGTGATATGCAAATTTAAAAATAATAAAAATTAAAATAAATAAATGAATTGAGCAGGCACCAAACATATAGTAAGACATAAATACCTAGTAAATAACTATTTGGGGCAAGGGATAATAACAAGCAGATGAAGGCTTGAATTTATTGACTCAAAAAACAAAAATTATTTGAGAATTTAAGCATCTTTCTATTATATGCTCACTTTCACTGTAGTATCATGAAAAAATCTCTGGACTACTTCACCAAATAAAAGGGGGCCGCTATATAATGATGTAACCCACTAGCTGAATAGAACAATTTTCGGTGATTCTAAAGTTTTGCAAGCATTGTCCAAGGTAATTGTAATTAATTGCATTGCTCACTAGCTACTTTTATAAAGTATTAAAACTAAAATCTTGCCAAATATTCTTAATCAGATGCACGGCTGTGTTCCCTAATGTTGAATACACTACCTGTTATGGTCTGAATACAGCTAGTGCCTCACAAGAGTCTGTGTGCTAAGGCCTTGGTCCCCAGGGTGACGGTCCTGGACGGTAGTAGAGCCCTAGAAAGGCAGGGCTGGGTAGGAGACTCTTGGACTCCTGCAGGCATGTCCTTTGAGGGAATGTTGGACCTGGGCCATCCTTTCTCTCTTGCTTTGTGTCCTGGTCAGTGATGTAAGCGGTTTGTACTACTATATGCGTTCTTCATGACATGCTACCCCTTATAGAGGTCCAAAGCATTTGAGAAGTTCATCTTGAACTGAAATCTCCATATCCACGAGCTAAAACAAACCTTTTCTCTTCATAAATGATTGCCTAATGTTTCATCATAGCAATGCAAATCTCAATTAATATAGTATTTTAAGAACGTGATACATTTGTAATGATAAAAAGAAAAAAAGATTTCCTTAATTTTGCCAAAATGTTAGTAATTTCTCCTACTTTCATGTTTTTTTTTGTGATACAATTTTTCCTACATTGAAAATATTGTGTTACAGAAATGAGTATGCAGTGAGCAAGAAAATTGCTATTTTGTATTCCTCTAATAGTTCCTTGTTAGAAATGCAAGTTAATGAAATCCAATACTGTAGAGGGTAACCAACAACTGGCAAAATGCAACAGGATGTGCATTGCTGTTTTCTACGTAATATTTTTCACAGACCTTCAATCTCTACATCTGCCCATTCTGCAAAATTGTTCCAGCGTGTTCTTTATCCCCAACAGGCTATTGAGTTATTTGGGGTCTCCGTTTTAATAGTAGAACTAGAGGGGAGACCACAATAAGCAAAGAAATTGTCTAAACTTGGAAAGAAAAATAGTAATATAGTGAGCCTACTTGGTAATGTCTTTTGTTTCTGTAATGTATTTTGTTCATTGTGTGGTGTGTTCTGTGGTCTTTTCCATTGTCTGTAGATAATGAAAAGAAACGAACTTATGTTAAATTATCATCTTAAAATTTAATATTGACACAAAGTAGGACAAGGAAAAGGAAAAAGGATAATGTAGGGGCTGTTGCAGTATGGAATGTTAGGAAGAAGTAAATGGATGTCCCTAACAGGCCACCCATGCAGCATCTCCAATGTGAAGGGTGCAATGATACAACTCCTGTGTGACTGTGTTGATGAAGCCCTGATTTCAACCTCCTTCCCTCATTGGCCAGCTATTTGTATGAATTTGGCTCACTTCATTTGTCAGTGTTCAAGAATTCTCACTTAGCTGGACTGAGCTGCCCTTGATAACACAATAGCATGTGCAGGAATTGACAAGTGCATTTGAGTAATGAAACATGACTGACCTGCTAAGAAATCATTTCTGCTGCCAGGAATCCCCATAGTAAGCCTTCAGGTTTTTTTTTTTAACAAAATGACTTTTACTTGTTGAATTAACCATTAATACCCATCCTATTGGTGTGCAGTCACCACCATCATACAGAATGTACGATACTAACTAAACCATTTCACTTATAGCTGTCATTCTGGCTGGTGGGAAACTGATTGCTAATTATCTAGGTGAATGTATGTTGTTTCAAGAGTAAATCTTAACCACTGTAGTAGTACCACTCTCTTATTTTCACTATTCGACAAAGGCTGGACTTAGGGAAGTTAGGTGAAGAGATGAGAACATTCACCACTTGAGTGTCTTGAAAAACCAGGGTTAGAAAAGGAGAGACAGGATGATTTACATACATGGTAAGTTAGAACTCAGGCTAGAACCAAAAACTAGTTTCTGTTTTGGAAAAATACTAAGTTTAGAGGGTAAAATGTGGTAGCCCTGAAGTTGATGAAAAGCATAGGCAAATTACTATTGACATCAACTAGAAAGGTTTTTCCTGAGAGAATTAATCATTTGACTATAGACACCAGATAGCTGCATTGATTCATAGTTGTATCGTATTGCAATAATCCTCATTCTCATACTGCTCAGTCACTGCAAAAGATAGTGTGTGTGTGTGTGGGGGGGGGGGGTGCTTTTGGTTAATGGAAGCATGGAGCAATGTGAAGAGTGAGATTGAGAGGATTGGATGTCACCACATATAGATACTGTGCTTCACTGAAATGACCAAAAATTAAAATAAAATTCAAAGACCAAAATATGTTTGGCATTTGCAAATCTACAATATATTACTATGGGCATTTAAGGCTAAACCCTTTCTATGTAATTTTCTCTGATGATATCACTATTTGTATGTTATTAAGATACTGTTATTCTTTCATTGTCTAAAAAATGTACATGAGGACACTAGATAGGACTATTTTAACTCTTCAGTGATTTACTCTTTCGGCTGGGGCTGTGCTAACATGCGCAAAACAGTGTGCTGTGTGATCGCTTTCAATTTCCTCAGGTTTTACCTCAATTTGCTCACAAATTTATACTTGAAGGACAAAGTCAATTCGCTGAACAGCTTTCAGTTCACACCTTTGCCGTGGCTAAATGGGGTGTATAAGTGGAGAAAAAATTAGCCCTCGTCGACTGCCAAAAGTCTCTTCTGTATTGTAAAAAAAAAAAAAAAATTTAATTGCATTCACTGATGACAAGTGTGGGTGCATTTGGCAGACAAGGGGAAAGGACTTCGCTATATATCTGCTGTTCAAAAATTCTCATTCTGCTAACACTTTTCCTTTTCATGTCATCAAAAATAATTTTTTACTGATTATGTTGACACCCTCATAATGCCAGAATTTTTCTTACATCTCACATGTAACTGTCTGTCATGAACTCCAGTCAAGTGTGTTGTCTTTTTTAATATAGCGTGTGTGTGTGTGTGTGTGTGTGTGTGTGTGTGTGTGTGTATACATAAAAGAACTTTTTTGAAATTACAAAGTTCAAGTTCATTCTGCCTTATGAAGATTTGTTCATATCTACACAGCAATAAATAGGCAACACTTTTCAACGTTCAGAAACTAATTTTATCTCTCCAACCAGTTGACATCTAAAGCATATTAAGCCACATAAATTTATAAACCAAAGTGGTGCAAATGAGGCAATTTTAGAAGCTCGATGACTTTTGTCATTTCCTCTGTCAAAGAGTTTTTCTTGGGATGTATTTAATTTAAAAGCAATAAAAGTGGAAAAATCAAAATTCACTACCAGTTGTTTTATATAATAATTGTATTCATGAAGTTGTACTTGCAAACCAAATAATATTTTTGAATGATTTGTTTTATCATATTTCATTTATAATGTATATTTTTAAAGATACGTTCAGGATTCAAAGCCATCTTTATAAAACAACTAAATTCTATGCTGTTTCTGACTTGTGTAGATTTAATAACTCTTCTTAAACATTGTACTGATAGTGAAAAAGCACAATTTTGTCTTCAGACTGCTGCATGTAATTTTCCTTCTTTAATCTCTCAGAAAAGAAGTAGAAAATTCTTTCTAACTGATAATCTCATGATAAATTGAAAAGAGAAGGTAAATAATTTCAAAGACTGCATCTGCTGAACCAGGTTCAGGTGAAGATTATGCTGCCTAGAAAAATCAACACCTACCCCAAATAATGAGGTGATGAGATGCAGAAAATACCCGTTGCAGAATAAAGGGCAATAAAGAGCAAAAGCAAAGTATCGAGAAATAAGATTAAATCAATAAAAAGCCTGAGGGACATATATAGATATATATAGATAAAGATGTTCCGTAGCTCTATTAAAGAAAAACTATGAGAAAGACATGGTGCCTATTGCAATTCATTTAAAGTTTGCCTACTGAATCATTAAATTCATACGTTGAGTCACACATACAGCTGGTAATTATCACTGCACTTGAAAAGAGCACTAAGTAAACGTTCAATATATTTTTTCCTGTGGCATCAGCCTGCCGCTTGATCCGTTTGTTGTCATTATTGTTTTATACAATTTCAGGAACTTAAGTACTTTGGTTTGCCCTCGGGTTTTCGAGTGTTGCTTAGGCCTGGTTGGGTGCAAAATTAGAGACTGAATAAAAAAAGGGTCTCACTGTAAAAGATTTTTTTAGGCATGATATATTTGATTGTCCTAAAGTAACTTACTCAAAATAAAAGAAGGTTGGAGTGTAGCTCAGTGGCAAGGCTGCAACAAGAGTAATTTCAAAACACAGTGTCTCTATACACAAATATTTATGAGCTAGTCTTACTTAAATCTAATTTTGATTTAAGCAATATTTTTAAATTTATGTTAATTATCAGAGCTTAACCTCTGCAATGTTAAGTGATTTTTCACTTGCTGGCACATTACTGGGGCTATGGTTTGGATGTGGTATATCCCCAAGCCCCGAGTCTCAGGTATTGGGAAGGTGATTGGATTGTGCGTGTTGTGAGGATTAATCTATTTATTGGTCTTAAAGGCTACTAAAAGGTGGGACGAGAGGGTGGGGGTGGAGCGGGAATCACTGAGGGCGTGGCCTCAGTGAGGAATGCGCCCCCCGGCAAGGCTTTGTCCGGAGCTGTTTGGTTCCTATTGCCCGGCTGGGTACCATGTTCCACCATTTCAGTCCTGTCAACTGTAAAAGGACGAAGATCTCTGAACTGTGCGGTAACATAGGCTTCTCTTCGTTTCTAAAGTTGTAGGTGTCAGGTGTTGCGACCCGGTGATGAGAAAGTGACTAAAGCAACAGGGTGTCCCCCAGGTTCGTAGATTTTCACCTGTATGGTGAATTTTGGGACGCCCTGTACACTGAATTTAACACTTGCATAAATTTTCTCATAGCATTGGTTTTACTTCAAATACTGGGCCAAATTAATTCTGAACAAACTTCGTTTACATTACATATTACATTTTTAATATACGTATGGTGACCTTTGGAACATTCCGTATTTCCTCATAATCAAGTAGACTATTCCTACATTTAACTATCTTTCAAAATCAGAACATTGACATACTACTGTATATATCGATTATTTTTATGTAAGAGGAAAAGTTGTTGGCAAAAATATAAATCAAACCCAAATAAAATATCAATGGCTTTGAGCCTATGCGTATTTCACTTCAGAACCTTAACGCCCCTGATTTTATCCACCACATAAACAAAGAGGAAATCCCTAAGGATTGCTCAAAAATAATTATTGAGCTGCTGTCACCATATAACAGTTGTCACATTTTTCTCTCTTGCTTCAGTTTTCACTTTTCTGTTTACGCCCTATGAAAGGTGACTTAAATTAGCCTCCCTTGTGCCAACGCAGACGTCTCCTAAGCAGATCCACGGCCAGACAAGGGGACAGGTAAGGGAAAAGGCTGTTGAAATGGCAACAGGGATGAAAAGAAAGTACCCAGCAAACCTGAAGAAGAGGCGGGCAATGAGAATAGAAACCGTCTCTTGTTCCACAGGAGGAGAGAGGCTGAGGGGTGGAAAGAGGCCATCTTCCCAGAGTACAGTGGGGCATGGGAAATGAAAGTGACCGAAAATTCAGTTTTTATTGGAATATCAAAATAAATGTCAAAAGAGAACCTATTTTGTAACTCACACAAAACTTCTTAAATTCTTCACCCTCTAAGTATCTTTGTATTAGTTGAGGATAATGATCTTTTGTCATATATTTTGCAAATATTTCTCTATTTGTTTTTTACTTTTTGATTCAATTGCATGAATTTTTATTATTTTGGGTAATCAAATCGTCTCTGGTTTATGTTTTTCGTATTAAGCAAGTAAACCTTTTTCTCCATAATTTACAAAAACATTCACCTATTTTTTTTTCTATAGTGCTTTTTTATTTAATACTTTACAGTACTAGGGATTGAACCTAGGGTTTCATAAACACTAAGCAAGTTCTCTACCACTCAGTTACCTCAGCAGCTCAGCTTCTTAAATTTAGTATAATTGTAGAAAATATTTTGATATTTATATTAAAATTCTTACAATTGTTAAAATATTATTTGTGAAATACTCAACAGACAGCATACTTGTAAATAGTGCTGAATTAAAAGGGTTATACCTGTGTTGGTTGACTTTGTCAGCTTGGGATATTCACCCAGCCATGGGATTACTGAGTCATGTAGTACTTCTGTTTTTAGTGTTTTGAGAACCTTCCATAGGGTTCTCCATAGTGGTGTCCTAATATGTTATACTGATCTCTAGCCAAAGCATACGAGTTTCTTTTGTCAACATTCTCACCAATAGATTTTAATGGTTTCGATGTTATTTTGTTTGTGGTTTTTGTTTTTGTGTTTAAATATCCATTCTATGATTTTACTTGAATATGATTTTGATTCTCTTTTCCCCAAAGGCTAATGATACTAGTATTTTTACATATATTTCTTAGCCCCCTTATGTTTCTTCTTTTGAGAAATGTCTCTTCAGATTATTTATTCATCCTTAATTGGATGATTTATTTAATGTTATATATTCTAGGTATTAGTCTTCTGATGAAAAGCTGGTAGAGAATTTCTTCCATTCTTTGAGTAATTTCTTCATTCCGACAACTGTTTGCTGTGCAGAGCATTTTAGTTTGATGCAATCTTACTTAACAATTTATGCGCTCATTTCTATGTTTTTAAATTCCTACTCAGAAAATACTGTTGTGCCAATATCTTAAAGGATTTCCCCCACAGGTTTCTCTAAGAGTTCTCATTCTGCCTTTTGATCCATCTTGAGTTGATTTTTATGAAGTCAGAAGAGAGAATCAAATTTGTTTTTCCCCCTTTCATTGATATGTATGAGTACAAAACATAAAGTTTACATTGATCTTGAGTATTTTGTGCACATACGCATCGTGGCAAAGCTACAAATCTTTTCTTTCTCTCGTTTTGACCCTCCCTCTCCTCCCCACATTAAGTTCTATGAAATAATTGTGATCTTGGTTTCTCATATCAGAGAAACCATTTGATATTTCACCTTCTGTTTCTGACTCACTTCACTTAGCATGTTGGTCTCAAGTTGCCTCTATTTACCTATAAAAGCCTCAAATCTATCTTTATAGATCAGTAGTATTCCATTGTGTATAAATACAACAATTTGTGTATCCATTGATCTGTTGATGGGCATTTTGATGTCTTCCATATTGAAGCTATTGTTAGTTATGCTACTATGAACATAGGTATACATTTGTCTTTGTTAAATATTGTTTTTAACTCTTGGGAAAATCCCTAGAAGAGATATCACTGGATTGAAGGGGATATTTATTTCCAGTCCTTTGAGAGACTTCCATACTGCTGTCCATAGTGGTTATACCAGTTTACATTCCCACCAGCGGTGAAAAAGGGTAACATTTTTCCCACAGCCTCACCAGCACTGGTTGCTATTTGTGTTCTTGATACACACCATTCTCTCTGGAGTTAGATGGTATCTTAGTGATGTTTTGATTTGCATTTCTCTAATGGCTAAGGATGTTGAAGATCTTTTCATGTACTTAAACGCCTTCATCTGAGAACTGCCTATTCATTTCTACTGTTCTACCTGTCTGTTTTTGTGTCAGTGCCATATAGTTTTTATAACTATTGCTTTATAGTAAAATTTCATATCTGGAATTATGATGCCTACTGCCTTAGCCTTGTTAGTTAAGCTTGATTTGGCTAATTTAAGAATTATTTTTTCAAGTTTAATAAAAAATTATTGGTATTTTAATAAGAATTGCATAAATCCATATATCAGTTTTGACAGTATAGTCATTTTGACTAATTGGTTCTGCCTATCCAAGAACAGTGATGTCTTTCTATTTTCTGATGTCAACTACAACTTCTCTCTTCAGTGTAATGTAGTTTTCTTTATATAGTCCCTCAGTTCCTTGGCTAGGTGTAATCCTAGGTATTTAATTTTTTGCTAGGCTATTGACAATGGGATTATTCTTCTGAGCTCTTTCTTAGTGAGGTCATTGTTGGTGTAGAGAAAAACTATCTTTTTTTAGTATTGATTTTATAGCCTGTGATCTGGCTGAATTTATTTCCAAGAGTTTCATAGTTGAGTTTTTGGAGTCTTCTACACAGATAATCATATCATCTGCAAATAAGGATAGTTTGACTTTCTACTTTCTGACGCAAATAAGCTTTATTTTATTTTCTTGCCTTATTGCTATGGCAAGTAAAGGCGATGTTGAATAGAAGTGGTGAGAGTGGTCAGCCTTGTCATGTTCTTGAATAAAAAAGAAACAGTTTTAACTTTTCTCATTTGTTATAATATTTGCAGTAGGTTTGGCATATATTACTTCCATGAGTTTGAGGTAAGGCCCTTCCATACCTATTTTCTCAGAGTTTATTTTTTATCATGAAAGGGTGTTGAATTTTATCAAAGGTTTTTTTCCGCATCAATTGAGATGATCATGTGGTTTTATTTTTTTATTTTTTGTTGATGTGGCATATTACATTGATTGATTTATGTATATTGAAGCAGCCTTGCATCCCAGGAATGAAGCCTACTTAGTCATGGTGTCCGATCTTTCTGATTACTTGTTGGATTCTATTTGCCAGAATCTTACTTAGAATTCTTGCATCTATATTCATTAAGAAGATTGGTGCATAATTTTCCTCCCTGGTTAAGTCTTTGTCTGGTTTTGGGACTAAGGTGATGCTAGCCTCCAGAAATGGGGTAGTAGTATTCTTTCTCTTTCAACTTCATCTAACAGTTTGAGAAAAATTGGGGTTAGTTCTTCCCTGAAAAACTCAAAAAATTCTTCTGTGAATCCATCTGTTCCTGGGCTTTTATTTATAGGTAGAGCTTTTAGTAGTGCTTCAACTTTTGTGTGTGTAATGGGGTTGTTCACGATTTTTATGTCTTCTTCATTTAGTTTTGGAATTTTGTTATGTGTCTAGGAAGTCATCCATTTCTTCCCAATTCTCCAACTTGTTAGAATATAGGTGTTTAAAATAATTTTTCATAATATTCTGAATTTCTTCAGAGTCTGTTGTAATTTCACCCATTTCATTTCTAAGTGCACTAATCTGTGCTTTTTCTTACCTTCTTTTAGTGAGTTTAGCTAGAAGTTTGTCAAGCTTGTTTATTCTTTCAAAGAACCAGCTCTTCGGCTCATTAACCTTTTTTATTGTCTTTTCAATTTCAATTTCATAAATTTCAGATCTGATCTTTATAATTTCTTTTCTTCTACTGCTTTTCAGCTTAGATTGTTCTTGTTACTGTAGGGCCTTAAAGTGCATCATTAACATGTTTATTTGTGACTTTGCTGTTCTTTTGATGTGTGCATTTATGGCTATGAATTACCCTCTCAGGGACAGTACTCTCGTGAGATTTACGATTGTATTTTTTTTCTGGTTTCTTGAAAAATGTCATTGCTGGTTTTGGTGAGACTAGCAATGACTCTTTAGATTGTTTTGTGTAGTGTGAACATTTTAATATTAATTCTTCTGATGCAGAAATATGGGCAGTCTTCTCCATTCTCTATTGTCCCTTAATATTTTTTCATAAATGTCTTACAGTTTCTATTATGCAGTTTTTCAACTCCCCAATTATTCCTAAACATTTTGGGTGTGTAATTATTGTGAGTGGGACAGATTTATGACTTTCTTCTTAGCAAATACATTTAATTGAGTAGAAAATCCACTAACTTTTAAAATTATTTTCTGAGGGCGTTTACTGGTTCTAAAAGTTCTTAAGTTTTTTCTGTATGTAGAATTACATAATGTGCAAGGAAGATAGTTTAATTTTTTCCAGAATTTGAAGTTCTAGCCAGCCTGGGCAAATTAGTAACTTAGTGAGACCCTGTCCCAAAATCAAAAAGGGAAAATGGGCTAAGGATGTAGCTCAGTGTGATGGCCCTAGGTTCAATCCCCAGTAACATGAAATAAATACAAATAAATAAATTTGGTAAAATTGGCCTGGGGGATATAGCTGAGTGACAGAGTGCCTGTCTAGCATTCCCAAGGCCACCAACTTGGGCCTAACCACTACAAAAAAAAAAAGAAGAAAGAAGGAAGGAAAGAAGGAAGGAAGGAAGGAAGGAAGGAAGGAAGGAGGGAGGGAGGGAGGGAGGGAGGGAGGGAGGTCAGTAAAATTTATCAGTGAAGCTATCCAATCCAACTGCAAGCTTTTATTTGGTTATCTTTTAACTTTTGATTCAATCTCATCATCTGTTACTGGTTTGTTCTTTTTTTTATATCTTTCAGGTTTAATTTTAATAGATCATATGTGTCCAGTTAATTTGCTTACGTATTTCATATTTTCCAATTCATTAGTAAACAGGTCTTCAAAATGATAGCTGATGATTCTCTATGTTCCATGGTATTAGCTACAATCTATTTTTCTTCATTAGCCTGATGAAAAGTTTGTCAATTTTGTGTATCTTTACAAAAAGTAGCTTATTTCGCTAATCTTTTGCACTTTTAGTATGCTTTTTGTTTATTTCTGCTCTAATCTTTACTATTTCTTTTCTTGTCTTAATTTTTTATGTCATTGGGATGCCCCATTAGGTTGTTTACTCGAAATGTTCTTTTTTGTAGGCACCCATTTGCATAGATGTATAGACATTCTTCTTAGTCCTGCTTTTGTTCAGTCTCATATGTTTTGATATATTGTCTTAGTTTTCTTATATTCCAAGAATCTCATCAGTTTTCTTCCTGAATTATTCAATGATTCATTTTTCATTCATAGGTGTGCTGTTCGGTCTCTAAGTAATTGTATAATTTCTCAAGTTCCTCTTGTTCTGACTTCTAGTTTAATTCTATTAAGGGCGTGAAAGACATAGTATAAGATTTGGATTGTTTTAATTAGTTAAGACTTGCTACAACATAAATTGTTTATTCTAGAGAACTTTTCATGTGTGACGAAAGGAATAGGTCTCTGCAGCTCTTGCATGAAATTTTCTATAAATGTTTATTAGGTCCATTTTATCTATAAAAGAACTCTGATATTTACTGTTTTTTTCAAATAATATGTCCATAAATGGGAGGGTTGGTGCTCCCCACCATTATCATATTTTGTACCTATCTCTCTTCTTGTACGTACTTGGGGCTTTGACACTGGGAGTATATAGACTTAACTGTTATATCTTCTTAATTAATTGTTCCCTTCATTAACATACAGTGATCTTCTTTACCTTTTCTGACTGTTTTTGTTTTAAAGTCCATTTTTTACATATAAGCGTAGCTATTCCTTTGTTTATATATATATATATATATATATATATATATATATATATATATATATATACAACAGAGATATATGTATACTCATGTTCATAGCAGCACAACTAACAATAGCAAAAATATGGAAGGCACCAAAATACCCATCAACAGACCAGTGGATACACAAAATGTGGCATTTATACACAATGGAATACTATGCATCAATAAAGTCCAATAGTGTGGAGGCTTTTGCGGGCAAATGGAAGAGACTAGAGAACATCATGCTTAGTGAAGTGAGTCAGAAGCAGAAGGTGAAACATTGAATGTTTTCTCTGATACAAGAAACCCAGATCACAATTCCTATGGAACTTAAGATGAAAGACAAAGTGAAAGAGGGGAGTAGGGAGGGGAGGAGGGAAGAGGGGCTGAGTGGGAGGGGCAAAAGGAGAGTGGGAAAGCCCTTGTCACCTCGACAAGATACGTATGTGCACAAATGCTCAACTTCATTGTAAACTTTGAATTTTGCATGTATACATATCAATAAAATGTGGGGAAAAATAAATAAATGTCATTCTGAATCGTCACCAGTTAAAAGTTTCTTGTATTCTACATATTCTTGGATCTTAATTTTGATTTAATCAGGTAGCCTATGATTTTATTTGGAGAATTCAGTCCATTCATATTCAAGGCTATTCCCGAAAGGTACAAAGTCATGCCTGCCGTTTTCTGATTTTATCCTAGATGTTTTGAATACTCTTTGTTTCTTCCACTTTAATTCATCTTTGTGGACTGAAGCTTTACTTATAGAGATTTTACTTGCTTCCTGTCCATTCCCTTTTTATGTGTCTACTCAATTAGTATGATTTGTACTTTCACATCCTGTTATGATGGTATCTATCTCATTTTTTAACTTCTAAATGTGATATTCCCTTAAGTATTTTTTATAACATTACTCCGGTGCTCAGTTGGCTTATCTTAGAAGATTTTTAATTTTTCCTCATTTCTGAAGTCATGGGGTATAATAATCTTTGTTGACAGGTATTTTCATTTAAAATGCTAAACTTTTTTATTTGTCCTGTACTTTTAATAGCTTGATTGCAATAAGCCATGTTGGAGATCTTTTCTGACCTTGCATATTTGGAACTCTGTTATAGCCATATCCTACCCAAAATTTGGAAACTTTTCTGTCATTTTTTCACTGAATTGGTACTTTCTGTTCAGAATTTTTATCTTCTCGTCTTATCTATTCCTATAATATGAATTTTTCTCTGTTTAATAGCTCCTTGTTAGTTTGTTGTAAAGCCTTGTCTGAACGTAGTATTTCCAAGGACCTGTCTCCAAGCCGTGATGTTCTTTTCATTTGATCTAGCTTTGAGACTCTCAAATAAAACTAAATTTTAATATATTAAGCTCTTCATTTCCACGATTTGTGTTTTTAATCTGTCTTCTTACTAAATTAATTATTCATGTGCTACTTTATTTTGTAAATTTTATTTAACTATTTCTGTTCTTTTAGATCTCATTAAGCATTATAAAAATTGTTCTTTGGCATTCTTTATCAAACATTCCATGCAATTTATTTCTTTGGGGTCTGTTACCAGAGAAACGATCTTCCGGAAGTGTCAACGAGTGTTTGACAAGCTTTCTCGTGCGTTTCTCATTTGAGACTTGCACATCTAATGGATCTGATATTTCTAACCTCTTTGTGAAATGACTTCTTTAGTAAACAAATTTCTCCTGAGGATGTGATTAGGGAATATGAGTGAATGAAAGTGGAACAAGGCTGCCTCTGAGCAGAGTTTCTCTACAGATCTAAGTTGTTTGCTTTTATGATATGGCGGCAGCCGAGTCACAATATTGCTGAAGGAGGTCCAATCTGTGCCTATGACTTCAAGTGTTTCCCCCACATTTTCTTCTAGTTTTGAAGTTCCTGGTTGTGTACTTAGGTCTTTGTTCCATTTTGGATGCTGTGGTACAGTGACAGAGAAGCAGTTTCAGTCTTCTACCTACCTCTCCTCCGTTTCCCCAGCGCTGTTTGCTAAATAGACTATCTTTTCCAAACTGTAATTTTAGCTCTTTTGTCCAGAATGAGATGGTTTCAATTGTGTAGATTTGATTCTCTATCTTCTGCTCTATTACAATAATCTGTGTGCCTGTTTTTTTTCACCAGTAGCATGCTGTTTTTGTTACAATGGCTTTGTAATATAATTTGAAATTGGGTATTGTGATGTCTCCAACCTTGTTCTTTTTGCCTACAGTTTTTTTTTTCTATTGTGTTTTGCATTTTGAATTTTGTGTTTTGTGTGGTCCTTTGTGTTTTTTGTTTGAATGTCAAAACTGTTTTATCTAACTCTGTGAAGAATGTCATTGGGATTTTGATGACGATTACATTAAGTCTGTATCACTTTTGGTAACATGGCCATCTAATAATGAATTTTGCTGGTCCATAAGCATGGGCAGTCTTTCCATCTTGTGTGTCTTCATCAATTTCTTTCTTCAATGTTCTATAACTTTCACTGTAGATGCCTTTTACCTCCTTGGATAGGCTGATCTCCAGGTATTTTAATTTTTTTTTTTTTGAAGCTATTCACTGCTGGTGCAGCTAACAGTGCAAAAGCTTGTAAGTAAGAGAGCCAATGCCTGAGGAAACTCCCATCAGCAGATGAGCGCACCATGCTCATTGTAGGGGTAGCCACACAGGATGTATCCCACATATTATCATTCGGGGATCTCGGACTCCAAGCCAGCTTCCTCTGTCTGTGGATGCTGGCAGCTCCCAGCTGTTCCCAGGTGGCCTGGGGAGGCTTCCTAGGCTTCTGGGGGTTGTTTTATTTTATTTTGTTTTGTTTTTTGTTTTCCTACTTCCAATGTTCCTTCAGGATTTCTGATCTTCCCCTGGTCTTCTACTTTGCATTGTTGTGACACCCCTCCTTGTCTTAGCTACATTAAACAGGCAGTTTTTTACTATATTTTTGACTTTTTAAGTGATTCCAAGAGGAGACATTGTGCATCTCTGTTACTCAGTCACCATCTCTACTGGAAGTCCCAAAGTCCAGTTTCTATCCATATTCATTAACACATATAAAAAATAAGTGAGATTAAAATAACCATAAGTAGTTATATTTATTCCCAGGTTCTTCTACTGGCATTAGAATTTATAAGTAACACAGTACTTAGGTTTTTCATAAAGTTTTAAAATATCAAGCTACTATACCCTTTGAAGTAACACAATATAAAAAGCACCTTTAGAATATAGGCATATAGCTCATGGTAGAGTGCAGCCAAGTGCATGCAAGGCCCTGGGTTCTATCTCCACAACCATAACACATAAATGGATACATACACACAAGAAAGTCAATTTAATATAATATTATAAGTCACTAAATTTTGCTCTAACAAGATTTTATTGACAAAAGACAAAATAATTACTGTTGGAAAAGAAATTTTTAAATCTTGAATACATGTTTCATGTAACTTTAATCCACACAAATATTAACTTCTAGAAGCTTAGAGAGATTTTGTTCTGGTAAAACCAACATTTTTTCTCTCCAAAATCACTATCATATGTTAATAACACTACAAAATAAATATAATCATAAAATCCTACTACTCTATTTTCTAAACCAACGCAACCAATAGCAGTCACAAAACTAGAGCCAGAATTCTGTTTTTATCACTTAAATGAAATAAACAAAAAGAGATATGAATAAAGGAATTCATTCTCTTTGGGGCTGGAGGAATGGCTCAGCGGTTAAAGCACTTGCCTACCAAGCATAAGCCAAGTGCTAAATATTCGAGTTTAATTCCCCATCGCCACATAAACCAGGTGTGGTGGCGCACGCCTATAATCCTAGCACTCAGGAGGCTGAGACAGGAGGATTGCCATGAGTCCAAGGGCAGCCTGGGTTACATAGTGAATTCAGGAAATAGTGAATTTATCTGAGATACAGATGAGACCCTGTCTCCAAAAAAAAGAATTAATTCTTTTTAGATTCCTCTTTATCTTT
This sequence comes from Ctenodactylus gundi, assembly GCA_004027205.1. Classification (NCBI taxonomy): domain Eukaryota; kingdom Metazoa; phylum Chordata; class Mammalia; order Rodentia; family Ctenodactylidae; genus Ctenodactylus; species Ctenodactylus gundi. The sequence continues at coordinate 147,278 of PVKB01001251.1, read as the reverse complement.
CTCCTTTCTCTCTTTTTCTTTCTTACACACACACACACACACACACACACACACACAGACTTATTTTCTACTTAAAGATACAATTGCTGAATGATTACTTTGACGTGATCATTATACAGTGAATTTATGTATTGAATTATAATTTACCTCAAAAATATATGAGTCTATTTTTTTAAAAATTAGCATACCCCAAATTTGTCTGGCTATTGAACCCATTTTACAGTTCACATTTATCAATGCTTATAAGATCATAATAGCCAGGATACAGTTAGTTATGCTTTTGTAAAAAGAAGCCCCCAACTATCAGTGCCATGCACTATATATTTTATAATGCTTATATGATGTTTCCTACTTATATCATTCTGAATGAAGTTACACCAACTATATCCACTCAGAATTAGCCACACTATTTTTTCTTTTCATAGTCATTATAGCAATGGCAAAGATTCTGCAAATTGCACTACTTTAAAGCTCTCTTCAAGGGACAATACTTTTTCTGAAAATTATCATTGCCAAGGCAATAAATAAATAAATAAATAAATAAATAATCACCCTGCCTAAATTCAGAGTCAGAGAGGAAGGCTATTGTACCATAAGCCCCAAAGACCAGGAGTCTTTGAGGAATCGCAGAAATTCCACAAACATATTTTGGGAAATTTTCAGCTGAAGAAACAGCTTTGGCACCAGCTATTCAGTAATGCAGTAAAAGTAGCAAAAAAAACCCTGCTCTTTGGAAGTGACTAATCCTGGAGTTTGCCCAGTCTGTCAGCAGTGCCAGCTTGGCTTCTTGACTTTACTAGCTGAACACTGCCGTCTGTTCCAACGCAACTACCCCATCGATGACTCAAACACTGACCTGGCCCCTTTGATGATGTTGCTTCTTGGCAATGGATAGTGATGAAAATTAATAACATAAAGCAGTCATTTGCCCATCTGCCTTAAAAGCTACGAATATCCCAATATACTTGTCTCCTCTAAACCTTTCTGTTTCAGTTCTCATCATACGGCCTCTGCCGCAGTCTTTCCTAGCTACTGTCAAAGATTAAGTGGCTTAGACACATGAGAAATTAATTCCTCATATTCTGGAAGCTGGGAAGACCAAGATCAGATTTAGTGTCCGACGAGGGCCCATTTCTTGGCACACCTACAGCAACTTCTTGCTGTTTCTTTACATGGAGAAAGGGGTAAGGTAAACTCTTTGGTGGTGTCATTTCTAAGGGCCCAGATCCTGTTCAAGAAGGCTTATCCCACGTTTTGTCACTACCCAAATCTTTCACCTTATGCTACCATTGCCTTGATGGCTAGGATTTTAACACAGGAATTTGGAGGACACGCTCAGACCACTGCAGACTCTGGCATTATTCAGAAGGCAGACATACATATCACTTGTCAGAGAGAACTCTGGTAAGTGATCCGCATCCGTTACAGATTAATTGCATGAAAAACAGCATTCAACTCCTCAAGGGGCCCTTTCTCTAAGATCTGTAGATCTAGAGAAGATATGTCCAAAGCCCAGCTTGCTCCAAGAGAGGAAAAAATTCCAATAAAGCAGGGCTTGATTATTCTTCCCTGGCTTCAATTCACTAATGGATCAATTTCTTGTATAATTTTGCCTATGCCAAGGGTATAGAAAACATTTTACCTCTAAAGAGTCTTTAAGATCCCTTTTTGGCCTAAGAGTTTAACAACTCTATCAATAAGAAGAGGCTCTTGGCACACTTGGCCTGGACAGGGCGAATGAGAGCCGCTCCAGCTAATCCAAGCTGCTTTCTTCTGTCTGCCCTGGACAGCTTAGCCCTAGCAGGCCTTTTTATCGACGAAGACGAAGACAACCTGCTGGCACAAACGTAAAATGTCTGGTTTCTCTGCTTCTGGATTGACAGCGGAATGTCAGTCATTCTCCACAAATCTGAACACTTTGTTTATTTCCTGAAGTGATGCAAGCTGGCGGGGTCAAACTAAAGCCAGACAACTGTGAGACATAAGCAGAATGCGGACCCGCTATTCCCAGTCCACGTTCCTAGGCCTACGGAACTCTGAGCGCCATGATGACTCAAAGGAAGCAAACGATCCTGGAGGCAAACTTTTCTGGAGGATTAGAGTCTTCAGTCCACTCAGCTGCAGCAATGACGCTTGACATTCTGCTGTTTGTCCCTTCCCATCTCTTCATAGCTTTTAGAGGCCACTACAGCTTTGTGTCAGGACCGCAAGAAAGTTTTATCATGAAAATATCACGTGGGAATGAATAAATAAAAGAAAGGATTCTCAAATCAAGAATAGATCTAGTGGGAAAAAACACCCCTCGTTGTTCCAGAGTGGCGTCTGTGTGCCTGTGCTCAGGCCACGTGTTTGCTGGTGACCTTGCAACCAGTCCTTTTGTGTTTCTTACAGCTGGGAGAGAAATAAGTGTTTCCACACTCAAATTCAAGAGCAATAATAATAGATGATTGATAAGGTATCACATCTCATATCTTAGGTTATTGCTTTGTGTTATGTTACATTCAAATAAAAATTAGTTTATTTTGGCACTTTCGCTGCAAAGTTATAACTGATACCATGTTGTCGATTTCACGAGAATGCACACTCACTCAAAATTATACAGGAATGCATGGAGGTTCCACTCTAACTATTTCTTAAATTATTTTTTATCCTTTGAATAAAAAAATTATGGGCTGAAATTTAAGACCACAAAAATAAAGGTAGAGGTAAATTATGTGTAAGCTTTGTATCGGCACAATTTAGAAGGTCATAAAATAAACCTAACACTGAAAGCTGAACTACTTTCTTTTTTAAAGCCAGTTTATTTCTGTTAAATTGATCAGCCAACCCATCATAATAGGAAATTCAAATTCCATTTGTGTGAATCGATAATTCTGAAAAATAATTTTTCTTATAAGTAAAGGAGCAAAATCTAAATCTTCTTCTCTTCATTTGAAGGCAAGGACTCACTCCAGTATACGGCAAACAGCCAAATCTACCTGTCGTGTTTATTTAGAATGCATAAGGATGTTATCTGGCGACTATTCTAATATATACCTTTGGGCTGGTATTAACATTTATTTTCAAAAAGTAACACACTAGAAATCTCACAGCAAATACAAATTTCAAAAATCTAAGTAAAATCTAAACCTTCTCCACCCCAATTTTGAAATTCAGCTGTTTTTCAAGTTCACAAGAGTGAACTGATGTGGTAAAGGTGTAACTGATGTTCACCAAGTTGTATCCCATTTCTTCCTTGAGACAAAGTTATATAGCGCATTTATGCTTTCTTCGAGCTTGGACACAGTCATATGAGACTTAATTTTGTTCAGTTTAATGTGAGATATGGGATGTATGTCCTCCAGATCTCCTCTAGATCTGGCTGTTTGTTTCCTGTCCACATACATCCATTCATTTTCTCCTCTCTCTCCCATCCGTTAGCTAAACTGAGGAAATTCTAAGAGCCAGGAGAGGAAAGCGAAGAGGGGAAGAAAGACCTGAGTCCTTCAGCTGCATATTAATGAGAAATGACTAATAGTGAGAGGAAAGTTGCCCAAGTGTTAAACTATGAATATGATAAGCCTTTAAAATTTTAGGCTTGTTTATTGCATCAGCTTTTCAATGCTAACAACCGAACTGGTATTAGGTAAGGAACCAAAGATGATCATAATCACATTGTCTTCATTAAGAGTCCTTGGTAAACCAATAATCATCATAATTAACAAATCACAGTGAATACCTACTCGTGGCACCCTGAAAAGAGCCCATATTTCTCAGCACTGCTAATGTGACACAATTTGTTATTGTTATTTATAGATAATGAAATAAAAAGCCAAATGATTAAATAACTGGATTAAAATCAGCCAATATTTAATAAATCTAGAACTCAAATCCAATTCACACTTCAAGTCCCGAATTATTAACCTCCAGGCTACATAGTTCAATTCCCATGCCCAACCTATCTCCTTCTCAACAGTCTCTTGTAGACCCTGCTGTCTTACTACTTCAGGGTATGCCTAATGACCGATGTGACATATTGCATTTGGTATTTCTGATTTCAAAATCTGTTGAAAATGACACCTCTGAAGTTGCAATTTATAATCAATAGAGACCTTGTTTATAAGTAACATAACCCACATAAGCTATTTACATAGAAAAAGTTACGTTCACATACTGGAGCAATCCTTGAATTGCACCCTGAGTGTCACCAGTAGAGGACCTACTGATCCCACAGTGGGAAATACCTCTATGTACAAGTCATCACCATCCAGAAGACACCATTCCAGCCTCAAAACCTCATCCACACTTTGCTGCTTGCCTTAGAACACAGATTCTATGTGGCCACTGTGCCTCGTTCATTATATTATTTCTTCCTGGATGAATCAGTCTCAGGAAAACAACTCTGCCTCATGAAGGTTGAGCCTATGCTAGAAACTAGAAAGTTATCTGTGGCCTCCACATCAAGCAGGTAAGACTTACTGTGTAGAAAATTTCTCAAATGTAAGAGCTTTGTTAGGAAGGCCCAGCAAAATAACATCCATCATCTAAAACAGCAACACAAAGATGTTCAGAAGCCAAGACTGTGGAAGAATAGAAATGATGGTGTTTTTAGGAGACGTTGTTCAGTCAGAGAACAGAAAAAAAGATCTGAGGAAATAAAGTGGCAGGCTCAGGAAAGAGAAAGCATCTATGTGTGTGGAAGTTTCCAGAAGGAGGCTAGGCTGCTTTTGAGCCTCCACGTGTTTTCACAGTGTGAGGTCTCTGTGATTATGTGTTCATAAGTACACACGAACGAGTGAACACCTCCAAAATGTCCACACGGATGGACAGATCTGAAAGGAAGACAATTTGAGCTTGTTTTAGTGCAAAAAGAGCTCAATAAATAATATTGGGTAACTCACAGAGTGCTATTTCTAATACACACAGGAGGTGTTCTTACATAGTGTTTTAGAGGGTAAAACTTTGAAACAGCTACAAACTTGATTTTAATTTTGGCTCCACCCATTGACTTATCACCTTACTATTCTGTAAGTTCCGTGAAATGTTGGGTCATGTCTTAGTCAGATATATGTGCCAGCCAAAACCCCTGCCTGGATGCAGAGCCTAGCAATTAATATTGTTAATGAATTTGTAACTGGAAATGGCAAAGTAAGTAAACAGATTCTATTTATGTAGATTAAATAAGATGTATCAGTGGCTAATAACTGGGCATAAAAATGCATTAACAAAGTAAGTTTCCAATGACCATAGAAGGCATGCATATATCATTTCTAGAAAGTCTGCTTCAGGGAATCAATTTTATATCATTTTTAACTGTCAAACATGCACAAATTGGCCTCAAAACACCATGTGATGATTACAATGGCTATATATCACGTTGAGGTGCCACTGCTTCTAAGCCCAGGAGTAAGTTAATGTATATTCACTACTCCTTTTTTCCATGTTTGTGTCCAAACATTGTTTCTTAAGAAGTCATATTGATCATATTGATTAATACTCCTGGTAGAAAATATGAGAAAAATTGATTTGCTCTTGTAAACCTCAGCTATAACTAAAATATCTGGAGGGTTGCCTCTTTAAGCTCCCTGAGAGCTCTCTCCTCAGACGCCTCTCATTGTTCCTGATCACATCTGCAGATGGAAATCAGGTGTGAAAATCCATTAAGATGCTTCACAACAGGGCAAACTTTCACTCTTACTGAACTCTCACGTTCTCACTTCCTTAATTAAGGCACAAGAACATTTTACCGTGAAGAGAGAACGAGTCAGATTAAGGATCTTATTCTTTCTAATGGCACGAATTTCACCCAATTGGGAGATAATACATGTCTTATTTCATTGCTTTGCAACGAGCCACTTACCCAGCTCTTCCAAGGAAAGAATAAAAAGCTTGATTTTACTAACAAAGAATTCTCAATTATCCGTGCCACAAAAGAAAAATGAAGGATACAGCTGTTCCCTCCAAATTATAACTTTTTTCACGAAACATTCTAAAACCCAAATAAAGAATAGCATTCAAATGAGTTAGTGACATAGAATTTTTAGAGCTAGACTAACCCTTAACGTTTATAGCATTAAAAAAAAAAAAAAAGTTGCAAGGCCAGGCCTTGTTGTCAGATGGCCTGAGTTAAAGTCCTGGCTTTCCATGCAGCGGTTATATGACCCTAGGCAATTTACAAAATCTCTTGTGCCTCCGTGTTTTCCTCTGTATGATAAATACATAAATAATAATAAAATAGTATAAATAAATTGAAATAAAGTATGATTTGATGACTATCGCAAAGCTTCTTCACAGACTTGGGGAATAATTGAGGTGACAAAATTCAGCATTTGACTCCCAGGGCATATATTCCACTTTTTACTCTCTACATTCTGTCACAGAAAAGTAGAAAATATTGAAAGAAAGAGAAAACCTTCCCAAAGTCTTTCCTGATTTTTAGTAGATAGATAAATAAGCTTCACATTTTTTATGACCTAAAAGCTTCACTAAGAACATGAGATGTGAAAAAAAAGTCATTGATCTCTATGAAGGCAAAAAAAAAAAAAAAAATGCAGAGTTGATCCAGACTGATAGTTTTAGCATAAGCACGCAGACGGGAGAGTCTCCTGAAGCAGTCCCAATAATGGTCAGGAAGTGAAGAGTCAGCCTACAAAGTAGTCGGCTTAGCTGTAGTTGATTCCCAAATTAAAATGACTACTAAGAACAATAATAAAGACATTTTGCTCACTAATATCTATGATAAAGCCTGAGTCTCTAAACTTGCACAAATGTGGACAGTTTAAAAGCCAAAAACAGAAACTCAATAGGAAGTTGAAAGCCCACGTGAGATGCCAGCAAGCTAGGTTGTGTTCTGCAAAATATGGCTGCTATCATTGTCAGTGAATTTCAAGGGAATCAGACAAGAATGAAAGAATACCAGAGTCTTTTTCAAACTTTCTGAATTGCATATTCTGCCTATGGTTATAGTTAGATGAAAATGCAGGAAAATTTATAAAAATTGTCAATTACTGGATACTTAGCACATGCCAACCATTCTACAAATCATCATCTGTGTATTATCGCACTTAATCCCCCTAAGTCTATGAGGAAGTCAGTATGGCTTTTTTTTTTTTTTCCTTGAGTCAGTCTTGCTCTGTAGTCCAAGGCAGTCCTGAGCTGACTAGCTGACTGTGTAGCCCAGCCAGGCCCATGAACTCACTGCAATCTATTGCTTCAGGCTCTCAAGTGCTAGAATTACAGTTACATGCTACCATGCACAGCTTATGTGGTGCTGGGGACTCAAACCCGGGGCCTTGTGCTTGCTGGGCAAGTGTTTTCACCACTGAGCTCTTCCTCCAGCCTGTTTTACTATGTTTTCAGGTGAAGGAAATGAGTATGGTAAGGTTGAGTGACTCATCCAGGGGCACAGAGCTAGGAAATGATCCACCCACACTTTGGCTGAGTCCAAAGGGGGCATTAATCAATGCAAACTTCCTCTTGAAAAAACGCACTAAGTAAATAATTCAAATACTTCCAACTTCCCGTCTACCGTGGTGCTTTGAGCCCAGAAAACATACAGGGACAAATACACGCTAAATATGCCAGCTGGGACGGCAGATGTGGGGGTGTACTAACCGCATTCTTTTACATTCGCTTCTTCCCAGCTACCAGATGCGCACCTGAGGCTGTACTTCTTAGAGGCTAGCTTCTTCTCTTGACGCCAGAGAGGGTAACAACTTGCTAACGAGATATTCACCTTAGCAGTCCCAATGCTAAGTCCTAAGAAACACACCTCGGTCACTGAATTACTCAAAGACAATCACCCCTTAAACATTGCTCTTGGGCCAAATAACGGTTACCGCACTTGCCTAGCATGTGGAAGGCCCTAGATTTGATTTCCCACCATCATATAAAAATTAGCTGGGTGTGGCGGTACACGGCTGTAATCTCAGCACTTGGAAGGCTGAGGGGAGAGGATTGCTATGAGTTTGAAGCCAGCCGTGGCCACCATATACTGAGTTTAGGACCAACCTGGACTGCAAAGCAAGACCATGTACTTAAAAATAAATAAACAAGAACTATTCTAGCGAGGCGCTATGAATTTTGTCTGTTTCATGCATCTAGACAGCGTGCAGATGAAGAGACATAGTACACGTCACACAGAAGCCAAGCTTCAAAATCAGCTCATAGAAGCTCATGAAGGCCCATAGAAGCCTTCATGTTCACTAACATTGTAGCCAAAGGAAGGTAAAAACTAATATTCTCATTTTCACTCCTATTGCTAAAACTAATTCATTCTGAAATGTATTTAGTATTTTAATTTTTATGCCCTACATTTCTGTCACTGAAAAGCAGAGAATAATGAGACAAGCAAGCAAACAAAACCTTCCCATAGTCTTCCCTAGTTTTTAGTAGATAAACAAATAAGCTTTGGGGCTGGAGGCATAGCTCAGTCATTAGAGCTTGCCTTCCATGCTCAAGGCTTTGAGTTCAATTCCCCAGTACCACATAAAAATTATAATCCAAAACTTAGGAGCCTGAGACAGGAGGATTGCAGTGAGTTAGTGACAACCCAGGCTACATAGTGAGTTCAGGACCAGCCTGGACTACAGAGTAAGACTAAATAAATACATAAATAAACAAATGTCAACATTTTATCTTCTAAAAGGCTTACTGATAGTGTGAGACATGAAAAATATATGCCATTGATCTCTATCGAAAAAAATGCAGAGTTGGCCCAGACTGATAGTCTAAGCATGCAGACAGAACGGTCTCGGTTTGTGTTTGCCAATTTTATTCCCACAAAAAGAGGCTAACTACCTTTTCTAAGTTCATGGAGTTACCCAAACTTGGGAACTGAATCTAATTGTGTCTGTGATGCTCTTACCTGCTCCGGCATCCAACTCTTCAACCGTTCATGGTGGTAAAGACGCAGCGTGAACTCAGCGAGGAGCGAGGAGGTACGAGCTGCCTTCTTTGTACGTCGAAAGGGGAGAGAATGGGATTCTGGGACTTTTCCCATTCCAGGCTATGGGGAGCACACCTGTGGTAACGGCAGGAGACAAAGGCACAGGTGTGAGGAAGCTAATTTGTAGGAACAACAAATAACAAGGTCAGCAAGACACTGAGAAAGATCCAGAGAAGATCTTGACTGGTAAGAATGGAGGAAACTTTTATCTGGAAGGCAACTGCCGTAACCTGAATGCTGGTGTCCTTTCAAAATTCATATTCTGAAAGTGTGTGTGTAGTATGTATGTACGTGTGTGTGTCTGTGTGTGTGGTGCTTCCAATCAAAGCCAAGACCCTTACACATGCTAAGTGAGTGCTATACCCCTGAACTCCAGCTCCAGCCCTCACGTGTTGAACTGAAAGCCCCAGGGTGAGAGTGCTAGGTGGGGGCAGGTGAGAGATGGGGGGGGGGGCTTGGAAAAGCAATTATGTCGGAAGGGAACTGCCCTTGTGAGTGGGTTTATACTCATAGAAGAGATGCTGAAGGGAACATGTGTGTCCGCTCTGTCATGTGACAACACCTCGAAGAATCCATCTATTGAGCAGAAAGCTCTCGCTAGACACCAGATCTGCTGGAGTCTTGATGTCAGACTTCACAGAACTGGGAGCAATCAATTTCTGTTTTTAACAAATTGCCACCCTAAGGTATTTTATTTTAATAGCTTAGAAGGACAAAGACAGCAACTGAGCTGCTGATTGAGGTGACCATTTTATTTCAATTAAATTAGGTGACACTTAAGAACATTTTGTAAAAACATGCAGGTCACAACCGACATGAGAATATAGTTTATCCATATGTATTAACTCTATATACATGTATGGCACACACAGACCTATATCTGTGCATGTGTGTCTTCTTTATGTTCAACTGAATCCGCAAAACTCAGTAGTAATTATTACCTTACAACAGCTTTATAGAGAACTTGCCAAATAGTAAAACAGTAGGAAGTATTTAGCTAATGCCTTTCAAAGTCTTTGCTAACAGCGAAAAGAATATGCAACTTGCCATCGGAATGGGTGGTTTGCACTTGCCTTAATTTTACCGTTTGTGACTTTGTCAGCAAAATTTGCTATCGTAGTCAGTGAAATTCTCAAAGGTTGCTGATGCTTCCTTGTAGACGTGATAGCCTTCATCTCACCTTTAGAAGGTTTCAAATAGCTGTGCTCACCTCACAAACAAGAGTTCACACAAGTTTAACTGGGAATTTCAAGGGCTTTCTCCTTGCAAGTACAGCACTGACCTCATTTCCAAGTGAGCAAAAACTTAACGATACATGTATTTAGTTCTGCACACAAGGAGAAAGTCAATCTATCCTAAGTCTTCTTAGGCAATTGCTATGAAACTCTTCCTCCTTTCGTGGGCAGCGTGGGGGTGAAGACACATACTGCCTTGTTTCTTATGTTTCGACAAAGTCCACAAGCAAGTCTCTTCCCAGGTGTGCCGCGTTGGTTCTGGCATCTGTGCCCGCAGTCATGGAGTTGCCGCTGGCAGGACAGTTGTCCCCTTCGTTCCTCTTCCCTTTGCATCCCTTGGACTGAATGCTTGTGCTTTTCCTCCTGGAAATTGTCCTTAAGGCAAGTGCAGGGCCACCAGTCAGTGAGTTACTAACAAAACTGATTTAGAAAGTGTTCCAGCCAGCTCTGTCTCCTGCTCCTTGCTGACCGTCACCTGTCCCAGCCCTTCTGTCATATAGCTTTAGGTCTGAACTGGAGGAACGGCACAACCATTAAAGCATTTGCCTTGCAAGCACAAGGCCTGAGTTCGATTCCCCAGCACCCCATAAAGCTGGGCGTAGTGGCACATGCCTGTCACCCGGCACTTGAAAGGCTCCTGAGTCCAAAGCCTGCCTGGGCTACACAGTGAGTTCCGCACCATCCTGGGCTACAGAGTGAGACTTTGTCTCAAATAAAAGAAAAAAGAAAAGAAATAGATTTAGGCTTACAGTAAGTACCGAAATAAATGACTGTAACACCACACCATCAAACGCCTCTGCGCGTGGCTGCATATCTTGCTTTGAAGGAAAAAAAAAGTCTCAGTGGCCTAACAAAACTTTCAATCTGGGGTCTGGAGGAATGGAGCAGTGGATAGAGTGCTTGTCTAGCAACGACAAGCCCTGAGGTTGATTCCCTAGCCCCACATAAGCCGGACATGGCAGAGCATGTCTATAGACCCAGCAGTTGAGGGGCTGAGACAGGAGAAGTGCCAAGGGTTGAAGGCCAGTTTGAGCTACGTAGTGAGTTCAGAACCATCCTGGACTACAGAGCAAGACCTTCTCTCTCAATACAAAAGAAACAACAACAACTTACGTCCTGTTTTGCTTGACTTTATCCCTATCATGGTCTTCCTTATGCCCACTGTCTTCAACAGCTCCTGTTGCATGAAAGTGTTTCCTGGGGAGATGTGAACACTAAAGTCTATTCACTCAAGATAAGGTACAACAGACAGGTCACAATAGTGATTACACCAACACCCAATTTGTTGAGCAACGAGTTTATTAGTGTTTGTTACGGAACTATGCGTGAGGAGTTACAGGAGTGTAGATTCAGGACTAGCTAAAGGAGCACAGGTGAGGGGTCACTTACAGGCCTGTGAGTAATTCAAAAGACAGCTGCAGCACCAAAAAGGCCACCTCCGCATCGATCATGAGGCATGGAAGGTGCGCGCTGTCTTCTGGGAGTCACTGGGCTCTCTCTCCCTCTCTCGTGGCTTCTCTCGCTCACTTGCTCACTCTTTGCTACTTGCTCTAGGCCTGTGGCCTTGGCATCCTTAAATATCTAATGCATAGCACCTGCACACAGGCCCTAGGGCATGTCCCACCGGCCTGGAGGCACAACCATGAGCAGGATATAGCAGTGCCACCAGCAGGAGAGCATGCATCACCAGCTGCACCTGTAGATGTTCATCCACAGCAGGGTTTCTGGCCTGAGGGTCCCACCCGGGCACCCTAACTATGCACACCTGTGCATTGTCCCTCCTCCCTCCAGCAAGGTCAAAGGCCTTGCTATGTAACAGCAGCTCACTCCTTCCAGCTAGGTGCCACCGGAAGTGTTCTTTCTTGCTCCCTCTGCTTGGCCAGTCCCCCTGCCACCACCACCACCCCCCCAAACACACACACACACACACACACACACATCTTCAGGTGCCTGACTGCACATCGCTCAGGTTTCTTCTTCAATGTCATGTTCTCATAGTGGTCCTTCCTAGATTTCCAAATTCATATAGTGCCACCCAAAAGGCTATTTGCTCCTTATTCCCTTATCTTATGCATTTAAGTACTTCACAACTATATAATTATCTAATGTCTCTCTCCACCATAAGAATATACGTCTTAGAAGCCCACCAGCCCTTCCATGCAAACTTATAAGTCAGCAGTGAAAAGATTCTGCCCTTTGTAGAAATCCCAGATAATTTTTCTGGGGGAGGAAGAGGGCAAGATGAAATTAGGGATTGAATCCAAGGCCTTCACATTGAACTATCACCTCAGCTTTTCTTTCTCTTTTCTTGAAACAGGACTTTGCTGAGTCACTAAGTTGGCCGTGCTAGTCTTGAATTTTAGACCTTCTTGCCTCCACTTCCCAGCGTGGCATATGACAGTATGGTTTACTTGTTTTTGGTCTGTGAGAGTCGCATTATGTAGCCCAGGGGGGACTTGAGTTTACTATGTAACTCACTATGGGCTGGCTTTGAACTCATGATCTTCCTGCCTTAATCTCCCAAGAACTGGGATTGAAACAAGTACACGGGACAGCGTTGGAAGGCACCATTTAACATTAAACCCTTCATTAAGCCTTAGGTGGTCCTTACTATGGGAGGCTTACTTTGTATTTGTTTCTATGTTTAATTAAATTTACTCTTTAAAATAACATATAAAATTTAAAATTATATATAATTTTGATGTATGTATACAGTGCATAGTGTTTATCTCATCACATATTTGTCATTTCTTTATGGTAAAAACATTTAAAATCCTTTCTTGTAGCTCCTTGAAATGTTATCTTTACTCGCCTTACTGTGCCATAATACTGTTTTGTTGCAGGAGACGATGGGGTGTTGTGCACAGTGCTAGGGATCAAATCCAGAACTTCACCCAGGCTAGCTATGCAAGCGCTCTACCACCGAGCTACCCTCCCGTCCTGCTGTCAGTTTTTAAAGACAGAATCTTCCTTCCTTCTCAAGTCCAGAAAGGCCATGCATGACTCCGTATGGTGATGAAGGTGGTGATGATCTAACAGGAATAATGTACGTAGTAATAATAATAATAATAATATTTGCAGAGAGAAAAGGAAAGCATGAAGTTCCTAGAGAGATGGCATCGTCTCCAAGCAGTTTGAAAACTACTGTGTATTAAAAATATACTTGCTATTCTTTTTTCTGGTATTATCACGACTTTTCCATGATTTTTGTCATCCTCAGCTCCTGATGCACAACATTTATCTGCACCAGCAGCTCCTTTTCGTTTCCTTGAAGCGCCACAGAAGAGCCTTCGTTGGCTTTTAGTAAGGCAGGCGCAGTCTAATGAAGAAGCGCTCATAAAGGAAATTGTCCTGCATATAAAAAGGTCTATTGTTATAAATGCTGAAAGGAGACAGGGACTTTGAGAGAGGAAAACTCAAAGTGGGTAGGGTGAAGATGGAGTGGACGTGGGAATCCCGAAGAGCTCTCACCGGTCAGAACAGGGGCCACCAGGTCGCCCCCGCGCCACTGCTTTCACGCAGGTCAGTTCCACGCTGCGATTCTAACGTGCTAATGCTGAGTTAATGGTGCCCTACGTGAGCCAATCAACAGAGAACTGTGACAGTTCACCAGCCAACCAGTAACCATCGCTCCCTGCCACATAGTAAGCCAAACAGTTCCCTCAGCTTTGGGTACTTGTTTCCTCTGATATCCGTAAGCAGTGGGCCCCTGGCCACTTCAACGCCGTCTGACCATGCTGAGCTGATCTTTCTCCTCCGATACATGCATCCAGCTGGTTAAATTATCTCCCTTGTACTTTTTCCTCCTCCAGCCAATTTGTTCATTTCTGGAAAAACCAGCACCACATTTTCTAAGCTCAGACACACAGTCCTAGTTACAATTAATATTCATTGAGTGCCAACTGGGTGCTTGGCCTTGCGTTAGGCCCGGAGAGGGGTTTCTGTTGGCAGTGATTGATGCAAGGGCACCTGAATATCCCGTGAACCTGTATTCTCCTATTGTCTCATATACCCCTTATGTAGCTTTTTAAAAAGTAATTTTTAAATGATACTTGATCATTGTACAAATCTGTGGCATTCAGTGTGATGTTTCATCTGTCCCCTTTGTTGATGAATTTCCAGTACCAGAGCAATAGCATTAGGGCATAAAAGCAGGTGTTCTTTTATCCACCCAAACTATTTTCCACTCAACTGTTATTTTGAGTGAAAGTAGTAAGTCATGTTGGCCTTAAGAAGTTCTCATAGACTTCCTTACTAGAATCTTCAGGTATTTCCAACAAGCACTATTTGAACCTGAAAACTCCAAAAGCAAAGCAGGAATTACTTTTAGCCTTTCCTCCCTTCCCGTGTGGATGGATGGCTTGATGAGAGGAAAGGTTTTCTGCATTTGTCGGACTCAGTTTCTCCCATGAGGTGCAGAACAGACCAACCAGAAACAGGTTAAGCAAACACAATTTTATTTATTCACCACGGAAGAAGGATCGAGACACCCACACAGAACAGCACCTCTTTGATCATTTCCTCTCCACGCACTCCAGGGAAATGGCTGAATGTTCTTTCGTGGCAGTTAGTTACATCCTTTTTATCAAATACATCAACACTTCTAAAAAACGAAGT
>PVKB01001251.1:82500-127500 GCA_004027205.1 Ctenodactylus gundi | reverse complement strand
GAAGAACTGAAACAGGATAGTTCAGCTATAAACAAACAAACAGAAACACAACTTGGAGCATCTGAGGATGAGGAATCGGTTTCATGTCGGTTGCGTTGTCTTTACTCTGACAGTTCTGAGTCTGCGCCTAGCGAGGGGTTGTCTCTATGGTGGACGGGGTCCCTGGGGTGGTTGACCTCGGAGTGGCTGCTGGTGGTGTGTCCATTGGGCTTCCGGCCCCGCTGCTGGGCGTGACAGAAGAGCTGACCGCGGGCGTGTCTCCCTGCTGTGGGGCCTGTAGGGTCTGTCCACAGATGTGATGGTGCTTTTCCCAGTCTTTGTGCTGGCAAAAGGAGCCACAGTATCGGGCTGTGTTGCAGCCACTGCAGGTCTCACTTGCTTTACGGCCACAATTCCAGCAACTCTAAAGGAGAAAGGAAGATCGCAGATAAAGCAGCGTCAAGGCAGAAGTCTGACACAGAGGCTAAGCAGTACTGTCCCTTTGCTTTCAAGAACTACACCGACAATGTACAATCCAGGTGTATTGCGTGAATACACACACTGAGCACAGAAGATGCAGGGCCTGGGGTCACTGTCCCGACTTCTCTGTCAATTCCCCTCATGGCACTCAACAAAAGTAGTTAAAAGACCCTTCTGGTTTTTATTATAAAATCATTTCTTTTTGAGTTCATTTCTAAATCCTCCACTCACCTTTACTAAATAGCTTGCTACACCCAAAGACTTCCCCTTCTGATAACAGTACTACAACAGCATCATCCTGGGCAGAAACTTTTTCCTTCTAGATAATAACAGAAGTCACAGTGGAGTAGGCAAAAAATTCTACTTCTTGCTCAATCCTAGAGTAAAAAGGTGGAGGCAAGTCAGGGCACTCGTAACCTCTCTGTGTGGTCACATCTTCCTGCTGCCACAACTCGGTGCACCTTACCGCCAAATACTAGGGCATTTCTTAAACAACTCTCCTTACTCCACAACCTGGAGGGCAGGCCATTGTATGAAATGCCTCAATAGATAGTAGGTGCTCAATATGTATTTTTGTTGTTGTTGTTGTTAAATGAATCAATCAGATGCCTAATTTGGATTTGAAAAATGCAAAAAAAAAAAAAAAAAAAAAACTGAACCTGGGTAAATTACAATTCTATGTGCACAGGGTGCTTTCCAGCTGGTGTGGTTCCTTTGCAACTCCTGAAAGTCAGAGGAGAATGCAGCTCCAACCCCAGCCAAGCTAGCTGCCACTCTCAGGTGGTGTCTTGCACGATGTGAGGAAAGCAGAAATGCAGAGGCCTCTGAGACTTAAGCTTTAAAGTACACACCTCATGAATCAGGGCAGAGATGTCCTAGAGAACACCAGAGAACGAGCTGGGGAAGAACGGGGCGATGAGGAGGAGTCGAAATGTGCCGACACCCTCGGGGCCCTTCCAGGAGGAGCCAGAACCGAGAAAACGGACTTTAAATGTGCATCTACTTGGCTCAGTGTGCTTAGCTCCCCTGGCAAAGCCAATCCCACTGTGAAACGTGACATTAAGTGAAATTAGCTTCGCACCATGCAGTTTTTCATTCTTCATTTTCACCAGTCTCGACTATTTTGTTGCAAAACAGATTCTTCACCATAATCAGGTAACCCCCAACCAGCTGACAGTGCGTGGTTATGTCACAGTTAAAATGGATTTTTTAAGCCCTAGTGTTGATGGATACTAGGAGTGCCCTCACCGCGCTCAGCATCTGTTGTGCTTTCAGGATGCTGGCTGTGTGGCTCATGGTGGGCTCAGTAGCCTACTGGTGATACCCCTAAGGACCGCTGGCCCATCACTCCACGTACAAGGCTGGACCACTGTGCAGAACGTGCGGGCAGACTGTTAGCAGCCACGCTAACCGCGAACAGTAAGGTGTCTCCTGGAGGCCCGCATATGCCAGAAGGCTAGGAAGGGAAGAGTTGCAGTTTAAAACTCGAAGAAGGGGCTCAGCTCTTTATTGTTATTTACCATTCAGAAATTACAGCCCCAGGAGTACAATCATAACAAAACTTAGGATCTTACACTTAAGTCCATGGGAGGCATTTTAGGAGACCTTGAGTGGCGAGATCTATCAATAGACACCTAACTAAAAATAAAACTAAAATGAATAATCAGTTTTAGAACTTAGAAAGGTATTTTTTTTGTTTACTACATCTCGAAAGCTATGAACCTCTGGTGAGAGGCTTTATTGCCACTACTAGAAGCCCCCTCTCAAAATCAATCCTGTCACATCGCATGGATGGCGGTTTCACATACACGTGAATCCACCACACGGGTCTACCCCACCCTTCGAAGCTGTGAGGTATGCTACTCTGTGCTTGGAGGAAAGTCACTTCCATGAGGTTTAGCTTTTAGAAGATTGCCAGCTGGATCCTGGAACAAACTCAGCAAATAAGCGATATTCCTAAATTATATCAGAAAATCCCAATTAGAGGACAGACCCAAATCCAAAACAATATTTTAAGGAAATTAAACATCCAATCTGAGTCAAGTGGCTTCTTTAGGAAATACCCTGGTGTGAGTCCTATCCGTTTTTGGCAGAGGCACATTTTGGCAGCCACGAGGGTGGTTAACTGCCCAGTACTCAATGGCTCCTTCAGATTGAAATCAGATGTACACAGCATTCTCAATTTAAACTGATTAAACACACAGACTAAACCAGGTAATTACAAATGCATGTGTTGGAGAGTGGAAAGAGGAGACAGAATGGGGACTTCTTTATTTTTTAAAGTGTTTTTAAAGATGGGAACAATTTTACAAATAAAAAAAAATGGAATTTTGCCAAGTACAGAAACAGATGTTTTGGATCATGGGGCTGCTGGGAATTGAGGCTTTTTGCCTAGCACTGCCTGGTTCTGATCCAGGAATTAAGGGCTCTGCCTCGTTTACCTCTAGTTCCATTCTGCAGTTGTTAGACCCTATTCATTTACCACCCACCACTGGAGCAAAATCCAGCAACCTTCAGCTGCAGGAAGGTACAACAAGAGCAATGCAAATGTTCTGGTAGGAAAAAAATAAAACAATGTGTTGCATATTTTTATTGCCCTGGACATTGCATTGCAATGAATGTGTTGGGAACGTCAGAACATGCTGAACTAACAAAAGACTTCTAAGTGCATATTCCTTTTTAAAAGCTAATTTAAAATTTAAAGCATAATTCTTAGTAACACAATTCTTTCACACGGCTGCGCTGAATTCCTGTTGCGTTGTCTACTACCTGCATGGCTGGTGCCTGGCCAAAGCACTCAGCCTCTAAAGAGGCCTGGTTGTGAACAGAGGCAGAAGCAGGGTCCTGAGAGCACCGTACACTGGATCTTTTTTAACTTTCGAAGTTCTTTTGCTGTTCACAAAGGTGAAAACGGCAAACTGTATCTAACACCCTGGGGTACACCCATAAAGGCAGGGGTAGTGGCAGGAAAGGGTTTAATTTAATTTTATCTTTTTCATTTTGTGCTTTTTTATTTTTAGGATAGTAGGTCCTAATGGTTTTTATTTGTTAATTTTTAAACTTTAAATAGAACTTCCCTTTCATGCCTCTCAGGAGTGATACTAGTGACTTAAATACGAGTGACCACAATGAGGAAGTTCACCACTGCTGCCATAGCCTGCTTCATTCCCCAAACCTACCTACTTTCGTTTTCATTTACTTGGGATAATATTATTCTTTTTTCAAGCAGAAAGAACATTTCTCTCCCTTTCTGAAAAATCTGAACAAGTTAAATTACCAAAGTTGGGCTGTGACCCAGAGGAAGAAGCCGAGGTGGGGCACCAACCTCTCCCTTGAGAACTACACGAAACACGAGGCTGTATATGCAGAGAGAAATCATGGATTGAAACTTTTAGATCTGAAAACTGCACAGCAAAGATTTTGACATTTGTTGCCTGTCAGAAAATTTCTTTGCCTCTGAGAAAAAGATTGTTTTGTTATCTTAGATATACAGAATAGTCATTCTGTTCTCACCAGAAAAAACATAGTCCTCTGATTCCTACTATTGTCAGTTCTTCTGGGAGATGAAAGGTTTTTCTTCCGAGTTACTTTAAGTTTCTCTAGGTCTTTTACCTAATCCACGCTCAATACATTTCAGTAGAAAGGTTATTATAGTGAATGCTCCCCCCAACATTTAAAAACTTCTACAGAGGGCAATATATTGGCTTACATTTACCATGCGATCACACTAGATGGCTGAAAAACACTTTCACATGTATTTTTCATCTCAAGAAACCAAGGTCCCCAACATAAATAACTTTTGCAGCAAAAAAACTTGTCCAAAGTTACAAAACCAGGAGTAGATAGAGGCCCTGCTCCAGACCAACACCAGTCTGATTTTAGCATTAGCTCCTGGCCTGTGTCCAGAATGAGTGCCTTCACCCACAGGCACTAGTACGTACAAGCAAGAGCAGCAGCTAACCTACACTTACACTTCCTTATTCATTAGTATTTTTCTCCCATTCTACTTGTCCTCAGACTTCTTAAAGACTCACCTGTTGTCCACTTCCCAATTCCTCCTTTGAAATGCCCCCTTGTTGAAATTCTCTTAATTTTGGTTTCCCAGGTCTCACAATCTTCTGTTATACCATAACTTCCTCTTCTCTTTGTTCATTTGCCTCTAAGTCCTTGTCCAAGGGAACAGTGGCAAAAGAGACACCCTTTACTTCCTGTGCTCTCCTCTGCCAGTCTGGCTCCTACCATCAGCTGTAAAACAAGGACTCACCCCGTTTCTCCATCGTGGCACCTTTCTCAGCTGCTCTCCCCTTCGACCCCTGCTTTGGATGCACCTCCCCAGGATGCTGTCTGAGTACATCCCTGAACCTGACGCTGATGCGGGTCGTTTGAGTCAGTGGTAAGACTCAGGCCCAAGGCACGTTATTGCCAAATCCTCGTTAGTCCTGAAACTGCTCTGTGTAGAATCACTCTTAGTTGTACTAGTTAACTATTCAAATGCCCTTACTACTTTTCCTACTAGAGTCATAGAATCAACAGGCTGAGCTATTGAGAGTTCAGGACAAGCCTGGACTACATAGAAGATACGCACAGTTTAAAAAAAAATGTAGAATCATTTGTCTCATTTTCTTTCCCTCTTCCAATCTCTCTACTCTCTCTCACTTCAGCTCAATTTTTTTTAAAAAGAAAAACACTTCCACTCATCTAATGGGCATATCCCAACCACCTCACAAAGTGGGTCACATAAACTTCACTCTTACTTGCCATTGAGAAAACCAAAGCTCCAAGAGGTGAGAAACTCAAGGTCATCCCAAGTCCAGTGCTCTGACCACTATGCCACAAATGGCCACGGAGTCTAACAGCTGGCCTCAGCTCGAGCCAAGGGGTCGGGGGACAGGAGAAGAGCTGGCTTTTTAAACGGTGCAACACAAGACCTATTGAAACATAGCATCATAGCTTATATTCTAAGCTACAAATTCTGGGATTTGACAGTTCAGATTGCTCTGTGAGGGACTGACCAGGACCCATGCTGTGGGGCTCCTGCGTGGTAACCATGAGTTTGGGCCATCCTGCAAACAGACTGCTGCAGTGGCTTCTGCAAATTCTAGACAAGGCAAAGAAGCACAATCAGTTTTGCTCCCACTATTAACAAGCTGTGGAAATATTTGGTGTTTCTGTTCAGTGCCACAAAACTGCCCAGTTTAATGTAACTCTGCACCTGTATGAGAAGAGGGAATGAAGCCTGTGTGAGGGGCAATATCACTTTGGTGCTTACAACTCAAAATTAACCACGGGAACAGTGCAAGTAGCTATTCTCAGCTCCTGTGTTCCTTTCCAGTTACTTCCTTCAATATCTCAAGCCAGAATAAATGTTAGGTCTCAAAGTGGACTGTAGATGTTTGACTGGAAATAGCCCCAATCTGACAGCACTGTACAAAGCTAGGCAGTGCAAGTGAATGTGGAAAAAATATAACATTCTAAGATGACCACATTACATTAATTTATTCTGATTTAGGCAATGTTGGTATTATATTTTTGGTCAAATATTTAGGAGTATAAAATGCATAAAGTATTGACAGGTTTTCTTCCAAATCCAGTATCATTCTTTTAGCAATATTATTCCATAAGCTTAAGTAGAATCATGAAAGCAGGTGGAAATAATATAAGGATGTTCCTGAGGAAAGAGACAAACCAGTACTCAGTCAGGAGCAAAACAGTTCCTGCCACTGTCATGTATAATAAAGTAACAAAATACCTTTGTCATAGCAAAGAAGGCTGAAAGCCCACGAACCTGGCTTAGAACCTGCTAACACATATTGTTTGTGAGTAGCAAGTGCTCAAGCCCTCAAAGACTTAGCTTTTTTACACCTGCAAAATGGAAAAAAAAAAAAAAAACTACACTTTGTGCTGACAACTGGTATACAGAAAATGACTGTTCCACACCTAGTATCAAGTGAACCAGTCACTGTGGATCTTCTCACGTCATCTCAGGCAAAACAACCTCCACGTAACCTGCAGTCACCCAGGCAACAGTAGGGCCCCACTGCCTGGGGCTGCTGGGCTTCCTGGAGCCTTCTGTTGACCGTAAAAAGGACCTCCAGCTGGATAATAAGTTCTATGGTGCCTGTCCACTGCCCAAGTAATACCCATGCGCTCACTACTCATTCCAGCTTCTCTGCTTTCTTCTTGCTGGCTCCTCAATTAGACATTTTTAATTCTTCTTCTTTCAAATCTTTTTCCTTTCTTTACTCTCAAGTTTCGAAAAACACTTTTTTTTTCTGAAAATGAGCATTCTTAGCTCCATTTTAGACTTGAAGAGTGTGACAAAAGGAGGAAAGCTAAATGCAAATATTATACAGAGGTCGTAGATATCTGCACTTAAACAGCGCAGGCCCATCCGGGGCCCAGAACTCTATCACTGCCTTCTGACTCTGAGGCTCAGCCTCCTTAAAGTCTCTAGGAAAGAAACAGAGAGAATAATCATTTGTGTACTTCTGTTATCTACAGATATTTCTATAGATTTGGATTACACAGATTCCACAAACAGTCTGGATATAAGGTGGGGAGGTGTCGACATAGGATGTGGATTAAAGAGAGGGGAAGGAAGAAGAGTTCCAGCCAGAAAAGCTCCATATATGCTGCAGGGAAGCGGAAACTGACAGTGAGGTCTTGAGTTTTCACTCTTAAACACTGAAAGTAATAACAATGGTACACAAAGCGCTTTAATCAACCCAGTGAGGCAGGTGAAGAACATCCCACTTCTTAAGGAGAGATGAACTCTGATGGGAGTAAAATCCACCACCCCTGAGGTGGCAACTGGGGCCCCTGCAGCTCAGCTGTCTGGGTCCTGCTCTTTGATTCCCTGTGCCACAGAGTGGAAGATCAAACATTCAGCTACACGTGAAGGGCCTTCAAGGGTTTTCACTACAGAACGAATCATCCAAAACAGGACAGTTGGGAGGCAGCACCCTGTGTAACTGCATGAGGATGACAGGTGCAAACTGGAACCATGTGGTCATCCTGCATGTGACCTCACATGGCATGACCCCAGCCTCCACATGGGACAGGACGGACTCACATTTAGGCTTATGTGTTCTATTCACCTTCTCCAGCCTGCAGAGAAGTAATAGCTGTGTAGCAGGATTAAATAATTGATTTCAGCTTTCACATGTTTTGACTGGTGGTGTTTATGCACACACACACACACACACACACACACACACACACACACACAATAATAATAATAATGAGCAATGGTCACTTTCTCTGCCAACCCTGGAAAGATCAAAGCTAGCAAGTTTTTGAAGGTGGCTGAAGTAAAGTCACCTGATGTGCAAATCCCAGACCACGTACGTCCACCGAAAAACCACGGCTTCCTCTTCTTTCCCGACAGTTAATCAGGCTTCACGTCTTGTCCATTCTATCCCATGATGAGGCACACAGCATATCCAATTTTCCCCAACCCCAGGACCACTACCACCCACCCATCTTCCTCCCCATCTCTCTCCTCGAACACACACACAGTCCCTTCTTTTGCCACATTGCAATCTGTGTCCTCTTCCCCACACATTCATCATCACAGGACCACCTGTTTCCAAAGATTCTCTGTCCACCCCTCTTCTTTTTCCCACATGAGTGAAGAATGTCCATTGCCTGAGCAAGCAGCAAAGCAGTAAACGGTAGGGAGGAAGTGAACGTGGCCACTGCTCAGTCCTGATGATCCCAAGTACCAGACGTTTTCACGTCAGATTTCTACGATGACTTAGAAGTTAGCTGATTCTTAGTAAACTGGGACCAGTATAAAACAGGGATTGTAGTCCCTCACTGTCACTGACACACAGTAAAGGCTCAATAATTTGCTGACAGAATAAAACAAAGAAACAGATGTAATTTAGAGCTGCTGCATCAAATAATCCACTTCCCTGGCTAGGTCACGAAAAGGCAGCCTGCTAATTTCTGGATTGAATCTCAAAATCAATAGCTGTTACATTTAATGGGAATGTTCCTATTTTTTCAACCAATTACTGCCATAGCCAGACAGTTTATTTTTTACTTTAAAAAGAAGAGTAATTTATTAAATATCTAAATCAAAATGCTATGTGTAATTTATTTGAGATCAATGGTTAATATTCAAACAAATGTCTTGTAGAGGCCTGTTAATCCCAGCACTCTGGGAGACTGAGATAGGAGAATCACAAATTCAAACCTAGCTTGTGCAACTTAGTTAGCAACTTAGTGAGACCCTGTCTCAAAATAAAAATTTAAAAAAAGAAACCCAGGGATGCAGCACAATACAAAAATCCTGAGTTCCATTCTCAAAAAAAAAAAAAAAAAAAAAAAAAATCCTGAATACAACAACACTGATGAGAATCCTGAGGTGTACTGAACCATCCTGGCAGATAAGCTGGACCACCTAGTCCTGGCTGATAGGTTCCATACCCTGGGGGACCAACCATGGTAAGGTTAAAATAGGATGCACTACGCTAGCCAGAGCTCTTCTGGCTGTCCAGGGGCTCTGCAGAGTTGAGATCTATCTGATACATTTTTATAATGCTACAGAGTGGTGTTAAAATCCTATTTTTTTCTTCTGGATAGGTTTTAAAGGCATAAAGCTTATAGGTACTGAAGAAATACTACATGTTATTGTCCACATGCAAAGACTTAATTCACAACTTCTTCGTAGGCATTTCATTTTAGAATTTAGTGAAGTATAAAACAGTCTTAACATACTAACAGCCCTAAAATGTTCGCATGGAAGTGCTGCTGTCTGCGAGACGGCGAACATGCCTCACAATGTCACTAACCTGTACAATTTCTCTTCAACAGATGCAAATAATTTTTAAACACAAAAATCACAAAGTCCTGATATATCTTAGTCACTAGATGCCAATAAAATTGAATTTCTATCGAGTTTAAGTGGACAATGGAAAAGTCAGCAGTTAAAGGGTAGATAAACTTCCCTTTGTCCCTCTTTTCCTGAGAAACTTTCAAATGTTGAAAATCAATTCCTTTTGTCCCCTTGTTATTCATCTGCTACACATTAAATAGAAACTCTGGGCATTGAGTGATTCCTGCAGGGTCTTTCATCTACAGAAAAGCCTGGTACAAATTAAATTCTTACTCTCCCTCCAAAATTATAGATATGTATTATAGTAGGCCATTGATTTATCAATTCTGGCCTTTGAGAGTTCAGCTTGTGAGACTGGCTAATTGTAGACTTTTATCTACAGTTACTTTGGGGGCGAGGATTGTGATGCTGTGTTAATTAACATGGAATATTTCTGTGTTACTCTGATTTTATAGGCTACGTTTTTAAAAGTATCCTGCTACATTTCAGTTATTTCCTTCCCATATCCTTGAGTCATTTACGCTATTTGTGAGTGCATACATGCGTGATGTATATGAAATTGCTGAAATAATACTACTTTTGTTAGCAATGTCACAATGATCATGGTTGCGACAAAAAATGTGGAAATACAGATTAAACATAAAATGTCTTAAATATATTTAGATGATGTAAACATAGTTTAGCATTGGATTTAAGGACCAAAGAAATGAATCTGATCCCGGGCATGTAGCACGTCTTTGGAGACCATAATATATTTCTATTAAATCCCTTCTTTCAAGGAAACCATGAGTGTGCACATGTACACACACACACACACACACACACAGAGTTCTGACTCCCTAACCAGTGCCGGAGAGTCATTAAGAACTTCATAATGATGTATCATTCACCAAACATATTAAAAGCATATTTTTTAAAGTTTTTTTTTTCTTTTAGGTCATTGCTAAAGAAACAAAACTTGATCACTGACCAGCTCTTAGTCAACTCCACAAGGACCTGGCCTCCTCGAAATTATTCTTACTTTTCCCCAAATATCTGTGCAAGATCCAGTCACCCGCTATCAGGACCGAGAATCAGAATCGAGTCCTCTTGAGAAGGAAAAGCACCTTCGCTTTGGAAGCTCCCAGCACCTCACCTCGCTCGAATCCTCCTGCTGATTGATGACGGCCAGCGCGTCCTCGGCGGCCTGACGCTTGGCCTCAGCCACTGTGCGCTCCATCTTGGCTCTCTCCGTGGTGATCATGTCGTGGGCTTTGCGCTCCGCCTCCGACACAGCCTTCTGCAGCTCTGTCATGGCCTGGCGCTTCACCTCGTTCACCGCCTCCTCTGTGCACCAGCAAGGGCAAATCGGAGGAGAGAACAGCGGCCATTAGCTCAGGACCCTGGACATTGATTACAGGACACGCGTTCGCTACCAGAATAATTCACAGAACAGACAGGACTCTCATCTGAATTACTGTTCGGGCAGTTGTGTTGCCTTAAAAAAGTAGCAAATCTTTGAAATTCCCTCAGGAAAGGAAAAGGCAAGAATTGAGGTGAGACTTTAACTTGTACTTCCAGGACTACTGTTTTAAATGCATACATCCTTGCAACTTTTTCTACCTGATTCATGTCTCCAGAAAGAGACAAAACTAAGTGGGGGAACGGGGAGGAAGAGACATGGGTGGGTCATCCAGACACATGAAGAAGGCAGCACACACTGCAGGTCAATACCAATCTAGGAAGCTTATGGGTAAAGAAAGCCCTGAGAAAACAATACAGGAAGAAGAGATTTTATAATAATTGCGTAAATAAATATGAGTACAAATAATTATTTTGCAGGATGATAATAAAAAGGTAACTCAACAATTAAGTTAATACAGACTTCTTCATAAAACTGATGAAGAAACAGATGACCTGGTTTCATTACCTCTGAAATCATTTTCCGAGCAATATAGACTTATCAACCAAATGACAGATTTTCCAAACACATTCTCATTTTTAGGTTTTAAGCTGTCACTCACCAACTTCACCAAATATATACAGCGGTTCTAGGTAGCCAACTGTCGCACTGGACAAATGTATCTGTATCACACCTAAGCCAGAACAATCAGGCCTGACTGCAAATTTGGAAGGTGTCAAATTAGCTCTTTGGTTTTGGCTGCAGTCAGGGTGCAAAGATTCGACTAATGTACAACATAACATTGACAACTAAAACAAGTAATTTTCATTTAAAAAATTAACTGTTCTAATTAACAAGGGAAAATATCCTCCCCCTGAATTAGTTTATCTAATTTTCATCTTTATTCAAAGCAAAATGACAATGATTAATTGAAAATTTAATAAGCAGCAATTATTAACTTGGCAAACCTAGTACCAATTAACACTCTATTAAAACTAATTATGACATGTTTCATTCAAGTGTTTGCATTTAATTGTTTCACCCACTTAAAAAGCACCTTAATTAAATGTTCTGTTTAATTAAAAACATAGATTCCTAATAAAAATCTTTTACTGTAGATTAAAGATGTAAGAGATGTTCCTAGGGTTTCTTAAATGCCTATGGTTTGGTTGACCCATCTCCAGTCTATGAGCTGAGGCTCACCAGAGGCTCTCTGCTAGGAGGACTTCCATTAGGACTTCTGTGGCGTGTCACTTCACGAGCATTCTTCCTGATGTGCATCTGTTTGCAGCTGCTGTCTGCTAGATTTACAAACTAGGATATAAGGGGAAAATTCTGGCTGGAAATGCTAACCAGAACATGTTAGGCCTTTTTTAGCTGCGCCAGGAAAGGCATTTAAAGTCTGGATAGGATCAAGGTATTGCAGGCAGAGCCTACAGCACCCTCTTCACCAGGAAGCCAAAGATGCCTTTATTAGCCTATCATAAAGGACTTGGGGCATAGGCAAGTACTGCCCTTCTAACTATACAGCCAGGGTCTAATTTAGTTTGAATATTCAAGGTGAATTAAAATTCTATCTAAGTGGTAATACAGGACAATAATTTTTGCTTACGATCAAAGCCGTAGCTTGACTAATTGTATATGCAAATCAGGCAATTTATATTTAAATTATGCATTCCTATTCTAATCCCACAGGCATATACAGATCAGCAAAGAGAATTGGTAGGACATTTGCAAGGTGCTTGAATATTTATTACCAACTGCAAACATTCTCTGATCATTTGAAAAGAAATATACGGAAGAAAACATTCATTGCAATTTTAAAACCATCTTTATGTGAGATTTTTTTAAAGTTTTATAAAGATGCTTTGTTACATGTGAATATATGTTATCTTTGCTGTTGCTTTAAAGAATACTATTTATTATAAAAATGATGCCGCTCAACATTTGTCAGGATTTCTAGTCTTTAAAAGTATGTGTTGGGGATGCAAGCATGGCACAATAATTAAAACACCTGACTAGTAAGCGTAATGCCCTGAGTTCAATTCTCTAGTACTACATGAAAGCCAGCCCTGGTGGTACACATCTATAATCTCAGCACTCGGGAGGCTAAGGCAGGAGCACTGTTGTGATTCCAATGCTGGCCTGAGCTCCACAGTGAGTTCAAGACTAGCCTGGGCTACAAAGCAAGCCCCCACCTCAAAATTAATTAATTAATTAATTAATTAATTATTAATATGATGTTGAACTATAGTATTGGAGCAATATGCAAAATAGAATGTGTAGAAAAATTAATAGGATATCAATGTTTAGATGTTGATTTTGCTAATTATACTATAAGAATACTCCTATTCCTAAAAAAATACACACTAAAATTTTTAAGATGAAGAGACATTACTAAGCTGAGCATGGTGGTGCATGCCTATAATTCTTGCCTTGGGAAGCTGAGACAGGAGGACTGCTGTGAGTCCAAGGCCAGCCTGGGTTCCATAAGGAGTTCAGGACCAGCCTGGGCTACAGAGCAAGATCTTGTCTCAAAATGAGAAAGAGAGAATGATTACTTCTGCAAATTACTTTTGTCTAGTTGAGAGAAAATGTGTATAAAATATATACATTACTCCAATCAAAAAAAAAGAGGGGAAAGAATTTAGAAAAAGACAAAAACTTCTAAAATACAGTAAAATGAGAAATCTGGGTGAAAGCTACAAGGGAATTTTTATTTTCTCTTTTTTAACAACTATGGTGTAAGTTCAAAATAGTTTTCAAATAAAATGATGCAGAAAACTATATGGTATTATTTCAAGTACAGAATATAATTTTTTATAATTAAAATACTCTGTGAAAAAGGATCTACTGGTTACAGTATGAAGTCATGCCCCTTTGGTATTTTTTGCATGCTTTAATTATTTTTTTCACAAAGATAATGTACAGTACTTTCACTGTGAAGACATACTTTGTATGGTTCATTCTTCTTTTTTCATGACTAATTTTAGGATACTGCAGAAAAAGCCTTCAAACTGACTAGCTGAATGCAGAGGTCCCTTCTGCTCTTGGTGTTTGGTCACGTGGTATGCCTTATCACTAGAGTACCAACAGTATCTTTTAGGGAGCCTACAGAGACACACTGATTATATCCAATATGCTGGAGAATACCAAGGAAGCTGTCATACATACTTTAAAAATTTAATATGCTCCTTACCATTTAGCATCCACCATGGAAAACTACTGGGAAACTATTCAGATGCAGAGGATTAGGACTACCACAAGAAAAGGGCTATGAATTTAATCTGCATACTATCAAACGATATTTTAGAATAAAGTCCTAATAGCAAAGACAGACACATCTAAAACTTAATTCGAACACTGCTTGGACAAGGCATCCCCCTTTGTACAGAGCACATGGGCATCTCTACCCTGTAGGTCCTCCAAATCTAGTGTGTAACAGGACTGTGTTTGCAAACCACAAAACAGTGAAGAAAAATGATAGATTCAACAGATTACAATATGTCAAGTAGGAAAAAAAATTGATTAAGTAGAAAAGACACAGTGCAGCTTTGAGTCTGCTTCCAATTGCTTACCACTTAGAGTAGGGCTTCCCCTGTGCTTAGTTATTCAAGTTGACTTTCCAACAAAGGTGGTGTATTCAGAAAAATCTGCTCTTACTTAATAGCAGTCCAACAAAGGCTTGAGCAGATAATAGCACAGAAGGAATTTGGATTACACAAGACCTCACCGCCAATTTTCATTTAAGAACTATCGAGAATTTAACTTAAATATAGGTAAGTAAGGAAAAAAGAGAAAAACTCTCTCCCCTTGACATGAAAGTCTGCTGTCCAAAATGACAATTCTTTGTAGTTCTTATTGGAATAAGATGTACTAACAGTTTAAAAATGGAGAAGAAAAGCAGATGGAAGATGCCGCAACTCCTTGTCAGTAGATGACACAATATATTCTGAACAACCTCAGACAATCACATGACTATGTCAAGAAGTGGGGTAATCCTAGATGGGTGAGCAACACACGAATTTGAACATCTCAGATGAATGGATTTATCTGATTTGCAAATTGCATATGCAAGAATGATTTCTGATTCTTAACCTAAACTACTAAATTTAGACTATTACTAGATTTTGAAGCTTAATATCACTCTTCCAAAAACTGGTATTTTGTAGAGAAAAATCTCTAAAAAATACTTGGATAAGATACAAATGACCAGATAGGCAGCCAGTTGCACAGAACTACAAACACAGCTGAGTCAAAGTAAAAGGCAAGGGAAGATTTTTTTCTGTAGAAACAACAACAGAGAAGCCTTTTCCCTGGCTCTTTCATTAGCGCTGTGTCCATTTGATGGCTGAAATAGCATATCCCAGTTTCCCAAATCAAACAGACAAACTATCTTAACAGTTGGTATCACACCAGCTCAAAGCCACAGTATGTTTTTCATGTCATCTTTAACTCTTGAAACAGACTTATGCTTTATCTCCCGAGTTGGGTTTTATAAAGATTTTTGCTCAGCTGGTATTCCACCAAGATTCTGCCAGATTTGAACTTTTTAAAGACCACATAACAAGTAGATAGATTATCAAGAGCTTCAAATCTACTGTAAAATACAGAGCAATCCTCTTATGAGAATGCAGACACTGTACAGGGAAAGTAAAAATAGAAGCAACTTTGTCATTTAACTTAAAAAATACTTTTGCTCTCATCATTAAATAGTACCGAGCACAGAAGATCAATTTTAAAAGTTGATTGTAATAAAACAAATCCCTAACAAGCTTCTTAACAAGTCAACTAGAGTTGATGTGAATGCAGAGAAAATGCTGAAATATGCAACTTGATTTCTGAAACACTGGGTTTTTCATCAAAGAAAAATGGCATGCAGCTAAGACATACACCAAACTTCAGCCTGAAACCATTATAGCCCCTAAAAAGGGGGATTTATAAAAAGAAATATTGCCAGCCTTTCAATTACAACGGCACTGGCAGATGCTTCTAAAATAAAAACTATTTCATGTTTTAATCAGGCCTGGTTTAAGAATATTAATGTGGGTTTTTGTTTTATATAGTGGGTTTTTTGTTTTGTTTTGTTTTTGCTATTGTTGTTGTTAACACCAAAGTCCTTTCTTGTCATTCTTCACATCAGTGCATTAACAACTGCACACAGCTGCCAGAACGCTAAACTTGTGTTTTTAAACAATTCTTACCAGCTTTCTTCCAGATCTCCTCTGGCACATATCCAGATGCAGGCCTGTGAAGGAATTCCCGATGCGCATCTAAGAAAAGAATGGGGAGGGGGTGGAGAGGAGGGAGAGCATCATCAGCATCTTGTGTCCTTACCCAGAGCAAAGCAAGTAATGTCCCTTCACTTGGCCTTTCTACCAAAACACAGGCTGAACATTTCACTTCCACAAAGCACACAAAAATAGCCAGTGCAGTCATCAGAGCCTAAGGAAAACAGAAGGTTGTTGGTCTACATGCCTCCTTGTACATGCTCAAATCCAAAGCGCGTTCATTTCATGCACATTATGATGTCTGGGTACACCCTTCCCAACACTTTTCCACTGGGGGAACTTCCACAGATATATTTTATGTTATTAAACAAAATTATATTCGATAGTATTTCTTTCAAGAGTCAAACTGATACTTAATAAATCAAATGTCAGGATTGTATACTTTCCATAGAACTATAATTTTTACCACCTTTCAATAAACAGTGAGCCTACTAGATAGTTAACCCATTATCACACTTAATTATCTCCTAAAAATCTCACAGAGCATTAAAAATTTTCACATGAATTAGGCCATATGGATATGCCATAGACGGAACCAACAGACACGATTAGAATGGATTCATAGACATTCAGTTGGCCAAGTAGAATTTGATATGTGCTTTCTAGCAAAGAAAATGAAGCTCTACTTTAACTGCTCTGCTTATTAAGCTGTCAAATTTTAACATTTGAGAAAACTAATAATAAAGTGACACAAGAATGCTTTCAAAATAACATGTTCATGGAAGGGACATGAACAATTTATGTTTTACATGTTTGAAAATAAACAAAATGCATATGGCCTTCCATAACTAGAATATGCACCGCATGTCTTCTATTTTAGATTTTCCACCAAAACCTACATGGTTTGAAGTCTTTAGGAAGAAAATAATCAAGTGAACTTTTACAAACTATAATTGTTATTCAACTCATTATAAATTTCAAGTAGAATTAAAATTCTCTCTGTGTATTAAAAAATGCTAACTAGCTGACTATTTTCAAAAAAAAAAATAGTTTATCTAATGACATGCAAAAGGCCAAAGGATTCAGGGCTAGAGAAATAGCTTAGCAGTTAAAGAGTTTGCCTAGCAAGCTCAAGGCCCTGAGTTCAATTCCCCAGCACCATATAAGCTGGGTGTGGTGGTGGCTCACTCCTGTAATCTCAGCATTCTGTGTGCTCAAGCCCACACTGGGCTACACGCTAAGTTCAGGACCAGCCTGGACTACAGAATGAGACTCTGTCCCAAAAATATATATAAAAAAATAAAAATTAAAAAATTCAATCCAGTTTCCTATATTTTATGTAGCTTCAGAATATCAAAAAGAAAGAAAAGTACAATCAATTTAGATAAGAGTATGTCATTACATTTGACCTGTTTTAAAAGATGTAAATGCACTGAATCTTAGTAGGGTGCACAGACAATCATCTGGTCATAATATTTCATTTTTCCAATTATACTGTTTGCCAAAGTTTCCTACAGTTTGGTGAAGGATATATAGAAAATCTCTATAAATGTCTCTGCAATGTTTCTTTTAGTTTAAAATCATTCCAAATGTTAAAACTTCCCTTTTAAAAGTTTACATTATAATCTCATGATGACCTAATCAGATGGATTGAAGACATTCATGAGTTCTCACACATATATTCATTTATACAGTAAATGACAAAAAGTGTCTTCACTGAAGTAATTTTCATTTATAAAAAGAGCTATACAAAACTATTAGGTACATATATGACTTAAAAGAGTGATGATACAGCTAGTAGGCTTTTCAAAATCGCCATCCATATCAGTATAATTATATCAAAGAAAGTAAAATAAAGTTTTCATTTAGTCCTGTGACCTAATAACAGAATTATGACAACGGTTAAGGACAAAAGACTTTGACTTATATATAATTAAGAATAGATCTGTAAAATCTAAAGACAGAAAAAATACCTTCTCCAAAGTAGCAAAAACAATTTTATTTTTCATTTAGCGGGCTAACAAAACATCAAGTTTTAATGTAAAAATTCTCTATTGATACATAGCCAAATGTTATTGTAAGGAAGAAAAAAGGTGATTTTAAGCTTTCAGTGTTCCTGCATGAAAGATACTACTAATTATCAGTCCGGGTACAGGCAGAAGACAATGCTAGAACCCAGTGGAATTGGGCCTCAGCTCTGCCAACTATTAGCTCTGTGATACTGTGTAGCTATGGGATGCAGTTAGCTTGTCCATGTCTCAGCTGCCTCATCTTTAAGGTGAGGGCAGAACTACTTCAAGTTGAGTGCTGCTCTGAGAACTGAAGGAGGTCCTTTCAATATGACCTCATGTGCCCCAGGACAGCAATGCTCAAGGCGCAGCAGCACCTGATTATGGCGCACATGTTCCTTGCTATTTAACATTTTCACTATTATCATATTACCATGATGTGGCAGGCTATCCAGTAAGAATAAGTATGTACTCATTTCCCTAAAAGTAACTAACATGAAGAACGCATTGTAAGCCTTCTCGTATTCTTCCATACTTTATCAAATAGCGCAACACTATTAAAGAAAGCAAAAGCACTGCCAGTTTGGATTAAGTAATAGATCAGGTTATTTTTTTAATTTTCAGAATACATTTCACTTCAGGATAAAAGTGTCTACAGTTAACAATTCCCTGTCTTTGTCCTGGGAAGCAAAGTGCGCAAATTTAACTTTACTTTGGATCCATGCTGCCTTAGCTTACTAAGTAGCAGCATGTGCGTCTCAGCCAGCATGCCAGCTTCCACATGCTACTAGATTGTAGGTGTCTTGAGGGTTCATATACCATGCTGGAAAGGTGTAGGGTGCTTCGTGTTGGCTAGAGCTCCTTCAATTTCTCAATAGCACTCGTGCTATATCCACATAGACCCAAACTCCACCTGACTTAGAAACCTAGAAGAAATACTGAAGCCAATTATGAAAAGTTTTATTAACCCTACTTTCTGAAATAATTTTACTTTGAAAATAGCCAAATCTAAAGGTAAATAATTATGTGTACATATCTTTTCCATTTCTGAGTTGCTTTGTCCCTGTCGAAACAAGAACAGAATTGTCAGTAAAAGGGGTACTTCTAGAATTTGACTCCCTGATGAATACTAAAACTATTATTTTGATAGCTACAGAAACCAAATGATGAATACATTTAGCATCTCTCCTCATTAAGCAGCAGCAAATCAGAATGTATAAAGTGAAACTGAATTCAAAAGAAAAAAATTCAACAATCAGTCAATAGGGAACAAGAGGTAACTTTCAAAGGACTTATTATTTTACAATATTTGCTAATCTAGACAAACCTACGGAAACACCTTAAGATTCTAAGGCCTGAGTCCTAACAAAGGAAATTATTAACTATTAACTCTAAACTACTTAAAAACATCAGTTGCTATAAAAAAAGAAAATTGTTCTAAAATGTAGTGGTAGAAATAAAGACAGGAGAGTCTACATGAGGTGGCTTAAAATGTGAGACATGCATACCTATGTAATTGAAAGATGGGAAAATTGCAGGGAAGCCCTTTAAGTTAGGCTGCGCTTGCTTTGAGATACAAATTGAAGGCAAGAAGGGGAGAAAGGCAGCTTCTTGAAGGTAATACCCATCTATGAAGAGAGGTGTCCAAGTCAGAATGAGCGGTAGTGTTAAAAGAACCATGAATGAACAGAAAGCGCATCTCTGGCATACGGGACAGATGGAGGCAACACTACACTTACAACAGAATGGAGGCCATTGGGTACTAGACACAGCAAGGGCCGCCAGCAATACGCATGAAGGGAGGAGCTGAGAGCCTTTGGAGAACCAATCTGACCTCAGTGACCCAGGACAGCAATGCTCAAAGCTTGGCAGCACCTGGGTATGGCCTTCATCCTGTAGTGAGCAGAATGAGGCTGTGATCATGACAGTATCTATTACAAAAACCAACAAAACGAAATGATTACATCTTTGCAAATGCCATTCATTTTTGTTTTAATAATAATACATTCAGAAATCTCAGCACTATGTTTAAGAAACCTAAACTTGACCAAGAAGCGAGCAATTGCTTTGGGATTTCCATTTTTAAGAGCAAGAGTACCTAATGTTCCAGGATGCAATCAAGTCCTTGTTTTCAAAAAACAGACATACTTAACTAGTAGTCTTTTTAGTTAAATAAATTGGAGTTTTAAAATACATTTTAAAAGGCATCTGCATTGTGAAGTCAGCTGAGCTATCATAAGTTGAAGCTCTTAATATGATTGAAAGGAATCAAGGAATAAGGTATATAAAACTTCAAACTCTTACATGAAGATATATTCTGAATAGCTTGTTCGCAGTTTTTATATTCTGAGAGTTTATAAATTTTATAATGTTTCTTTGGTTGGGGAGAAACTATGTTTCTACAGCCATGTAGTATGAATTATAGTCCTAAAGGTATGATAAATTTACTACGCTTAAGGCAGAATGCTTTCTTCCCCCGCCCATTAAATACAGTAATCACCTAAAAATTACTGCTTAGAAACCTCTTCTAGATGAAACAGTACTGAAGCATCAACAACCATTTCGCAATCTTGGATGTCAAAGAAATCCACTAGTTTCACTCTCCACGGTTCTTTCTGCCACTATATATGAGAGGTAGCAGTAGCACTTAGATCACATCGACTGTGCATCAGGCACTGCTCCATATGCTTTAGACCTATTAGCTCAACACTCACAGAAATGCCGATGGAGAACGTGTTATTGCCATTTTCACTTTACAGATGAGGAAAACAAAGTATAGTGCAACTGCGACTTGCCAAAAATCACAAAACAAGTAAGGAGCGGAACCAGAAATTCCATCTGCTCAGAAATTGGTACTTTACCATCACCCTAAATTTTCTGAGGATTTAGATAGCAATGAGAAGTTCTATAATTCAGTCTTAGAGTAATCATAAAACTTGCTAACTACAGCAATTCGAAAACATGACTTCCTTCACTAATTCAGCAAATTCATGAATTACTAAGCTTTTTTATAAATGATCAACTCAATGTTTCATTTCACTTAAAACAAGAACTAGCTAGTGGTGCTGGCCTTAATCTCAGCATTCTGGAAGACTGAGACAGGACAATGTCTAGCTTTAGCCTAGGCAACTTAGTGAATTAGCAAGACCCTACCTTAGCAAGATCCTATCTTAAAGGAAGAAAAGGCTAGGGATATGGTATAGGACAAAAGCCTTCGGTTCTGTCCTCAGAACTTTGCAAATAAAGTAAAATAAATAAATAAATAAATAAATAAATAAATAAATAAATAAGGCTGGGGATATAATTCAGTACAATGGTCCTAGATTCAATCCCTAAAATCACCCCCCCCACACACACACAACCACAGGAAAGAAAGGAAAAGGGAAACGGGGGGAAAGGGAAGGGGGGAGAGAGTAAGGGGAAAGGAAAGAATCTTCCAAGAAGTCCTGCAAGGTAACAACTTGCATTTAAAGAATGAAAATAGCGTAAGTTCAGTGCATACTCTCAGTGTTCAAGAACATTCTATTTATTTTATTTTGAGACAGGGTCTTGCTCTGTAGCCTGTCCTGAACTCACTATGGCACCCAGGCTGGCCTTCAACTTGTGGCAATCTTCCTGCCTCAGCCTCCCACGTGCTGGGATTACAGGCATGTGCCACCACAACCAGCTTATGTGATGCCGGGAAACTGAATGAACCCAGGGTCTTGTGCTTACTACTAGGCAAGCTCTTTAACTGCTGTGCCATTTCTCCAGTCTCTTCAAGAGTAGTTTAGATGCCATTTACACTCAAGCACTTTCTATCCAGAGAAAACTAAAATCCAATTAGTAATAGATTAATCAGGCTGCTTTTCTAGTTGCCCACAATGATTTGATTCTTTGGATATATGCAAAAGTGAATATGAGATTGAGTCCAACAAATAAAACATATTAGTCATGGAAGTCATATCCTCATCTGTGCAGTCCCCAAATCCAGTATAACCGGGTGAAGAATGTGTGGGTGACTAAGCATTCCGAGGGCTTCCAAGTCAAGACAACGATCAGGATGACAGCGCAAACAAAGGGTGCTCTTTCTGTATCGCATCCAGAAAGGCTCCTTGGAAACCAGACAGCCTAAGAACTGAGATAACTAGGCTGAAAGAAACATGCAACCTGAGGAGGTCTGCATGTACACAATAATGTGGACATATCCGTAGCTTTATGTACATAACTCCAGCACTCTGGGCAGCTAAAGCAGGAGGACTTCAAGTTGGAGCCAAGACTGAGTAACCTAACAAGGACATCTTAAAAAAAAAAAAAAAAAAAAAAGAGCTGGAGACATAACTGTGCAAAAGCCCTGAGTTCAAACTTTATTTCTGAAAATGAAAACAAACCAACCAACACAAAATACCAACCACCCAAGACACACAAGGAAAAGCCATTGGATACTAGGGTGCTAAAATTTGTATACGTTCTAGCTCTGGGTAGTTGTGATATTTTTTAAGGTAATCCAGGGTTCTGTATCTACAAAAACATGATGCTTAAACAAATTATGAACAGCTGAAATAAAAGCCAGGTACAGTGGTACAGGACTATAACCCCAGAACTCTAGGAGGCTGATGCAGTAGGGCTCACAAGTTCAAGTCCATCATGGGCAATTTAGTTTCTTGCAGAGACTATTTCAAAATCAAGAACAAAAAAGGCTGGGGAATACAGATAACTGCAAAGTTCAGAGGCTTGATCCGCAGTGCCACATAAAGAGAGAGAATAAAAAAATAAAAGGGTTGGGGGTATAATTCAGCCACTAAAGCACTTAAACAAACACAAGACCCTGAGTTTGATTCCTCCGTACCACATAAACTGGGTGTGGTGGTGCACACCTATAATCCAATGAGTTATATAGTGGGCTCAGGATCAGCCTGGACTACAGAGCCAGACCCTGTCTTTAAAAAATGTAACAAAATATGTGTAGCTATTACATAATATACAACAAGATACTAAAGGTTAAAGCCAAAAAAAAAAAAAATCAGCTTTACCAAAAATACAAATTCATTAAACATTGCTCTGGACTACACAAGTGAGGGCCTATCCTAAAAACAAATAATAAAAATAAACATTACTAAAAGTAGTATGTTATTTTCTTCTTTGTGTAGTACTGGCATTGGAACCCAGGGTAGGCACACGCCCCATCATTGAGCTATATATCCTCAGGCCTTTTACATTTTTATTCTGAGAGAGGATCGCATTAAGTTGACCATGCTGGCCTTGAACTTGTGTTCCTCTGGCCTCAGACTTTGAGTAGCTGGGACTGCACTATGCAGCACTGCACCTTGCTTAATTTGTGTAAAGAAGAGTTAAAACAAAAAACAAAACCCAAGCTTACTCATCTGTGTAACACAGAATCTGAACCTATCTTCCTGGAGATGAGCACGTGCTATATCCCAGCATCCCCAGACTCTGTGGGCATTGTCATGGCGACAATGCACAGAACAATCTATGTCCCTGTGTGTTCATGGTGACTCACTTAGTCATGAGGTGCAACCAAGGATTTTTTTCCCCCAGCAGACAGTAAATACAGCAATGCCATCCGTGTGAGGGTCTGAACTGAGGTGGCTGCCTGTTCCTACAATTAGTTATTTTCTAGCTGCCTTTTCCACACAATCCAAAGGTTCTCTGGAAAGAGGAAACTCCTTCATTATTGTGTCAAACACAACACCTAGCACACTCAGTAAATAAACACCAACACAACCAATGTGTGCTGGAGGGCAAGCCAAACTATTCCTTAACTGTTGCTCCTAAAATTTTATTTAAGACTCAAATTTTGCCTATTCTGAATGGCTCCAAATAACCAGTGAATCAGCCACAATTAAACGATTGTACACAAAAAAGAAATACAAACAAGATGTGTATTACACTTTGTTCCAAATAGCTTCCTTTATCAATCTGATCTCAAATCAAACTTAATCTTGTTCATTTTGACAAAAAACCTTTGGTCTTTAAAATCTTCCTTAGAATAATGCCTTATTGGGTAAATCAGGTGGCTAGGAATTTTAATGTAATATATATTACAGTAAAAGACATTCAACATTCAAGGATTAGCATAAACCCACAAATCTAAGTGCAAAGGAAACAGCATTAGTTAGGATTAACTTTATTACAAGAGAGTATGTGATCAATGGTCAGATCACATGTTTAAGTTAGTAGGTTTTGGTAATCTCCTATGGTGCGAATGAGGGCAACACCATGAATTCAATCTGCAGGCATGATGTTAGTTTTGGTTTTGTAGCAACCGTACTCTAATCTGAGTTAGCCGGAAGGGGTGGGGCTGACCACAGAGAAGATGGAAGAACAAGGATTCACTCCAATTCTTCCCCACTAAGTTTACTGAAATGGTCCACACTCAAAATGGCCAGCACTATATATGATGACTTATTACTCACTGAGGTAGACATCCACAAGCCACTCAAAAGTTTGTTCACTATGAAGGCCTTTCACAATATCTTTGGAATTAGACTCTGTTTACATCCCCCAAAACCCCCAAGTATCAATACTAAACACAGTTAAGTTTCAGCATTCAATTTCTGAGACAGAAGTACATTAAGTCTCCTTATGCAAGTAGGATTAATAAAATCTTGATTAAACAATCCAAGTTAACATGAATTCATAGGAGGAGAGCTACATCCTTATCATTAAATTTTAAGTGACATGGGCAAATTAGACAGCTCTTAGATTTCTCAACCAGTAGGAGTTTGAAAGTGTGGCAGTGGTCAATTTTTTTTTTAAATATATGACACAACTGATACAACTATGAAACAAGATTTTCTTCCTTTTTTTTTTTTTTTTTTTTTCAGACAGCGTCTTAGTCTTAGAAGTGTAGATGCTCCCAGCCCATTCCATGGGGTTGTGCAGCTGCAATTTGAAGGAGTACACTAAAGTTTAGTGACACACATAAAATTCTAGTTCATAACGAAAATCAGTGCATTCACTTAAGAAAGGTATTTGAATCTTGTGACCTTTTCTTTACCATCTGCCCACTTTCTTAATGATAAACAGAATCTCTCTAAGGACATGTGCAGTGCTTAGAGAGATTCCCTGGTATCCCTTTTTTTTTTTTTTTTAAACTTTTTAAATACTTGTTAGAAAGTATTTAACATCACCCATATATCTGGTCAAGATACTTGAAATACCAAGCCAGGTGTGAAGGCAAGTGCCTGTAATCCCAGCACTCTGGGAGACAAAGGAAGGAGGATCCCAAGTTCAAGTCCAGCCTGAGCAACTTAGTGAGACTTTGTCTCAAAATTAAAAAGAGGCTGAGGATGGACCCCAGAGTGAAGGCCATGGTTTAATCCCCAGTGTCACAATTTCAAAAAAAAAAAAAAAAAAAAAGTTGAACTGAAGCAAAGATACCTAATGCAACCGGGTCTGGGTTGACGGGACTCTGCTGCCTGGAGTGGCTGCTGCCGCCGCCGCCACCCTTCTTCAAGTCCTCAGCGTCACTGTACCGCCGAATCCAGTAATTCAATTCTTCCCGGTCTGCTTCCTGACATCGCCTTAGGACGGTGAGCGAGCGCCTTGTTTTCTCTACCATGTCCATTATGCAGTTCAACAGCTACGTGAGAAACAGGGGAAGGGGAAGAACGGACCATTCACTGAGAGTTGAAGAACTTGGTGGGTAACAAGACAAACTATTTCAGAGCGATGAAGATGCAGTTTCGATCTTTAAGGCTTCAGTTTGATACTTTAAATGGTCAGCTTTAGCTCTGAAATTCAGACCCACAGAGAAGAGCAAATTCCATGAAATTACCCAAGTAGGAGGCATGGGTGAGATGGGACACACTTTACCTGGAGATGCTGTTGCCAGACGTGTGCCGCTCCAAACGTGAAGTCCATTCATCTACAAACTAAATGACCCCCTGACAATAAAACAGCCCTACTAGCCTGTCTTTTCCCAAGGTCTAAATATGCCTCTTAAGAGGCTGATATCAATTTAGAAATCAGATCCTATATTCTACTTCAAACATTTTTAATCA
Organism: Ctenodactylus gundi; assembly: GCA_004027205.1. Lineage (NCBI taxonomy): Eukaryota > Metazoa > Chordata > Mammalia > Rodentia > Ctenodactylidae > Ctenodactylus > Ctenodactylus gundi. Next base: position 101,572 of record PVKB01001251.1, on the reverse strand, counting down.
AGGACAGCAGAAAACACAGTACCTTCAAAGCATGTTTAAGCTCTGATTTACCCACATAGCTTCAATTCAGCTGTTTCCCAACATTTTTAACCTAAATGATTACGGATGTCTTACATGATCAAGATGTTTCCATTCTTCCGCCCATTCTCTGTCTGTCAGCCTGTGATCAATCATTTCTTCTTGTCGTGTGCCATGCAACCCTACAAATGCAGAGAAGAAGGTTTAATCACCCCAAACCCCTCAGCACACAAACCATATGCACACAGGCACATAGCCAGGACAATGTGGGCATACTCGAAGATGTGGAAATACCCTTGGTTCTGATTGGAGACATATTTAGATTCAGAGTTACCTAATGGCTTCCCCACAGAATGACAAAATGTTACCACTACGAGGAACTGTAGGCCATCTGGTCACAGCCCTTTATTTTACTCATAAGGAGACAGAGTTAAGTGATACCAAGTTCAGACCTAGTTATCCACACTACACGCTCTAGGTAAAAATATAAATGTATTCCTAACTCTTAATACTACAAGAAATGGGGGATACGAGCATAGACCAGTGGTAGAGAACATATATTTAGCATGCACATGGCCCTTGGTCCAATCCTCAGCACTATATGAACAAATACAAGGAACTGTATGTAGACATTAGGTGGTTTCAAGATGTGGCTCTTCTGTATTACAAATAAAATCAGCATAAGTCACTTTATGTGGACAGGGATATATTTTTTCAAAACCAGAACAGAAAAAAAAAATCTCACATTTTAGTACAGAGTACAATTGTAATACACATACTTCAATGACACAAGTGAACCAAGAAGAAGAGCTTAGATAATATGAAAGCTACATACACTCATTCAAGTTAACAAAAGATAAAAATGAACAAGATAGTCTTTTCAGAAAAAAGTCAATATACAAGTTATAATTTGACAAATGTATATGTGTGTGTATATATTGTTTTCAAACCAAAAATTGAAAATCTTAACTTAAAAGTCCATGATTAAAGCACTTGCATCATTGCCCAGTGCCAGGCCCTGGGTTTGATTCCCCAGCACCGCATAAGCTGGGCACGGTGGTGCATGCATTTGTGAAGGTGAATCAGGAGGACTGCCACAAGTTCGAGGCCAGCCAGAGCTATCGAGTGAATTCAGGACCAGCCTGAACTACAGAGTGAGACCTTGTCTCAAAAAAACGAAATGACAAATAAGTCCAAGAGTATTAATGCTCTTAAGGATCATAATTGTACTACTTCCTGGAAAATGTAACATGTAAATACTTATCACAAGAGCACTAAGGAATGTGAGCAGTTCAGCTTCGATGTCGAACAGAATACAAAGTGTGTCCCTCGGAAAGGACAGGACGGGGACTCTCAGCAGAGAGGCGGACAGCTATGTTGCCCCTCCTATGGATTCATTCTGGATAAAGGACTTTACAGTTGATTTTCAAGGAAAGGACATCACAATATTTGTCCATTTCAAATGCCCAAACTATCATTCTTGGTTAGCACTTCTCACATTTTACTCAGACGAGTAAATTAAACCTGACATGGTTTCAGTTTCCAACCTTATCTGAGGGCCTTTGTACGAACTGCGGGAAAGTAAATAGTTATAAGATACTGCATTCCAGTTTTTTTGAAATCTAGTCAGAAATTCTTTTATTAGTTAACAAAAAAAAATAGATGACTCACATGACTCTTTTTAGCCAACCACTAGATATAATATCATTTATAACTGACAAAGAGAACAAATTTATGAAGTCTCTTAGACTTAAAAGGAAAAAGTGAAACACGAGATACTTTTTGCATCATTCCTGTCCAATTAGAACATACTTGGAGATACACTTTAAAAATTAAAATAGTCAATGCCACCTATTGGTAAAAAAGTAAAACTGCAAATGTTTTAGTAATTTGCATAAAAGACAAGACACTAGGGAAAGTAATAGTTATTGCTGTTTGTTGTGATTATTTCAAGTTGAAATGTTTGCCAATATGTAATTTTTGTTGACTTTTTTGTTGCCTGTGTTTTAAGAGAAAGCAGTACTGTTAAAATTAGTCATCACAGAAAACAACCAGAGAATGATTAAGAATAGAAATATGATTGGAACTTTTATACTAATGGCATTGAAAAATTTGCATTTAAGGACCAGAAACTCTAGAGGTCTCAGAAGTTTCAAAAATTCAGCAGACTCAATCAATAATGATACATGCTCTAATACCTGGAATAATGAAATAGAACCGGAAGCCTGTGGCTAATGGGAATCCAGCATTTGCGGAATAGCACTAACTTCATCTCAATTTCTAAAAAATAGTAACACTCGATGCATCTTTGAGCAGAAGTAGTTGATGAATACAGGATTCATTTGAACTTCTGAATGCTGAGGGTCATTTTTCAGATAAAATCAAATATTTAAAAAGAAACAAGACAAATGGAAATTTTACATTTCTTAAGTTCTCTATTTCACATATTTAAATATCACACAATTCTTGTTTTTTATTCATAATAGCAGAGGGATGTACTAGGGGCAAGAGCTCCTAATCATTAAAGAGCACGTTTTCCAGTGTGGGAAACTTTGTACCAATGTTGATTCTTAACCAATGACTATGTTTCCGAAGATTTTAGCTAACTGGTTGAAAACAATAAGCATTTTTATAAATTGATACTGCCTTTAAAAGGTTATTTTATTAAAAGATTCCAGGGAGGATATGCCCCTATATATACATCAGGCATTCATAAATCACAGCAGGCTAAGGATATCTTTATGGTCATTTTTATACTCCCAAAATGGGAGCCTGATGTGATAACAAAACGTGTTACTCATGCATCAAGATTTTATTCTACATTAACACACACTAAACTGTGCCAGGCTTTAGGAATGGCTAAGTAGCTGCACATATTTATAGAGACTAGCACTATTAGTTTTATAAGCTAATATAATTAAAAGGTAAGAAACACAGCCTGAAAAAATCACATAAAACCAATGGATACAAATATAATTCATAAATGGATATTTTATATTATGAGATGAAAACATAATCATTATACATAAGTATAATTACTTCCTTGATGATTACTTTATAGTGCACTGTAACTAATATTTCATCAAATAACACTGCTGCCTAAGAGACAAGCTATTTTCCGGCACCTAAAACAAGGGACCTCATGAACTGATCTCAGTGACTTGATGACTCCAGTGCTATTTAAAAATAAGCAATGTGGCTCCATAGCACAATAGTTAGAGCATTGGACTTCTGATAAATATCAGCAAAAATAGTGTTCAGGCCCTAAGTCAAAAGAAGTGGCAAGATTTTTGTCTAGAAGGAAGTTATTGTCACACTTGATTTTGAGATCAAAATATCAGGCCTGAGAAATACCCATTTTTGAAAGCTCTTCAGATACAGTACCTGCAAGAACATTAGATAGATCAGTTATTAAGGAGATATAAATTATATGCTTAGCCATTTATATAAACTGCTATATAAAAGCGGAAATTACTGTTAATGGGGAACCAGAACTACTAATTTAGTGTCTCATAACCAACACCTCAATCTTCTCTCCCCACATACCCTAACTTGCCCCTGCTGCTTTCTAAACATTCAGAGGGCTGGGTATAGGAGCGTAAACTACTCTGCTTACTAGGAAACTACTTAGAAATCTAAAATAAACTTCTGCTATTGGGCCAAATCTCCCTATGAAAACAGCAGCAACAACAAAAATTATCCCAATTATTCAACCAATGGACAGCTGGTAGGCTATGTTTCCCAGAATTCTACATCCTCAGTTCCACTCTCTGGTTTTCCAGTTGGCCTTCATCCTTTGTTTATTCCATATCTTGCCCACCAAATCACTCATGTTAAGAACACTGGCCGGCAAACAGTTATGAGGTAAAGGGAAGTCCTGTGGTAAACGAATCAGGACACAGAGATGGGAAAAGAAGACAGGGCTCGCTGTTGCTCTCAGACTGATCAAATTTCAATAATCAAAGGTCTTCTAACAGATCAAGAATCCAACATCTCCTCACAACCAATATCCTTTGTAACCATGAAAGCCATGACCTCCACACCAGTCATGTGTCTGTACTTACCTTGCTCATTCTCCCTCTGATTTTTTCAAGGGAGACATTTGTTCTCTAGGAAGGAAGATCTCCTGAAAGCTCTGATTCCAATTCTTTTATGCAAAAAAGGACATATATTTGCCCAAACTTAATCCTTCTGTATTCTGATCTTTGACAATACTAACTTTAACCACTAGCATCACCAAGTAAGTTCCAAGCATTCCTTAAGAACATCTGTCCAGTTAAATCACAGACAGTACGCCACAGAATATTTTGGAAACATGGAATATCAAGGGCACTGCAAATATCAAAATAAACTTTGATACAATCTAAATAAAAATTACAATGAAAGAAACTAATTTTCAAAAATATTTGTATTATGCAAGGTATGATACGCATTTGGAATTCCACTACTGGAAAGGCTGAGGCAGGATTTTGAATTCAAGGCCAGCCTGGGCTACACAGTGAGTTCAAGGCCAGCCTGTACCACAAAGAAAGTTCAAGGTCACCCTGGAGAAGATTAAGGGAAACTTAGGCCATCTAGTGACACCTTGTCTCAAAAAAGTGGCAGGCGACTACATATAGTAACCCTCATGTTAGGAAGACTAAAACTTCATTCTGCTTTCATTACAGTTGAAGGCTTTATAAAGGTTTGATGTCCTGCCAAAAACCAAAAACAACCACCACCAGGAGAAAAAAAAAAAAAAAAAAAAAAAAAAAAAAAAAAAAAAAAAAAAAAAAAAAAAAAAAAAAAAAAAAAAAAAAAAAAACCCGCGGTCTTAACATCAAACATGAAAAATGGGCTGAAGATGTAGCTTAGTGCGAAGGTCTTGAGCTCAAACCCAGTACCACAAATACACATATAACTAAGAAAGAAAGCACACATACTAACATCAACCAAGTTTTATCACACAGGAGAGACAGCAGAAAAAGAATTCTATCATTCTTATCAAGCCTCAAATTCCATCTGAGAAGTAATGACACAATTCTTCAAACATCAGTCCAAAAGAAGTGACAAATCCTTCAGTCTTACCCATAGGTCTGTTTCTGTCCCTGAGGTCCCTGTGGCTGGGGTGTCGATAGGAGTCCCTGTAGTGGTGGGCAATGGCCATATCATCCAGACGGTAATGCTGAGGTGGAGGTGGGGTAGGGTGAGGCAGGCCATTTGGCTGGTAGGATAAGCCGTTATTTGGACTGTATCGCTGGCCGGGGCTAATAGTGCATGGTCGCTTGCTTGCATGCTCTGAGTGCAAAGGCTCTCTGTCAAAGCCATTTTCTTTGGTTCTGATGGGGGAAGAAAGAGTTTCGTTTTGTAAAGTACTCACAAACCAGCATAGCTGAGACACTCATATTCGAGCTTGTAATAGCAACAGAACATTCCTTTTTTGGCCAGAAACTTTTAAAACTCAGCTTCTCAGAAAACCTATGGGAATTCACTGAAATTCATGCTGAGACCAAAATGATCACCAGACTGCACACAAACCAAAACATTTCACTTGTCATCAATTTAGCAATTATCTTTGCAGTTGAAATTCATGTGCTTAAATCACAAATAAGAGGATTCCCAATCTCCTGTGCAGATAACATTTTCACTAAAAAATAAAAAAAATAAAATAAAATAATAACATCTGAGTTCTCACAAGTTACCCGAAGACTGGTATTTTTGAAAATTCATCAGGGTCAAATTGCTCTTGAGATGAGGAGTGGAGGAGGCTTTTTTCTAGTACGGGCCATTTGGGTATTTCTAACATCACTTACATGTCACAGAAAATTATCAACTTAAATAAATCACACCCTGCACTATTTGGTAAAATATTTAATAAATTACCCTAACATGATGGCTGTCAATGTTTCTCTTAAGTAAGACAGGGGAGGGACAGCACCAAATGATTTCACAGGACGCGTACAACCAGCCAACAGATGCTCCCACTCTTGGTCTGGATGGATGAGACACACCCATTGCACCTGGCATCTGACTTTCTCATCAAAGAACATCTGAGAACTGTGCTGTCCAGTACAGTAGCCATATGCAGCAGTTTAAATTAAATTGTGAGTTAATTAAAATGAAGCTTAAAATTTAATCCTTCAGTAACAGTGGCAATACTTCAGGTGTTTAACAGCCACCTGGGGCTGCTGGCTATAGAATTAGAATGCGCAGATGTGGAACACTTCCATCATTGCTCAAAGTTCTCACAGAGACCAACCATCCAACTGAGCTAACATGATAAGCAACCCTCGACATTATCGTGGGTCACCAACATAATCAATGGGCCATTGTACAGAGATATCTGAGACCAGAAGGAAGAGCTGAGTCACCCCGTCCCCAGAGAGTGTGCGTGCTCATGCTGGGGTCATCCGGCCTTAGGGCAGGATAGGCACACCCTGACTGCTTTTAACCATGTGACCCACAGAACAAAAACTTGGCTTTCAGGAGGGAGGCATTCCATAAATAAGACCTGACAGCTATTCCTCTTCCTTGATTTTCAAACAAAAGTAAAGCTAAAGAAAAAAAAATGTTTTGTCTTTGAATGTATCTGTATCATGTAGATACCAAACCCATAAGACAGAAACTAAATCATGGCCAAATTAGATTGGAATCTACAGCTCCCAAACGCATGTTTCACTCAGTAGCTGGGTCTCCACTTTGTCCCTACACCAATAATAACACTTACTTTCCAGGAGAAACGTCCTTTTAAGAATTCTACCAATTAATAGTGGTTGCCGATTTCCACATGCCTTTTTAAGTTGATAAAACTATAGCTATTAGAGGCCTGAAGACATTTTCCTACTTCTAGGCATCTAGCGATAGTCTTTGATAATAGCTTGGGAATATCTAAAGCAGAAAATGAAATAATAATAGAAATCATTAGGGTAAACAAGGTTCTGCAATGACAGTGTTTCCATTCTTTTAGGGTGGGTGGACTTCCGGTCAGAATTTGCATTTAACAAAGTGAGGATAGCTGGGTGTAGTAGTGCCACATTGTGCCTCATGATTATTAACTGAGCATTCTGGAGGATGAGACAGGAGGATCCCAAGTTCCACTTGAGCCCAGTAATGTGGTTACTTAATGTCTCCCTGTCTCAAGAAAAAAATAAATCAAGATGACAAAATCCATAAAAACAGCCAACCAACCAACCAACCAACCAACCAGGGAAAGGATAAAGGGGCTAGAGAGAGAAGGTAAAAACAAAGACTGAGGGAAGGTCTGCAGAATTGAGGCCCCACAAAAAGCTACAGAACAACGTTCTACTCTGGAGACAGGAGACTGTCCAACAGTGGAAATGACAGCCCTGCACGGCCCCAGGGGAGAGGCGGCCAGAGTCTCCAAGCTGCTCCCACCCAGTGTGTCTGCACTCCAACACACCGGCTCCACACACACTGCTCATGGCTATCAGACTAAAATATCCAGTATAGCTCAGACATGACCTAAATGCATTGCTTTAGAATCATTTTTAAACGTGAAAGACAACATTGTAGAAGTTGATTTATCTCCTAAGAGTAAATCCATGGGATTCCAATCTGTATTTTCACTCCTTCTACATTTCTAAACAATACATTTCTATATTCAATGTATAATACCAGCACAAACCAGTTGCAAAATACTGAGGACCATTAGTAGCTGTAACATAAGACTAACAGAGCACCTGCCCGACTGGCGGTGTGGTGTAATGAGAAGAACACTGGACTAGAAATCAAGACATCCAAGATCTAGCCTGGCTCTGCCGCGAGTAGCTGTGTGACCCTGAACAAGTCCCTTAGCCTCTCTGGACCTCAGTTTGCCCATGCACAAAACAAAAGGGCTGAACTAGATCACTTGACATGCTTAAAGGATTCTGGAGAACTTTTCCCTTAACCAAGAAAGACTTAAAGAGTTGTTACTATTCTTACCTGTTTCAAAAATTGGAATTCCACTTCAGATTTCATTTTTTAAAGAAAATATTTGGGTTTGAAGAATAGCATGGCAGTTGGAACACTTGTCTAGCAAGCACAAGGCCCTGACTGTATTCTCCAGCACCATGTAAACCGAGCATGGTGGTGCATGCCTGTAATTCCAACACTCTGGAGACTGAGGCAAGAGAATTTCCATGAGTTCAAGGCAAGCCTGAGCTACACAGTGAATTCAGGATTGGCCTGGTCTATAGAGTGAGACCCTGTCTCCAAAAAGAAATAAGTAAAAAGAGAAATCTTGCTTCTAAAATCAAGTTTGAAACTGGGGTATTAGGTGTTTGAAGTCCCTCCTACTTAAAAAAAAACTAATAATTCTATATTGCAATATTGTGATTAATTTATACAGCTAAGCACAGAAGGCTGAAGGTCCTCTGAACAAACCATAGTGTGAGCTGGTCACTTTGGCTAAGTCCTCTGTTCTCTGCTGTGAACAATTTATTACCCTTTTGTGTCAAAATATAAAAAGCTTCTAAATGTAATTGAGCAGTCCCTGTAGCATTTCTATGTATTAAAAGACGTTAAGCCCGTTCCTGTGAAACCAGCCAAACCTATGGTTTTGTCTTTCTTTAAATAAAAACATGAGGGGCTAAGCATTTAGCTCAGCGGTTAAAGTGCCTACCTAGCAAGCTCAAGACCCTGTGTTTGATTCCCTGACACCACATAAACCAGGCACATGCCAGTAATCCCAGCACTCAGGAGGCTGAGACAGGAGGACTGCCACGACTACAAGGTCAGCCTAGGTTCCAGAGAAAGTTCAGGACCAGTCTGCTGGATGACACAGCAAGACCCTCCCAAAAAAAGAAAAAAAGAAAAGGAAAAAGAAAACACTGCAAGTATCCTGCCAATTTTCAAATGGTTAGATACATTACTTATCTTCATTCTCAGATAAACCTTCTGATCAGTACTATTACTTTACTGATCTAATTATATGAATTAGAAAAGGTATTTTCTCTGAAAACAAGGGCAGTGATTTCTTAGAGGCAGGACCAGGAGGCCCTTCCCCTTCTACCAGACCTCTGCAGTCCTAGCCGGTTCTCCTCAGACTGACAGCTAGTGAAATAACAAAGCTTAACTTCAGAGAGTCAGCTATAGGTCAAGAGCAAATCACTGAAATCTCCACACCCCCAGAAACAAAACTACAGTCTTCCTGTTACTTGTTCAAATCACTGGTGCTTAGTTCTAAGGGCAACCTTACTCAATGTTTGTAACTAAAATATATCAGTTGGTATTTGTCTACTTCTTAGAAAGGCCTGCAAATATCTATATCCCTCTCCATGCTTTTCTGTTAGTGCTGGGGACTGAATCCAGGGCCCCTTCATCTCTATCCCTTTTTAATTTTTTGAGATGCGGTCTCACTAAGTCACCCAGGGTAGGGCTTGAATTTGTAGTCCTCCTGCCTCAGCCTCCCAGCATGCTGAGGTTATAGATGCGACCTGGCCTTCCACACCTCACTGCTTAAGCAAATCCATTTTTGCATTTTATCTCTTGTTCTGTGGAAGCACATGAGACAAAACTAAATACTTTCATTGTCTCACAAGCATTAGCCTGGAAATAATTCACACTCTACACAGCAGTCCCTCAGCAGAAGGCATCTGGTTTGCTTAAAAAACCAAATCCACCAAAAAAAAAAAAAAAAAAAAAAAAAAAAAAAAAAAAAAAAAAAAAAAAAAAAAAAAAAAAAAAAAAAAAAAGGCTATTTCCCCTTTAAAGGACATTTTCCTGGAAACAATCTCACCATGTCAGTGTGTTACCCAAATCACTTTTTGTCAAGGTCGGATGTAATAATGGCAAGGAACCACACAGGATTCAGCTGAGTGGCCTCAAATTTCTTAATTTTCCAGCCTCAGTTTCCTGCCCAGGAAAATGGGATTTTTGGGAAACAGTTACTGTGGAAACAAGCAGAGAGGCAGCCTAATTTATACTTTATCCTGCTTGAAGTTGGATTCTTTTTAAGCTCTTCATAGAGACTACAAACTGACTTCTTAAAAAAGAAAAAAAAAATTAATCTATACATGAAATATGTAACAAGACATGATTGGCTAGTATACCCCAACAATCCCTAATTAACCCAGTGCAATAGTGTGACATCTGCCAGGCATTGTGGCCCATGCCTGTAATTCCAGCAGGGGGAGGCGGGGGCAGGAGGATAGTGATTTCGAGTCCTCCCTCCACAACTTCGCAAAACCTGTCTCAAACGTAGAAAGGGCTGGGGATGTAGCTCAGCGGTAGAGCAACCTTGGGTTTGACCCTCACGGCAAAAGCAAATACAACAGTACAGTATTAAAGGAAAGAAAGACATCTGAAGGAATCTGTTAAGAAGTCAAGAAAATAAGCAGAACAATGGGACAGATCTTCCAAGTGTTGGGAGATGGTGTGAGGGTAGGTTTATTCTCCTTAAATTAATGTGTATTAATTTACATATTAATAAATCTGTATTAGTATTGTGTTAATTATATTACATATATATTTTCATATATGGCATATGAAATATAAATGATACACTGGCTCAAGCTCAAGATGGGTGATTCAGCAAGACTCTGCCTCAAAATACAGAACAGCGAAAGGGCTGGGCATGCAGCTTTGTGTGAAGGTCCTGGGTCCAATCACCAGGACATAACAAAGTGTGTGGGAAAGGCACAGGGCAAAGGGGCAGAGCGTGATAAGCCCAAAAACGAGGAAGCAGTCCACACCCTAACCTTGTTTCTCTTAGAAATAAATACATCACGTGTTTCGTTACTCACTTATTTGAGCTGCAGTCAGTTCTTCAAAATGCCTGTGCTGGGCCTGGTCCCATCTTTCTCCTGTGCGTAGCATCGCTACTGATCTGGAAGTCCCTCTACAACTCTCTTCCCTAAACGCAAGTCCTGCTGCAAATCTCCTTCCTGTTTCCAGGTACCTTTATCCGAGCCCCCTTGTGGCATTACTGCAGCATCTGAGCAGAGCCAGCAATCCCCGCAAGGTACTAGCTGTTTGTCTAAGTCCCTCCTCTAGGGCCAGGGCTCCTCAGAGCTAAAACTCCTTCTGGGTTTGGCTACCTGGCACTGCAACTTACTTTATTCTTTATTATTCAATTTTGGAAACCAATACCTAAAATTTTAGGAGGTAAAAATTGTAGAAAAGACCAAAGATATTAGCAACTGAATACCCAGTGTATCCTCCCCTCCCCCACTCCTAACTCCTGCAGTTTGTTAAATAGTATAGATATTAAAGGACAGGGGGAACCATTCCTGCCCTCCTATTTTCCAAACATAATTCAGTAAGAGGTCTCACCAGAAATGAGTGGGGAATGAGTGAATTTAAATAAGAATTTCCCATAACACATTTTTCCTGGTGTGGAATAAGGTATCCGAAAGGAACTATATTACAAATTCCCCTGCCTCCTTAAAAAGAAAACCAAACTTAATCCTTCACATCACCTGCAGTCCTTTCTGTGTTTGGCTGTCACTCCTGAGGAAGGGAGGCATGCAGAAGGTGAGGCTTAGAGGGCGGGAGGCCACAGGAGCACTGCTTCTGGACCTGGACCGAGGGGGAGGAAAGGGCTCTGGGCTGTTCCATAGGTAACCACAGCACCACCTAGGAGGAGGAGCTTCCCGCACCGCATGCTGAGGGCTTCTGAAGTACATATAAGAGGCAGGTGGGCGTCTGCCACTTCAGACACACACACCTGGGCCTTCAAGGATTACCACAGGCAGTCCCCCTGGCTGCCTGAGCCTTCCCTTCCTCAGGGGAAGGAGGAGCCCCTCCTCTGTCACCTGTCTCCCAGTGCAGGCCACCTGCTCAGCAGCGAGCCTGCCTGCTGGTAACTGGCTGTCGCCCTTGAGCTTGCTGATTTCGGCCACTGATTCTCCACCTTCTCCACTGCTCTCCCTCCTGCTGTGTGGAGCTAGGCTTTCTTTTCTCTGTCATCTGAACTTTCCAAGTGGAACACTCCAGTTTTTGGTTTTGTTTTGTTTTGTTTTCTGGGCAGGGAACCCATTCTGGCACTGGTTTCCTGGGTCTGGATTCTGCGCCACTCGTGGCTACTTTCAAGATTGTATTTTAGCAATGTATCTTTTAAAACTAACTAAAATTTATCAGCTGTACTATTCAAAATGACTGCATTCAGTTTAATTATTTATTTGTTTCGCTAGTGGTATTTTATTTGTTTCAGTTTATTTTGTTTTAGATACCCGTTACAGTATGTGTAATACTGAAATTTAGGATAGCTCAACTTTAATGGAATACAAAGATGATTGCCTTAGCCTACAACATAATGGTTTAGTACTAGGCTTAATATCTCTACAGCCTCATTCTTTTATTTACTTGGGGACAAGGTCTTGCTATGTAGCCCGGGTGACACTCAAACTTGTGATCCTGCTGCCTCAGTCTAAGCGCTCAGGATTACAGGCACTGTCACTATGCCCAGTTAGAAATTTCCTTACCATAAAAATGATGTAATAGAGCTATAAGATTTCTACAATGACATGGAGGATCTATATACAGAAAACGCCATGAAGATAGTCCTACTGTGGTATGGAAGAGAGAGGAAGGGAAGGTGATTCCAGCATGGAAACTCAAAAGAGCAGGGGCTTTGGAGTCACGGGAGGGGCTTCAGCTTTGGGGGTTCTGCAATTCTGCTGGGCACATGGACTCAGCGGGCTTTGCTTCTGACAGCCTCCACCTCTGAGACCTTCAGTGTTTGTATCTGCAAAATGGGAGTTGATTGTTCTCAGAGTTGCTCAGAGGATGACAGGTAACAATACAAACACATCCTAACACATACTTGGCATTCTCCAAGTGAGACTCCAAGCCAGAGCATTCAGAGCTGGTGGTACACAATCATGGTTTTATGAACACAGACAGAGGAACTGCAGAACCTGGTGTCTTCCTAGCACCTCTTACCAGCCACATGTCCTCAGATGTATTAACTAACCTTTGTGAACTTATGCGATAGCACTGTTTCAGAATAAGTGCTACAGGGCAGTGTATAAATTACTTCACACGAGACCTGCCACATCTCAAGTATTCAGGACTGAGAGGTCTTGTTCCACATGATACTGAGTCAGGATTTATATGAATAAATCATGGCATGAAAGAAGAAAGAAGGGGCCAGGCACAGTGGTGTAAACCTAAAATTCCAGCACTCTAAGGAGGCAGAGGCGGGAGAATTCACAAGTTCAGGCCTAGCCTGAGCAACTCAGCAACCTGACGTGACCCATTCTCAAAATAAAAAATAATTTAAAAGATTGAAGATGGAACCCAAGTATGGGTTCAATTCCTAGTATCACAGAAAAAGCAGAAAAGAGGTAGGAAAAGGAGCAGAAACAATGGGAATACAGACAAGGCACAAAGAGTATTTTATAGGGCTGAGTCAAGAACAGAAGAAGTTGAGGCTGGAATGTGGAGAGGCCAAAATACACCCCACAACCGAGCAATCTTTCTCACCATGTAAGCATAACGTAATGCTATTGCGCTAGAAGTTTTCACAGTGGGTATGACTAATAAAAATTACCATTCCACGGATAATTACACACATCTTGAAACTGAGGAATGCAAAAAAGATGCAATAAATAGAAGAAAGTATGAATACTATATGCCTATGGTTCTCAATGCAATACCAAATGGTCATGCAAAGTGAATTTGTACTGTGCAATTAATCATGAGACTCTGTGTGAACAGTACTACTATTTCTCTTTAGAAAGACAAAAGTTTTGAAACCTCGATCATCTTATAGAAAAGGGATGTGGACCTTTCAGCCCAAATGGAGTGAAATATGATCACAAATCTTCAACACCATCATTTCAAAATGCTTCTGTTTTGACCTTCCAACTTTCAACATATTCCAGCTCAGTCATTAAGCTGGAGAACTGGGCTTCTGTGGATCTTCTGTCCTTAGAAAGACTTATAAAACTTCAGATATTAGGCTACAGCATGAACCAAAGCTTGGGCAATTACAGGAAAGAGTTAAGTTAGATAAAGAAGAAAAAGAAACTAATTCTTAATTTAGCTGTCTTTATTTAAATTCTGCACATACAAACATGCTTCGTGTACCAGGAATGTGAATATGCTAGCTTATCTGTGGGGCTGTGACTTTGCACATGTTGTTTGGGCCTGGGTTTCCTCAAGTACAAAGAAAAGCATTTGACAATTACAATCTGTTCCAAGAGACAAAAGACGCAATAATAAGGTTCAAGCAAGTCTCTTTAGAAATCTTATGGGGAATAAGAAAATATGCAATAATCCAACTAAATGGACTTTGTAACAGAAATTTAGAAGTATCAAACTGAGGCTAGGATTGGAGGAACGACACAGTGGTATAGTACTTGCCTAGCAAATGCAAAGCCATGAGTTCAATTCCCCAGCACCAAATAAATCAGCTATGGTGGCACATGCCTGTAATCCCAGATCTCGGGAGGCTAAGGCAGGAAGACTGTCATGAGTTCAAGGGTAGCCTAGGCTGCATAGTTGAGCTCAGGACCAGCCAGAACTACAGAGTGAGACCCTGTCTCCACAAAAAAAGAAAAAAGAAAGAAAGAAAAAGAAGAGAAAAAATTAAAATAAATAAACTCAGGCTAGTGTAAAGCCGTCACATTAAAATGAGGATATACATTAACATGGGAATCAATACCGTATATCATTTGAGATAGTAAGGAAAGAACAAACTAACAAAAACAAAAACAATGGTAAATACTAAAAAAATTTAAAAAGTAAAAAACATCATTTCATTTGGTTTCTTAAAGCAAGAAAAACCCTTTGATGTTAGCATAACAGGTGAGAACACAGCAGCAAGTGCAAAGTGGAACAGAAAGCTTTGTTGCCAAAGCTGCAGAAAGAAAAGAGAGCAATGACAGTTGACAAGCACAAAGCATGTTTCTAAAAACATAATCACTTTTATTTACTCAGCAATGTTCATAAAATGACTCATTGTCCATCCAGGGCTTCTTTACCTCTCGACTCACGTGAAAAGGTTCACATCATCACCAGCTCTCACAGCGAGCTAGTTCAGAGTGCCCACAACTTCTGGTGTCTTTATGAAAGTATAATCCTTTCATGTAAGTGTTCCCAAGAAATGGTTCCAGAATGACGAAATAATAGGGTCTACTATAAATAAAAAGTTTACATAATAATAAAGAATACAAATCAAAATGTTCTTTCCCTAATACTTTGCAGAAAATAGCATGATTTTTAAATAAAAATTGTCTTTCTCTAATCTGGGTTTTGTGCTACTCTATCATAGACCTACAAATTCAATACAATTATCCAGGGACTCCTCCCCCACCCCCCACCCCACACACACACGCTCACATCTCCCCTGAGTTGTTTTCTAAAGAAACTTAAAAACATTTCACTGTTTACGTAGAGGAAAATGAAGGGAGGAAAAAAAAAAAGATTTCAGAGACTTCCCTGAAGTATGAATCTGCCTGTAAATAACAATAATATTTTCAAGAAGAAAAAAACCATAACCCCTGACAACAATATTTAAGAATGAGAAGAAAGTAAAATCTGCCAGAGCCAGTCCCTGAAACATGTGATGAATATTTAGTACATTAACTCAGCAATCGTCACAGAATTTAAAACCCCGAAGTTGTAAACAAAATATAGAGAGCTCTTTTGTTCGTGACATGTCATGAACAAATTACCAAAATGTGTTTTCTCCTCAGGTGTCAGTTTTTCCCTCTTTTAGTGACTGATGGCTCCCAGTGTTATTACAGAAACAGATTGATCTTTTTAATGAGCCCGTTTAATAGACTCCAAAATCTCACCGTGGCTGCTCATCCATGTCAGACCATATGCACCAACAAAACATTCAGTAAAACAAAAAAAGCTCTGCTGTCAGACAGCTCCATACTCTATAAAATTCCATACAGTAGTTCTGTATATACAGATAAATAACTGGGGGAGAGGAAATTGCACATGAAAACAAGGTGCAGGAGAGAGATGAAAAAAGTACTGTAGTGGCCCACACTTTCTTGGCTCAGACCAAATTCCCACAAGATACAAATGCATTTACACAACATATCCTCACTACTACCCTTTCTAACTCTAAGGAAACGTATCTGCCGCCCTTTCAGCATAACACACCCTCCCAAGTTTCACTTGAAAAGGAACGTGCCATCCCAAGATTAGTCATAGAATTTTTGATCCCAGCATCTGTCCACGAACTACCAAAGACAGAATAAGACGGAAGACTCCTTTTTGAATGTGCCCTACTTTATCAAGTGTGTGCACACACAGAACAGGGATGCTGAGCACCCCTGACTTTCATAGGAAGGGTTCATATCAGTGTTTTAACACACTGCTTACAGCATACCTTAAGATTGCCCCCAGGAAAGTCATGCTACATAAAAATACTAGGACAGGGAGGACTGCAAGGCCAAGTCCAGCCTGGGCAAATTAGAGACTTTGTGAGGCCCTGTCTCAAAGTAAAAAAAAGTTGGAGATATAGCTCAGTGTGAAGGCCCTGAGTTCAATTTCCAGTAATGGGGTGCGGGTGGGGCAGCCAGGGGAAAACTGGCTTGAAACACTAGCAAAATAAGTGAAACGAGTTTATGTTCTATATTAATAGCTTATGGCTGGAGGAATAGCTCAGTGGATAAAGTGCTTGCCTAGCAAGCTCAATACCCTGAGTTCAGTTCCTCAGCACCACATAAACAGAATGTCATGGTGCACACGGGTAATCCCAGCACTAAGGAGGCATAGACAGGAGAATTTCTGTGAGTTCAAGTTCAGTCTGGGCTACAGAGTAAGTTCAGGACCAGCCTGGACTACAGAGTGGGACCCTGCTTCCGAAAAAACAAACAAGCAAAAAAAGAATTCTATGTTAGGTCAAACCCATTTCAATTTTGCCTGAAAGGTCATGTTGATATGTACTACCACCTCTTGAAAGCTTTCCCTATTAACAACTCTCCTCCCCACTTCATCATGTTATTGTTGATTCGTGGCGATGCAATATCTCAATACCTGCAGGGAGGTATTTCCTGCAGGGTTCATGGGCTTGTATTGAACAGGATCACACATGTAAACCAACTGATCTAAGTTTGGTCCAGTTATGGGTTCTCAGCATCATGCAGAGAACACTACTCAGGCACCTGGAGCAAGGAGTCTCCTTTGAAAGCTAATGTAGTGAGCCAGGCTCTGGGCAGAATCTCCAATACCAAACAAACAAAAACAAATAAAATACAAGTTAATGCCCTAAATGCTCTATTTATTCTTAAACAAGACCCTGAAAATTTAATTTATAATATGAAAGGAGTTCTCTTGCTAGGACCTACAATATTTCAGATGTAAAATAATATTTAACTTTTACTTTAGGAATTTTAAACCATTAAGGAGTCCTAGGTAGAGGAGAAATTCCACAGATCACAGCATAAAACTGCTTAACAGAGGATTATATATTAACTGTACATAAACTGTTGGCTTTTAATAATATTCTGATTTGCACAGCAGCTAATACATTTAAGAGTAGCTAAGTCGGTCACAGATAGAGGTCTCCGAGCAGTCCCAAGGATCACAAGCTCCTGTGAATCTGGAACATAACTGTGCCAAAGTGTTAGCCTCTCAAAGGTTATTACACTCATGTCTGGCAAATGCAGAAAAAGAGAAAAGATAAGTAAAGAAAGGAAACAAGGCATGCGACAAATTCTACAACACAACTCCATTTGAAGAGTTTCCATATTTGACAAGTATTATGCAAAATGCTGATAAGATTTCATGTTCGTATATCAAAAAGCAATTACACGAGGATGAAGTATTTATGAAAATTACTGTAATAAGGTCCAAGGAAGGACTCATGCACATGCTGTATTCATACGCATGGATTTGTGGGTTTAATGCAGAAGGATCTTTATTTTGCATATCTTCATACTTTCAGCATGAGAGCAGAGCATCTAGTAGAATAAATATTGCCTCCTAAGCATCATTTTTCAGCAAAAATACCATCTATCAGCTCTATTATGTAACTCTTACCTTCACCCAGTTTGCTTGGCTTTTCTCCTAGTTTGTATAGGACACAATTCAAAAGGGCTACTGTACTGTGCTCACTGGTTAATGCATACAGACAGCCTGGCTTTCCAATTTTTCATGTTTCAAGGGAACCTGGAATAGCAGATTTTGTAACACTGGAGGCTAACATAGGTGGTGGGGTTGAACTATGTCACCTATGTGAATTTTACTGCTGATACATGTCTAGGAATCAGTACTGGGACTTGGCGAGTTGGAAAATCATTCATCTTCACACGTCAGCTTTAATGCTGAAACAGTGTGCGATGAACCGGCCTGGAAGCCATGCTGGCACAGGCCTGGGCGTCACCCCTCAGTAAAAGCCCAGCCCACGGCATCAGGGTCATGAGGGGCACCGCTAGCTGACAGCTATACTGAAGAAGACTGAGGCCAGCAACTTCAATGAGACACAAAACAAGTCCTTGTACCACAAGTGGACGAAAGGGCCAGGTGGGGTCCAGCACCCTCGTCCTCCTCACCTGTCTGGAGTTCGCCTCTTCCCGTTTTCGTTCACGTCGAGAAGCAGCTCTGAGGAGTCAACAGGGGAGGTGGTGCTGGCATCCAGAAGCAGCTGTTCATGCTGGGCGAGGTACTGGGCAGGGTTCTGTTTGGCCAGCCTTGCGCAGTGCAGGAGCTCGCGCTGCAGCAGGGGCAAGTTGGCCTGCAAGAGCACGACAGGATTGAAGCGATGGCTGGGAGCCTTCCTGTCCCCTGTCCCCCAGTACGTGCGCTGTCCAAACCCCAGAGCAGGGACGGCAAAGCATCACGCCATCACAGGCGCACCTCTGGTTGGACATCCAGCGTGACTCTGGGCCGAGGTCAAAATGCCTGTGCTGCCCCAAGCATGACATCGCTGACCTCCACGTGTCACTGCCCCCTTCCTCACTTCCTTATCAAGGACACTGACAGTGGCCCTTATGACTGCTAAGGGGTCTTTATGCTGGAATATAAATTCCACCGGAATGAGATTTCAGCTCCATCCATGAGCAACTTCTGTCTTCCCCAAGGAAGAGGGTTTGTGAAATATACAGGCAGTCCCGCTAATTTCACTGACATCTTCCCGACAAGTTCAGTTTTGTATCTAGTCACTTTG
>PVKB01001251.1:0-77500 GCA_004027205.1 Ctenodactylus gundi | reverse complement strand
TAGGTTGATCAAAAGCCACCTACTTGTCAGACAACCAATCCATTGTAAAAGGCAATGAGTAAACTAACCATACTTTCATTCATTTTCCTTGGCTAGTAGGCAGAATCAAAACTATCTTCAATAAGTTGGGTGTGGTGGTGCACGCCTATAATCCTAGCACTCAGGAGGCTGAAGCAGGAGGATTGCCATGAGTTTGAGGCCAATCTTGGCTATGGAGTGACCTCAAAACCAGCCTGCAGCCTGCCAGCCTGGACTGCGGAGCAAGACTCTGTCTCAAAAAACAAACACAAAAACCTAACTTCATTGCCAATTTCTTCAGTCTCCAGTTACTCTGATGTCTTACAAAATTTGAGTATTCATGACTAAACCTCATTAGAATATTGTTCCAGCCACTTTTTTGTGGGATGGCATTTCCTCTTATGATAAACTATGAGAGCACCGAGTTTAAAGTTTTTCATAACCCCAAAACTCAAAACATCTTCACATGAAATTATGAAATAATGCCAGCTTCCTATCAGTAACAATACAGGTTGGGAAGACAATGTGTTTTATCTATTATTGTGTTATGATGACTCATTTTCTAAAGAATAGTACTTCCCAACACTTCTTAACTCCACCTAAATAACAGCACAGTGGGATTCATTATGGCTTAGCACTGAAGTCCAAATCCCAGCTGGTGACCTCATGTATTTTACTTCACATCTGTATAACTCAGTTTCTCCATGTGCAAAATGTGTACAAAAATCATGCCTTGTAATAGTTTCAAAATTAAATAAAATTGCTGTCAAACACTTAAACAATACATTCACTCATTTGACAAATATTCACTGCCTATCATAAGTAAGACACTATTAATTAATGACTTCTGCTAATTTACCTCCACAAAGTGCTTGGATAAGCAAAAATTTTTAAACAGTGTTTCACTTAGGCAGGGCATGGTGTCTTCTGCCTGCAGCCCCGAAACTTGGTCTTTCTTGTTGTGATCAGCTGTGCTGCAGATTGGTCCTCTGGTTTTTCACTGAGCTATATCCCCCCCACCCCCCCACCACACACACATTTTTTGAGATAGAGTCTTGCTAAATTGCTGTATTCCCCATGCAGAGCTCCAACCTCCAGTCCCCTGCCTCAGCATCCCAGTGTGCTGGGATTACAAGCATGCACCACTGCAATTCCAGCACTTCGTGGTCTCCTCCTGAACTACTAGACAACCCGCTGTGCTTGCTGGTACAGGCTTGTAATCATACTATGTGAGCCTAGCTGTACTATTAGTGACTTACCAAGACCTTGTCTCAAAGTATAAAATAAAAAAGGTCTATGACTGCCTCTCAGTGTTTCAGTACTTGCCTAGCAAGCATGAGGACCTATGTTCTATGCCCCAGCACCACACAAACTGGGTGTGTTGGTGCATGCATGTAATCTCAGCACTCGGAAGACTGAGCCAAATGGATTCCAGTGAGTTTGAGATGAGCCTGGACTACAGAGTGAGACCTACTTTCAGAAAGAAAGGAACAAAGAAAGAAAGAAAGAAAGAAAAGAGAAGAGAAGAGAAGAGAAGAGAAGAGAAGAGAAGAGAAGAGAAGAGAAAAGAGAAGAGAAAAGAAGGAAGGTCTGGGAGGCTAAGGAGGCTGAGGAGGCTGAGGCAGGAGGATCCCAGACAGGGCTTTCTAGAGAGTTCAGGACAGCTTGGACTGCAGAGAAACACCGTATTAAAAAAAAAAAAAAAGAGTAGCTCAGTGTATTGGTGCAGGACTGTTATTCACTCCGACAGGTTAGGGCAGGAGGATCACAAATTCCAGCTCAAGCCCGGCAGTAATTAAGCATTTGAGTGGGACCCTGTCTCAAAAACTTAAAAATGGCTAGACATGTAGCTCAGTGAAAAGGCCCTAAATTAAATACCAATACCAAAAGAAAGTTAAAAAAAAAATTGAAAAATATTTCACTCAAAAGTGTATCACTTTATCTGTAGAAAGATCTACTGAAATTTTTCTACACTTTAAGCCATGAACTTTTACTAAAGAACATTAAATTTGCAAGCCTTTTTTTCACTAATAACATATTCATCACTTACTTGATACCATTATTACTTTAGGTTTATTTTGTGGGGTTTTTTGGTCTAACTTACTAACAGGTTAAATGCCATAGTTGTAAAATCCAGGAATGTATCAAAAGGAAAAGATAAATACCCCAAACTGGGACCCAGGGGCACAGGTCCAATCCAATGAGGCAGTCTTACAGTTCCAGCACTCTGGAAGGCTGAGGCAGGACTACAGGTTCAAGCCCAGTTGTACAACTTAGTGAGATTCTGTCCCAAAATTAAAATTAAAGGGTTGGGGATGTAGCTCAGCATCTAGGCCTTGAGCTTGATTCTTAGCATCTCAAAAAAAAAAAAAAAAAAAAAAAAAAAAAAAAAAAAAAAAAAAAAAAAAAAAAAAAAAAAAAGGTAAGCGACTTGGCAAAGCATCTAAGGTATATTGATTCATTTGTGTCCAACCAACTTCCTATTCTGGAACCATGTAAGGCAGCACTGGCAGACAGTGGGAAACAGGAGGGACACATGACACAGGAAGGAACGGCAAGTTGCTAAAATTTAAATTGCAAAATTTCTGTCAGCTATAAATTAATTTCAAGAAAAAGAAAAGTGTTTTCTCTCATCCCAGTTTCAGTTCCAGCCTGGACAAAGGGCTGAATAATTGAGCTCCTCTCTGACTCAGATTCCCATGGAGAAATGGCCCTCCCAACTGCTAAGGAATGGTTAACTCACGTAAAAACAACAAATCTAAAGAGACTTAGGAAATAAGAAAAAAATGTTGATTTTTAGTGTGATAATATATAGAAAGTACTTCGATGTGCAACTACCAACAATTTTGTTTATAAACTAATGGTTTAAGTAATTCTACCTATAACAGAGGTATGATTTTGGAAAAAACAAGGCAGAGGGGTTAGAAGAATAGCTCAGCAGTCAGAGAGCTGGCTTAGCAAGCCCAAGGCCCTGAATTCAATTCCCCAGCACCACACACACTGGATGTGGTGGCCCACACCTGTAATCCCAGCACTCAGGAGGACTGCCAATTTCAAGGCCAGTTTATGCTACATGCGAGTTCAGGACCAGCCTTGGACTATACAGCAAGATCCAGTCTTTAAAAAAATTGATTACTAAGGATGAGAGTGAATTAAAGTGAGGCATTACTATTTTATGGGTAGAGTTTGAAGTAATGAAAAAGCTCTACAGACAGACAATGTTCATAGCTGTACAACCTGAATATATTTCTAATGTCAATCATACATCAATAATCATACAACTAAAATGGTTAAGATGATAGATTTATGCATATTGACTTCAATAAAAATGTTTAATGTTATTACCTTTAAACAAAACTACATAGAAAAATGCAATTTGTTATAAAATCTCATTCATTTAAAAAAACAATAAAAGCTCCTCAAAGCAACCACATTAAAGTAAGCCCCCAATTTTAACAAATGAGTCATTAATGTAACAAAGCCATTTTGCGTGTAAAAGTCATTCACTATGCCAGGAAAACATACTTACCGATACACACATGTACCTGGATATTTGCACATATAGCCACCCATATATCTACATGTGCATGCAATTGTAGCTAAGATATCTACATAGGCATGCAATTGTGGCTAAGATAACAATAAATTTGCATAACTGTATCTTTATTAGTCAAATAATAAAAAGAAACCATAGCGGAAGCCAGTAAATAATACCGAGTTGGAAAGTCTGTTATTGTAGACTTAATCAAACCCTCACATCACCTCCAGATGTACAAATCATCACAAGCTTGCTACGAGGACAGGGTCTGCCTCTGTGGCTCTCCCACACATGCTCACCCTCACCCCACAGCACTGAGCCGTGCCATTTGCTTACCACCAGTCCTAGTACAAGGGTGCGGACTCTTTCTCCAATCTCTGGTGAAATGTCATTGCCAAACTGCTGCAGGGTAGTAAGAAACCGTTTCAGCTTGCTGAGTTGCCTGGCACCACAGGCTGGGGGCAGCTGTTGATTAGCCAGAGAAGAAGAGGAGGAAGAGGAAGGCCCATTGCTAAAGCCATTGGGCGGCGATGGGGCACCATTCAAGGCTGTAGGTGAATGGCTCGTGCCATTAGTTACTGTCAAGGGCACAAAATCAGAAGAAAAAAAATAAACTTACAGAGAATGTGCACAAGAAACTGCCACTAAGCTTTCTTTCCTTGAAGTCTACTGGCTTTGTAATTTCAAACATGCTGGCACATTTTGTAAGATGGTTGGATTCTCCAGGATCACCTTCTGATGCTAAGAGTCCACTCTTTGCCCTGGCATTCTGCACAGAAGTGATAACAAATGCATCCTGTGGCTACACAGGACCAGCCCTGTCACCCACGTGCACATATGCCAACCATCTGACCTGTTTCAGACTCAGTGTGAAGAGCTTTGGGTGTCAGCCTTTGGTCACAGGCCTACATCAGCAAAACAGGACCACTCGGTCCTAACCGGCTCACTAGAGAAAGCGTACTTTTGACGGAGACTAAATTTATCCACGAACATTTTTAATCATGTTTTGAAAATACAACTGACAGCTGTGTTCATAGACTTCTGAGTTTTCACCTTCTGATACCCAATTAGAGGGCTATTCTCTCCCTTGTATTTCTCAGCCACTTATTTAAGGAAAATGTAAATTTTATATCAGAAGCCCAAATGGACATGCTATTTATCAAGTTACTTGAAGAAACTGAAAAAAAGGCAAATCAATCCAACCAACATGAATTCAGTGTATTTACTTCTAATAAAACGTATTTAAATATAAAGATGATAACCCATAAGAACCAGGCAAGAAAAATGTGCATATTTCTCACTAAAGGAAACAATAATTTCATTATATTAGGTTAATTATTTTGTTAAAACAATCTTTATCAAGCCCATCTTTTAAATATAATTTTGAGGGACTAGAAGAATAGCACAGTAGTTAGAAAGCTTGCCTCGTAAGCACTAGGCCTGGGTTTGATTTCTGTCACCACATTCTAGCCGGGTGAGATGGGGCACACCTGTACTCCTAGCATTCGAGAGTCTGAGGCATGAAAACTGCCATGAATTCAAGGCCAGCCTGAGCTACACAGTGAGACTGTCTCAAATATATATATATATATATATATATATATATATATACACACACACGCTATATACATATGCATATGTCCATACATTTATTTGTAGTAATAGTGTAAAGAAGTTTCAAGGTCTCTCTCTTATCATAAAAACTCGGTTTCAGGGAACAAAATAATCCTCTTATCCCAAATGAGTACCAGTATGACCTGCCAAAAAATTACTCACCAGGCCTTATCACAGGAGACACACACCTAGCACCACGACTTTAAGTAACAATTAACCAAATGTAAGGTGGCAGGACTACGATGAGGCACGTCACAGTCTTCTGCTGCTCATACATTTGGAAAGAGCATTTAAGTGGCAGCACAGCACTGCACAAACAGCCAGGCAAGTGCATCTTGCTGACCCCTTGCAGCTGTGGGATCTACCTGGCCTGTACTTCTCATTCATAGAGCTGTCATGGCACATGATCTGTAAATATTATCTCAGACAGATAACATTTGGTAATCCCACAAATCCTTGATGACATTTTTAACCTGAATGTTGAGAATGATTAAAACAAAGCCATCCACTGTCCCTGCTAGAATGCACAGGAAAGAAGGAGAAATGGCTCTTTCGTCAGGATGGTCTGTCTTTTCCTTGGATAGAACAAAAAGCGATATACTCCACTATCTCGAAATAAGAGTTTGAACCAAGTCAGAATGGAATAAAAGTTTAATAAAAGCCTAGCACTTGGACTGCTGGCACAGGCCTGTAATCCCAGCACTGAAAGGCCAAGGCAGAAGACTGCAAGCTCAAGTTCAACCAGGGCATCTACATGACTCAGTGAAACCCTGACTCAAAAACCAATAAAAATGGGCAAGGGATGTAGCCCTGTGTGAAGGCCCAGGGTTTGATCCCCAGCATCAATAATCAATCAATCAATCAATGCACAGAGTGAGTATGGCAATATATGTCTGTAATCCCAGGACTATTGGAAATTGATGCCAAAGAATTGCAAGTTTACCCCAACTGGGCAACTTAACAATGGTGGTTAGGATCTGGAGTGTCCCCCAAAAGTCTCATGTATTTTGATAGAACCATGTGATGTTGGTGGATTGGGGTCTGGCCTGGAAGGGTGGATTAGAGTTAAATTAGGATTAATGGTGAGTAGTGGCCACACCTGGGTGCAGGAGGGACTGGTTACCGGGCAGGGACCTGAAAGGATACATAAACTGCCCCTGCCTTCCTGGAGGACTGGGACTAGTCTCAACTAGCCTCAGCTTGTCTTCCTGTTTGTCCGGGGAAGCTGCCTCCATGTACTTCGATTGTTGCCGGCCACCCCTGAATGGACTGTGACCTTTTAGACTGAGCTAAAATAAACCTTTCCTTTCCTAAGTTTGTGGGTGTTAGGTACTGAGTCACAGCAACGAAAAAGTTAACTAAGACAGCAACCTTATCTCAAATTAATAAAAATGAATAAATGAAAATGGTGGGAATATAGCTCAGTGCCAGGTTCTGGCTTCAATCTCCAGTACTGAAAAAAAAAAGAAAAAAGAAAAGAAAAAGAAAAGAAAGAACTGAAAACATACAAAAATAGTTTGAAATAGAAGGAAGTGGTATGAGGATCAGAAGTAACCTAGAAATAATAATGGCATATTTCCATGCTCCAAACCAAACTGAACAAACAAAAGAACTCCTTATAAGACAAAGGAAACGTCCCAGGGGCAGCAACTGGAGTTACAGACCAATGCGAAGGTCTTCATTTGCTGAAATCACAGCAGAACCCACTTCCCAAGTGACAGTGAAATGGCAAATGCCGGCAGTCACAGCGATGGCACCTAAGACAGGATACTTTCCTTTGTGTTCATTATATACTTGCTGAAAAGTTCATGATTGTTTTCACTTTATTTTTATATGATACATGGATGCTGGATTTTATTTCTCCCTTGACTTTTTATGTGCAGGGAAAAAATTTTAATTTAAACTTCAAAAACCGAATTCCAAAATCCAGAAGTGACTACTTACATGTGGTGGGCGTGAACGAGCTAGTTCTTGGAGCTCCTTGAGTAGTGGGGGGAGGAGGCATCGTAGGCGGAGTCAGCCTCGACTGCGTCTTCACATCCACAGGTGAGTCTGGCATTGTGGAGTGCTTCTCCGTACGATCTGGTGGACGTCACCAGGGACAGGTTATTTTACTCCTTAAGCACCTCAGTTTTCAAGTGGGTTTATCTTTTTTAAAAGCAAGCGAATAGAAAAAAATCGACATCTTCTATCACTATAATATACTTATCTATGGATGTTTAAACCAAGATTTTATCATCCAAACTCCACTCAAGAAGGTGCAGCACAGATGGCAGGACCTCGTTTGCAACGAGGTTATATTATATTCTATTGTTATTTCTGGCTCAGGCAGATGCTACCCTGGCAGTGTGATGTGCACCCGCACAACCCCACTCGAAGCTGAAGTCAACGTTACCAAGAGGCAGAAAACAGCTGAGGAAGGATGGTGACAATGAATGCCTCGTGACAGCTCAGAAATAACACAAAACCTGAAGGCTGTTCTGCAGGTGAGGCGCTGGCAGAAGCCAGCTCTTGGCAATGAATTTCCGTAACACCTGCTACACCTCCTTTCCTGCTTAGTTTTCTGGCCTATCAGATGAAGCAGGTGATGGTTCTATCTTTCAGACATACGCCTTCTCTCAATTTTATCTGTCCTGTTTCAAAAATCCCCACTATAGAAATGCTAGATGCTTCATGAGGAAGTCAAGCTATTGTTTACATAGAATACTCACATTTATGACTTGTCATTTCAAAAACATGAGGACAATATTTCAATCATTAATCTCAGGCAGAGAATATTAAAGTGCCAAGCTGAGACCTCATATTACATTTTTTAAGCAATGACAGATATGGAGACATTTCCTAATTAACCAACAATGAACAATTCTAATTCAGAACTTCTTTCTCCTAAGCAAACTTTCCCCTTGAAATTTCAAACTGTCTTTGCCAACCTACCTACTTATCAAAGCAACAGATCTCCAGAAAAAAATGGGTTTGTTTCTTTAGATCCAATTTCCTATGGGCCTATATACCCCAAAATGTTTTCAAGTGCTTCTGTAGCTTCAGACACAAATATTTTAAAGTTTTTAGAAAAATAAACTATTAAGAAAGAACATACCTTTTAAACTAATTTTTGATACCATACTGAGAAATTCTCAAAATTAACTGTAAGGTAAGTATTAAAAGAAAAAAAATAAGCCAAATTCTTAAAATCACAATTCCAAGTCTAGCTCAACTTTGTTCAAAGCAATTTCCTCAGACTGTTGACTGCAATAAATACAACATTTAAAAGAACTGAAATTATGTTAAAGACCGTATTAGCGAAGATATAATAAAAGTATAAAATAACCATTCCAGTAAGTGCATCTTGCAGAATGATCTCGTTTACAGTACGGGGTCTCTATTTTTTCATCTCTACTACTGGCTGAGTAATGACAAACACCCTGGGAGTCATTCAAGATTCTGAGGGAAATGATGGCAGAGACACACAGAATTTTTCTACATTTATCTTATTTTTAAAAACTTGTCTTCATATTGCTATTCCAGAGCACTTAACAACCAGCATCACTAAGTCACTTACTCTAGAGAAACACAAAAGTTAGGCAGGTTGAAAACTGCTTCTCCAATAAATTCACTGTGTATTCTTCTACTCACCTCAACCAACCTCCGCAACAAGGGAATAAATAGCTTTCCGCTTATGTTGCAGCTGAGGGAAGAGGTACAGCAGCAAATACACGTCTCCCTAAATAAAGGCAAATATTTCTGTCATGCCAAGAAAGGAGAGAGAGAGGGAGGCTTGCCAGAGTCGGCTGGGAGATAACAGTGGGAACTGCTGGTCCATCTGGCTCTCGTTCTGCTAACACTCACAGGGAGCTGTTAGGGAAGGCAGTCCAGATACACAGACTGGGAGCCCGTGGGGGCGCAGACAGGGGAAGGAAGAGCAGAGCGGGTGGAGCCAAGAGGCACGACAAAGTAAATAAAGGGATGGAAGCAAAAGAGGAGAAAGAACAGAGCAGGGACAGAGGTGCCCTGAGGGAGGAGAGCTGCCCTCCCCAGCTCCACTCAAGCCAAGCCAAAACCCAACTCTAACCCACAGAGGCCCCACCTCACTCACGCTCCTGCCTCAACTTTAAGAATGGTCTCAAATACAATCTTTTGTGGTTTTTTTTTTCAGTAAAACAAACTAATAAAAAGGGAAATACTCTTAGGAAGCTGATGTTAGGGTAGACACTAATGAAAAGAATATTTCTCAATTAAAAAAAAAGTTGACGTTGGGTTTCCTTTAAGATTCAACTTTGGGGGGAAAAGAAAGATTGAGTTTGAACTTTGTGTAATTCTTGTATTCCCTCTTTGGTCCAGTTTAAGGAAGATTTTTCTATGTACCCATAATTTTTGATTTAAAGGTGCTTACATGCATCCTACCCAGGCAGCAGCATCAATAGAAGGAGGTGATTTTTGTTTTGGTTTTTTGTTTCTTTGTTTTTAACGGTCACCAGCATTTTGGGAATTAACACCCACCAAGTCAATGCACAGCATAACACTTCTTCAGAGAAGAGAACATGGAGACTCTAACTGCAATCTATGGGTGTGGGTTTAAATTTAGTATTTTGATGTTAGCCAAATTTCTGTGACGGTTGGTTTCCCTCTGATCAATGGAGTTCCAACCCAGAGGTCCTACAAACTGAGACAAAGTGGGACCATATGTAACTCATTCTGCACTGCTCAGTGCAATCAATCCAGGCTGGAGATAGATGGCAAAATCACAGGCCAAACCCGATCCACGCACACAGACCCTCTGGAGCAGGAAGATTTAAGATAAATTTGGAAAATATGTCTCAAGTATGACGAGATCTGTTGCATTTGTTTTGGATTATTTTAAATTTTTTTTTGAAATATATATTCTTGAAAGTTTTATAGCAAACAGTACTGGAGCTATGATTTAACCACAGAAGCATTTTATTCTAAATTAGAGGATAGGGTAAAACCAATATTAAGTTATGCTATATCTTACGTAATTTTTAAAGTTCGTGAAATTATACTTTTCTGCTACATAATTTCTATTTTTTTTATAGCTGGAGGGGAATTCTACAATTCACTGAAAGGCACAAAATGTTTTTAAAAAGAGGAAGAGGGAAAGAGGAGGAGGAGGGAAGCAGGGAGAGGAAAGAAAAAGAAAGTGTGGTAGATCAGGAAGGGAAGGGAAGTCTAGCCGGAAAGGGCTGGACTTGTTTCTGCCACGTGACTCATACCGTGTCTGCGCGAGAGCCTTCAGCCGCTAGTATGGTTCTCTCCTTTGTCAAACAGTCAGCAGAGAGGAACCAAAGACAGCTAACGCAAGCAGGTCAATGGGCCACAGAGAAACACGCGAACAACACCATTCCCATATCCAATTCATTGTCAGGATCTTCTAGAAGGGCTATGCTTTTGGATGTGCGTGTTTGTGTGTGCGCATGCACGTGTGCATGTGTGTGTACTTTAAATTAGTTCAAAGGGTTCCAGACGTGTTTTTAAGGTATAAAAAAATAGATATTCTGGAGGTGGAGGAATTGTGCACTAGTTAGAGCCCTTGCCTAGAAAGCTAAGGCCTTGCTTTCAATTCTCTACTATGGCATAAACTGGGTGTGGTGGCATATGCCTATAATCCTAGCACTTAGCAGGCTGAGTCAGGAGGATTGCCCTGAGATCAAAGCAAGCTTGGACTACATAGTAAGTTAAGTTCAAGAGAAGCCTGGGCTGCAAGGTAAGATTCTGCCAAAAGAAAGAGAGAGAGAGAGAGAGAGAGAGAGAGAGAGAGAGAGAGAGAGAGAGAGAGAGAGAGGTTGCCATTCTGCATTTTCCCATTATATCCATTCTAGACATGGTTAGTATAAAAAGAAATGTCATTGGCAAATAGTCTTCTTCTATTATAGCTTATTGTGGCAACCAGACATGGTGCCACACACTTAAAATCTCATCACTGGGTGGCTGAGGAAGGAGGATTGCTGTGAGTGAGTTCAATAGGCTGGACTCTAGAGCAAGACCCTGTGTCAACAAAAGAGAAAGACAGAAAGAAAGAAAGAAAGAAAGAAAGAAAGAAAGAAAGAAAGAAAGAAAGAAAGAGAAAAGAAAGGAAAGAAAAGAAAAAATAAAAGATGGCAAATAGAATTCCAACAACACAGTCACTTAGTGAGTCCAACGTCTGCATAAAAGATACATTGGTGATGGTTGGCTCTGCTTCCATCCCACTTCTGTAATTCCCTTAGGTCCATCTTCCTGCCCCAAACCCTTTAACAATACATGAGAAGTTGAATGCTAATTTTTGGAATGATATAGTGGAAGAACATATAGCATAGTAGAACTTCCTAGTTAAGACAGTCTTGGCGAAAGGGGGGTGGTGTTGGGATGGGAGAGAGAATGTCAGATGATATGTAAGTAAATAAATAAAATGTTAAAAAGACAGTCTTGGCTTCAAATGTTGATTCAACCGTTAGTAATGAGCCCTCCTGTAAATCAACTATCCTGAGCCTCAGTTTCTCTAAGTAAAACGGGAAGCCAGACATGGTAGCACACACTTGGAATCCTAGCTGTTTAGGAAGCTAGGGGAGGAGGACTGTAAGACTGAAACCAGCCTGGGAAACTCAGAGAGATCCCCTTATTGAAATTAAAAAGAGAAAGAAAAGTGGGGACACTGCCCACTGGTCCTCACAGAAACAGAAATTAAGTGGGCTGTGCATCTGAGACCCTCCCATGGTGCTGCTGACTGATCAAAGGCACAAGAGGCGCCAGGCGATTCCCTCACACCGACTCTTCTCAATGTAGGGCTCAGTATTCCCTGCCTCTCTTCCTTTCGTTTCCCTCCTCTTCACTGGCCTCGGCAGATCACGTGTCCTCTTACAGCTTCCTTCACTGCCTCAGGGGTCAGCCACGTCACTAGGCCCTGCCACTGCTTTATGCTTAACCACAAGGTGGCACATGCCATAAAGGCTAACCTGTGACAAGGACAGGCAACCTGATGGCAGTATTTTTATTTCAGTTCTTCTTAGGAGAATATATAACATAATGTGTCAACATGGTTCCTCTAAGGATGGTTACATTCTGAGCTTCTCTAAATCCATTTCTCTCTTTTAGCCAGTTCAAAGGTAATCAATCTTAGCTGGGTCGAGTGGCACAGGTCAGTAATCTCAGCACTCTGGGAAGCTGAAGCAAGAGGATCACAAGTTCGAGCCCAGCCTGGGCATTTTAGTCACTTAGCAAGACCCCATCTCAAATTCAGAAATAGAAATGGACTTGAGATGTAGCTCAGTGTGACAGCTCTGGGCTCAGTCTCTAGCACAACACACACACAATCAATCAATCAATCAACCTACCTTAAATTTATGGCAATATATGAACACATATCCATCAGGAGTTCATAAATACAGAGCCAAGACATTCTTCAACTTCCACTGGGTTAAGACATCCCAATAAACCCATTATAAATTGAAAATATTATAAAATGCATATAAACTTAATAAGCCTAAACTATCAAACATCACAACTTAGCAACCCAGTACAGTATAAAACACCGGTTGTTTACTCTCAAAAGTTTGTGTATAATTTCATCAAGTCCAGGACCACAAGAGTAATGCATAAGTTGTAAAAGAAACTCAGAAGCATCCGAGCACCTACTACAAAGTGTTGTTGGGTGGTTTCAACTTCTTTACTCTCATGACCACACTGCCCAGTGGCTGACAAAGCATCATACTATGTATCACTAGCCCAGAAAAACACCAAAATGCAAAAAAAAAAAAAAAAAAAAAAACCACACACAATTTCTACTGAACGTGTGTCTCTTTCACATACCACTGTGACATCAAGAGTTCTAAATCAAACCACTGCATGTCAGAGAACCATCTATTATTCAAGTCAGTATAGGAGATTATAATTTTTTAGTTTAATTTTGCAATAGCTTAATGTAGTTGTAGACAAAAGAATGGCCTCTCTTTTCAAGTCTTAACATAGATGCTATGTGTATTATCCAAAATTTGGTACTACCAATGAGACAGTGTTTAGCAGTGAAGCCTTTAGGAAGGACTTAGTCCATAAAGGCTCTGCCCTCAGGAATGGGATTAGTTCATGATAAAAAGTTTAAGATTATGCTCTTCTCTCATTCCAGCACTCCAGAGGACAAGGCAGGAAGATCTCAAGTTGGGGGTCGGAATGGACTAAACCAAAAAAGAGGGAGGGACTTCAGAGAATTAGGTAGCCTCCTTTGGCATTTCTATCTATTCCTCTATGGGAGGACTCAAGAGTCCCAGCATCATCTAGGAAGTTGGAAACTAGGCTTTCATGGGACACAGAAGCATTAAGGCTTTTATCTATCCTTTAGCTCTATCTTTCATCTACCTAGTGAGATAAAGTTTCTTGTTATTCATAAGTTACCCAGTCTAGGCTGGCCAGAAATGGTGGCACATGCCAGTGATACAAGCACTTGGGAGGCTGAGGCAGGAGGATTGCTGTGAGTCCAAGGCCAGTATGGGCTACATAGTGAGTTCAGGACCAGCCTGGACTACAGAGTGAGACCCTGTTTCAAAAATAAATAATTAACTAAATAAAACATCTTTATTTCCAAAACACAATTCTGATCTTAGCTTTTCTCTGACCTAAAACTTTTGATAGAGTCCCACAGTCCTCAGAGAGAGAGAGAGAGAGAGATCAAACTCTTCATGTAGCTTGGCTAAGTCAAAGACAGGTACTCAGCAGTGCTCTTTCCCCTCTTCCTGGCAGGTGTGCCACTGCCATGATTGTGCCTAGGTGCTAGCTCTTCCCATCCCCCAAGGGCAGATCCTCCTTGTTTTGTATTAATCAAGGTGTCCATTTTTCTTATAAGTAGCAGGTTTCAGAGGGAGGTATTGCGCGCCAATTCTGGACAGTGGGTTGTAAAGAGACACCTATGGAAAGTTTTGGGAAAAAACTTCCTCACTCTCTAAACAAAGACCCAAGGAGGAAACAGTCCTTGTTCTTCCAGTCGTCACTGATGGATTCATAAACGATCACATCACTTCTTTGGATTCTCCTTTTCCCACTTATAAAATTACACATGCTAGACTATATGACCTCAACAGTCTTTTGCAAATGCAAATATTCTCTGGTTTCTACTACAGTTATGGTTTAAGATCACCACAAACACAGAAAGGCTCCTCAGAGAATCCATATTTGACAATAAGGCAACCACAAATGAAATTATTTTGAAATTGGTGATTAGAATTAGCTTTCCTCTCTTCACATAAATTTATCTTCTTTTTTTCCTCTGTTTTCCAGGCTGGTCCTGCACTCCCTTCACCATGTAGCCAAGGAAGGCTTCAGACACATAGCAATCCTCTTGCCTCAGTCTCCTGAGGGCTGGGATTAAAGACTTGCACCACCACATACATTTTTATGCTCATAATAATGGTATTTTTTCTTCCATAACATTAAAATTAACATCCATTATTATTCAAGTACATTTTCCATCCTCATTACTAAATTTCTACTAATTACTTGATATTAAAATGTTACCAATGTCCAATTCTCCCTTTATAATTACCATCAAAACATCACTAGGATTTTCTTTCACAATGGGTGTGGGAAGGGCTTTCACACCAAGCTATATCCCTAGTCCAGTTTTATTTTTGATTTGAAATAAGGTCTCATAAGTCTACGAAATTACCCAGACTGAGCTCTAACTTGCAATTCTCCTGTCTCAGCTTCCCAAAGTGCTGAGATCACAGGTCTATACCACTGGGAAGACTTCACAGCCTGGACTATTAAAAGAGTAACTTATACTTCCTAAGCTTCATTTCCCGTTTTGTCTTCTGTGTGTTACTGGCTAGCCGAAGACTGCCAGCCTGGAAGTCTACCCACCCGTCTGGGAACTACCACACCCTCTGAGCTCACAACTACCTTGGGAGTCACCATGCTCTTTCATGACCTTACACCCAAGTGACCAGTATCAAACCCCATGAACAGTGCCTAGTCCACAGGGGTATCGTCCGACTTTCCCCAAGACTTGTGTGTTCAGGACTGAGGAAGGGAAAACTATCCTTTCCTTCCTTCACCATGTGTGGTACTGTGTGACTGCTTCTGTGTGTGTGTGTGTGTGTGTGTGTGTGTGTGTGTGTGTGTGTGTGTGTGTGTGCGTGTGTGTGTGTTTATGTGTGTATGGTACAGGGGATTAAGCCCAGGGCCTTTGAACTGAGCTACATCCCTAACCCATTTTTTGGTTATGAATTTGTACTGGATGTATTTGAATTTGTGATCCTCTTGCCTCACTGCTGGGCCCAACTATCTGTTCTTACTCCAAGAAACACAAGTGTTCTTCACCCGATGTCTCTGTCCACAACTGTCTCTGAACATCATACTGAACTACTGCAGTTCTCCAAATGCCCCACATAAGAACTCAAGTGTTTGTACCCACCACACCCTTTCCCTAACATTCCACTCACCTGCCACAGCCTGGTTCTGCCCTTTACTTACTCCCTTACAACTCCACACAGGTATCCCTCCAGCCAGAAACCATTTGCTGACAAGGCTTCTGTCCCCAGCTGGTCCCAAAATACCACAGTTCCATACTACCTGCCTAGCTCTCTCTTGCAGCACTAGTCACACAGTATGTGGCCATAATTTACTTAAGGACAAATGATAATATCATGTTTTTACACTCCCAGCACTTGGCACGGTGCTCTGCACCAGAAGGTAAGAATAATTTGCCCAAGGTTGCGTGTCAGAGACTCTGCCCTTCAGGCGTCATTGTCGTTATCATCAAGACTACCTAGAACAGGAAAACAGAGACCATATTTCCTAAATACTAAATCCAGGGCTGCTGATACATTAGGAACCGCCTGTCACCAGCACTGTCCTGGTGTTGTGAGAGGCAGAAGCAGAGAAAGCACACACTCCAGGGCCACCTGAGCAGCTTGGAAAATGGCTTCGGGATAGGAGTCTGTGGAGGCAGCGTGGAGCCCACAAGGGGGGGCAGGACGGAGGGAGTGCGCCTTTGGCTTTTTCCTATGTAACTTTCTTGACCTCTCAGGTCTTTCACTTAATTTATGTGTTGGATTTCTGTACCTGGTTTCATTTGAAGCTTAGGAGAAGAAAAACACAAGGTAAATCGATGGGAAGCTATCACCGTTTCTGGAAAGGTAACTTAAAACACAACTTTGGGTCCCTCCCTCAGATTAGAGACAACAATAGGAGGTCCTCACCCTACTGCCCAGCCCCCGCTCCCCAGGAAGGAAAAGTGAAGACCACGACTGAATCCAGAGCCTTTGTGCTGAGCGACATCCCAAGACCAGTCGTGTGTTGAGACAAGGCCTCATTAAGTGGCCTGGGTGGGTTTGCACTTGCCACACTCCTGCCTGCGCTGGGCTGGCAGGCCTTTTCTTCTCCTACAGCACTTACCCAGCTATACATGACACAATCATATCATTTTTGTTTTTTGCTTTAGTATCTTCTAACCAGAATATCAGCTCTGTGCGCCCAGAGTTTTGTCTGCTTTGTTGATTCCAGCATCCTCGGCGTCTAGGAGAACACAGCAGACAGCAGGCATCTGGTAACACTGCCGAATGGATGAGTGAAAGGCAAAGTCAGTTCTGCCAAAACAGTCAGCGGCTTATTGGGACTTCTAGGGGAGAAGGGAGGTGGGTTGTACTAGGAATTGAATCCAGAGGCTTTGCACTGAGCTACACTGCCAGCACTTTTTTTGTTTTATATTGAGACAAAGTATCACTGTGTATCTAAATTGCCCACGCTGGGATCCAAATGGCTGTCCTCCTACCTCAGCTTCCCAGAGCGCTGAGACTGCAGATCAGAAGTTCAATAGTAATCTCCAATTACTCCGGGAACAAGAGGCAACAGGCAGGCAGGACAGATGGGGAGAGCATATGACCATGTAAATAAAGGTGGGGCTGGCCACGGTAGCACGTCTATAATCCCAACAGCCCCAGCACTGGGCAGGCTGAGGCAGGAACAACTCAATCTCTAACCCAGCCTGGGCAACATGTGAGACTCTGTCACAAAATAAACAATGGCTGAGAATAAGCAATGGCTTAGAATGAAGGATCTGATGTTAAAACAGAGAGAAAGAGAATAAATGTATGTATGAGTGAGTGCACATCTTATAAACATAAACACTACCAGTCTGCAAGGTGGCACAGGCCTAATCCCAGCAGTCTGGGAGGCGGAGGCAGGACGCTCACAAGTTGGAGCCCAGAGTGGGCAACTTAGTGAGACCTTGCCTCAAGAGCAAAACCAAAAAGTGAGCAGGGGATGCAATTCAGTGTGAAGGCCACAGGTTCAATCTCCAGTATCACAAACAAACATTAACCAGTGCCCAAGTGGCGATTCTACCTAGAAGAACTAAAAATTTCATGAAGCAAAGAATTTGCTGATTATAGGAATCCTGGAGGACACCAAAAGCATTACTTATATTTTCAAGTCCCTCAAACAGGTCATTCCTAGGGCTGGGGGCAAGGCCCAGTGGTTAGGGCACCTGCCTGGTACACACAAGGCCCTGGGTTGATCTCCCAACACCTATAAAAATTAGCCATGCACAGTGGCACATGCCTGTAATCCCACACTCAGGAAGTTGTCAGAAGGATTCCTGTGAGTTTGGGGACAGCCTGGTCTACACAGTGAGTTCAGGACCAGCCTGGCCTAAAGAGTAGGACCCCACCTCAAAAGTCACCCTTTCCCCTACTGCTGTCACTTTTACTCTAGTGACTCCTGCTTCTTACTTAATCTAACTGCCACTTCTTAAAAGAGCTCCTGGGAGATACAAAGTGGATTTCAAAAGGTCTGGGACCTACGTATTCCACTATGATAAACATACTTAGTAAAATTGGTAGGTCTAGTGGTGCAGGCCTATAATCCCAGAACTCTGAGAGAGTGAGGCAAGAAGATCACGAGTTAAAATCCAGCCTGTGTCACTCAGCAAATGAGCAAGAATCTATCTTAAAATCAAAAATAAGGTTTGGGACAGTAGCTCAGTGGTTAAAGTGCCTACCTAACATGCACAAGACTGTGGGTTCTACTCTCCAAAATTACATAAAAATTAGCTGGGGGACTCCTAGCAAGCACAGATCCAGAGTTCAATTCCACAGCACCTCATAAGCCAGGCACAGCGGAATGTGCCTGTTATCCCAATACTCAGAAGACTGAGACAAGAGGATTTCCCTGAGTTAGAAGCCATAGTGAGTTCAGGAGCAGTCTAGATGACAGAGAACCTGTCTCAAAATAATAATAATAATAATAATAATAATAATAATAATAAATTAAATTGCACTGAGCCATATCCCTAGTCCTTTTGTTTGTTTGAGGTTGTGAAGAGAACACTATTGGAAAAAAATCACAGACAGGGAAAGAAGGATGGAAGAGGACAGAAGGCGGGTAAAGCTTTTGCTAGTCAGAAAGGGGACTGGAAATGTGAGTTGCCCTTGTGTTTGTTTTTTTAGACAAGATCTCAGCACAAGCTGCTCCTTAACTCACTACAGAGCCCAGGCTAGTCTTGAACACATAGCAATCTTCCCACTTCTGCCTCCCAAGTGCTGGAATTATGTGAGTGTCACGCTGCCCTGGTTTATGTGGTGCTGGGGAATTGCACTCAGGGCTTTGTGATTGCTAGGCAAGTACTCTTACTGCTGTGCTATTCCTCCAGTCCCTCGCCCCAATTCTTTTTTTTTTTAAATGTCAAGGTTCAAACCTTCAGTTCAAACCGCAGTGCTGCAAAAATAACTAAATAGCATTTAGTAAGAAAAAAAAAAAGCCAAATTTCCCAAATAATGGGAAAGTAAATCCTGCTTGTATAAAGAACAGAGGAACATACAGGAGGCAACACCAGGCTGTAGTAACCCAACACGACCACCGGGGCAGCCCCTCATTGCAGATCATTCCAAACCCAGAAAATCACTAAACTGGGATCCAGTCCTTTCACAGTCCTCAGGAATAGCCAACTTTTGCTCCTGTGACTTACAGTCACATTGAGGAAGTTTCCATAGAAAATTGGTACAGACATCCAGTATAGTCTATGACAATGACCAAGGAGTTGTCAGAAAGGTAGAAAATTATGAATGTGCCAAGGTATGTGCCTGCCTGTGATGGCTAAATTGTAAGCTAAGAGCATGATCTTCAATGGGTATTTCTAGAAGAAATATTTTCTAGGAGAAAAAATAGCACTGTTTATTTAAACTTCACATTACATGATGGGAAAGCAAACAAAATTTTTAGGCAGCCGAATGACACGCTCCTTTCTGTACTGTGGGAATACACGGAGCAGACAACAAGTTCAGGAAGAGCAACAGAAGGGGGCAGGGTGTTTAGGCACACGTCTGCAATCCTAGCCCTCGGGAGGTGGGCAAACGCCAAGGTGAGCAGTTACACAGTTGGTTCAAGGCCAGCCTGGACTCCATCAGGGCCAGCTGCACCTGCTGGCACAGGTCTGTAATCACAGACCGAAGCAGCAGGATCACAAGTTCTATCCCAGCCTGGGCAATTCAGTGACTTAGCAAGACTATCTCAAAATCAAAACCCAAAATGGGCTGAGCACAACTCATTGATATAATAGCTAAACTTTGGAAGCAGATAATATGTCTACTCACAGATGAGTGGATAAAGAAGATGTGGTACACATACACAACGGAGTTCTACTCTCCCATAGAGAAAGACAAACATAAGTCATGTGTAGATGATGGATGCCATCATCCTTAGTGAAATAAAACAGATACAGGTCAAACATCACATGGTTTCAGCTGGGTGTGCTGGCACACACCCATAGTCCCAGTACTTGGGAGGCTGAGGTAGGAGGATTCCTATGAGTTTGACACTGCCCTGGGCTACTTAGTGAGACCAGGCTGGACTACAGAGTGAGACTCTCTCTCTCTCTCTCAAAAAAAAATCATATGGCTTCTCTAATATGAAAAAATCAAACCATAAAGTGGTAAAACAGCAATATAAAAGAGAAATGGAAGAAAACAGACTTTGTAGAAAGGAAAAGGGAATTTGAGGACATAAGAAGGGAAAGAGAGGTAAAAATTATCAAGATTTGGCATGTACATGCATCAATTTCTCAATCTAAATGTTGTTCTAATACACCACAAATACCTACTGGTGAAAAAGATTAATTTTGGCCAGAAAAAAGGTGGGGCTGGGGATAGCATACAGGAAAGGGCTTGCACCTATTCCCAGCATTATGAAAAAAATTCCAAAGGCACATCCAAGCCTAGTGACCCATTCGTATGTCACTCTACTCAGCACCCTCGAAGGCTACGTTAGGACCCAGTCAGAGCAACACGGTGAGACCCTGGCTCCAAAAGAGAGGTGGTGACTGGTTCTCAGTACCACAAAGAGAAAAGGTAGGCGAGGGTGCTGACAACCATTTATGCAAGAAATGAAGAAGTGACCCAGACTCCTCGAGGAGCTGTGCACGCCTACAAATCCCAGCTGAACTCAAAGCCAGCCTGGAGCACTTAGCCAGGCTCTGTCTCAAAACAAAACAACAAAAAAGCCCCACCTTAATTTTAATTATTAAGTCATCTACAAAGTCCACGCAGTAATTCAGAAAACAGGACCAAAGCAGGGAGCAAAACTGAGGGGAAAAAAATCACTAACCTCAAGAACTTCACCTTTAGGGTCTGGAAGAATAGCTCAGTGGTTAAAGTGCTTACCTAGCAAGTTCAAGGCCCTGAGTTCAATTCTCCAGCACTACATAAGCTGGACATATGGCACATGCCTGTAATCCCAGTACTCAGGGTGCTGAGGCAGGATGCTTTGACTTCACGACCACCCTGAGCTACATACTAAGTTCAGGACCAACCTGGACTACAGAGCTAGACCCTGTCTCAAAAAAGAACTTCACCTTCTAACGATGAGATCAAGTTACTTCTGGATTTAAAGTGTCTCAATGGCTTACCATTACACTTAGGGTAAAACCAAAGCCCTTTAAATGACCTAAAGGCTACATAGATTTAATCCCAGCTTACTTCTCTTATCTCACACCCCACTGGTTTCATCATGTGCAAGCCTTAGGGCCTTTTATCCTGCCAGGGAAACCCATCTCAGCTCAAATTCACTTCTCAAAAAGGTATCCTTTTGCCCGCAAAGCCTCCACGCTGTTGGACTCGTATGTGCACAAAATCCTCAACTTCATTGTGAATCTTAAATCTTGCACTAATACATATCAATAAAATGGGGGAGGGGAGGTATCCTTGATTTCTCCTCCATTTCTGGCGTTGTAAACACTATTGTTTATATCTAATTCGCCTTTAATAGGCTTACCACAACTGTTACAAACATTATGAAATTACTTATTTTTCTAATGCCTCTAGCCAGACAGCGGAGCGCCCCATATGGTCAGGGAGCATCGTGCCCCACACCTTATCCTGCATCCCATATCAGGTCAATCTTAGAATCTGCCAAGTTGCTTATAACCTAGTATGAACAGAGGAAGAAAAAGCAGGGAATCTCCTACTTAAAAATACAGATTTGAAGGTAGAACCAAGCAATGTCCTCATTCTTTGTAGAGAAAATTTCAAAGTTTCTCCGTTAATAGAAATAAAAAAATAATTACTGATAATAATGACGTCAGCCCCCTGTATTTGCAACTTCACGCTCACTCCAGTGGGGTTTCCATCAAAACCATTCAACCTAAACTACCCACCCCACCACCAAAAAAAAAAAAAAAAAAAAACTTCCTTGCCTTCTGGCTTTCTCCATCAGCTACCTTTCAGCCTTTCCCTCAGCCAACCACTTCCAAGTCCTGTCCTTTCCTCCGTGTTCATCCACTGCTGTGAACTGTCCCAGACCCAGTCCCTCCGCACTTTTTCCTCTTCTGAACCAGCCCCAACCTTTCTTGTCCCTGATACAGGCCTCCAATCTCATGCAACAATTCTCTTTCCTGTAACAACTCTATCTGGACACCCTGTTGACAGCAATACTTTGAACCACACCTAACCCCCACCTGGGAATCAGCACCTCCTCCTATGTCAACTCCCTACCAAGGCATCATTTTCCAACTAGCTGACAGAGCTGCTAGCACCACAGTCATCCCAAGACGTCTCTCTTCCTCTACCATCCTCCCTCTCAATCCAACCCATTCCCAAATCCCACCAATTCCACTTCTAAATACCTTTAGGAGTCTACCTTCATAAATCTCTACCTAATGTAACCTTCAGACACTACGAAGCCTCTAAACTACTTTCTCTCCTACCTTCCAGAGCAATATTTCCCAAGTATGACTGACAAAACCTACTTACAATGTCTGCACAATTAGAAGGGTTGGTCAGTGCCTGGCTTAAAGTGCATGCTTATAATCACAACACTTGGGAGGCTGAGTCGGGAAGACTGCCCTGAATTTGAAGCCAGCCTGGGTTACACAGTGAGTTCATGACCAGCCTGGAGTACAGAATAACACCTGTTTTAAAACAATACAATAAAATAAAAAATAAAAGCCAGTCAGAAAAAAGGATGCCAGTCTTTGTGTTTTCAACTTTGTAGCCCTTGTGTTTAGACATAAGGATCTTGCTTACAGTGGGTCCTTAATTAATGTGCTGTACTAAGCCATCTAAAACTTAACTGGTCAAGATATCCATTTTATTCCATATTCTATAAATACTCAAACATTTAACTCAAACAACTAACTCTCAAATAAAGCTCCAGTATAACTTCTAAAATGTTACACAAGTTTTAATAGTTAATATGAAATACAAATGTTAGCAGGAAAACTTTGAAAATGAAGTATAACACATTCAAACCAATGCTCATTAAAATGTATGAGCATACTTAATTTGAACAATGTACAGAAGAGCATGATCAAAATTTTAAATAAGCAGAAAAAAATTAAGTTCAGAAATTGATCAAATTTATCTAAGAATTTAGTATATGACAAAGATAACTTCACATAGGACATATAAGATTCACAATTTCGGGGCTGGAGGAATAGCTTAGCAGTTAAAGCACTTGTCTAGAAAGTGCTATGCAAGCAAGCACTTGAGTACCTGAGTTTGATTCCCCAGCACCACATAAACTAGGCATGGTGGCGCACACCTATAATCCCAGCACTTGGGAGGCTGAGGCAGGTACACTGTTCTGAGTCGAAGGCCAGCTTGGGTTACTACATAGTGAGTTCAGAACCAGCCTGGACTGCAGAGTGACAACTTGCCTCAGAAAAAAAAAAAAAAAAAAATTCATGATTTCAGGCCTCTACTAGAGTCTTGGAAGTTATTCCCTAAGGATAAAGTAGAACTACTATACTCAAATTTGCATGTCTACATAAATAAAAGAATAAAGATTAGTTGGATTCTATAGTGCAGGCCTATAAATCCAGCACTGTGGGAAACTGAGGCAAGAGGGTCACAAGTTTGAGCCCAACCTGGGCAATTTAGCAACTTAGTGAGAACCCGTTTCAAAATCAAATATAACAAATGGGTCGAGGATGTAGCTTGGCATGAAGGCTTCAGGCTCAATACCCAGTATCACATAAAAAACTAATACAAAATTGAAAAACATTAAATATGCATATTCATTTAACCTGAGGATGAAGGGATTTTAACCATAGTTTTGAAAAGGCAGAACCAATAATGTCACCTGTTAATAAAGTAGAACAAAATGTACCATAAAAAAAAAAGGTAAGCAACGAACCAGCAATAATTTGTTTGGTGTATCACAACAATGGATTTATATCCTTGACATGTAGAAAACTGAGCTGGACCAGACAGGAGCCACCAGTAATGCCAGCCCTGGGCAGCCAAGTGGGCACATCACAAGTTTGGGGTCAGCCTGGCCTACATGGCTAATTTGAGGCCAGTCTGAAC
Source organism: Ctenodactylus gundi (assembly GCA_004027205.1). Taxonomy (NCBI): domain Eukaryota; kingdom Metazoa; phylum Chordata; class Mammalia; order Rodentia; family Ctenodactylidae; genus Ctenodactylus; species Ctenodactylus gundi. The sequence goes on along the minus strand of PVKB01001251.1, from coordinate 53,551 downwards.
CACACACAAACGAGCAAAAGATAGGTAATGAATAAACAAACAAAAAAAATGCAAATAACCTATATCCATATGGGGGAAAAAGTTTAACCTCACTAGTTTTTGTTGTTGTTGTTGTTTTTGTTGTTATTGCTCATTAAAACAAAATCATCTTTCCTTGTGGTGCTAGGAATTGAGCCTAGGGTCTTCACACTGAAGTATAATTCCAGCCCATTTTTAATTTTGAAATACGGTCTCACTAAGTTGCACATGTTGCATTTGAAGTTGCAACGCCCCTGCTTCAGCAACCCAGAGTGGTGGGATTACAGGCCTGCATCACCAGGCCCCGGGAGCATCATCTTCCTCATGTAACACGATGGCAGGTTTTTATGACAAGATGATATCACAGCACAGAGTGGCTGTATTGGCAAGTGGCCAAAAAACCACATGTGCTACTCTCTGGCAAAAAGTTTGTTGGCATTTTGCCCTTGTCCAGAGACTTTTCTTGAAATTGGGATTAAGGGCGGTGGACTGCTTGCTCTGGTGGAGGAAATCTCAAGGCAGACTGATGTTCAGACTGTTACACGGCTACTGTTCGCAGCATTTAGCCAGTTCTACGGCGAAAGACAGGAGACAACGGCAGAGAAAACAGATGTGAAAAGCTTACAGTCTGGAGTGGAGAAGCACGTGCTTATTAAGGAGACTAATATTAAACAGAAGCCAAGTGCTTAGAATCAGGTCTGGAAGACTGAGGCCTTGGACAGGAGGTGGAGCACAAGGCCCTGAGTTCAATTCCCCAGCACCACATACGCTGGGTGTGGTGGTGCACGCCTGTAATTCCAGCACTCGAGGCTGAGGCAGGAGGATTGCTGTGTGTTCAAGACAAATGTGGACTACATAATGAGCGCAGGACCAGCCTGGACTAGAGTGAGATCCTATCTCAGAGAGAAAGAAAGAAAGAAAGAAAGAAAGAAAGAAAGAAAGAAAGAAAGAAAGAAAGAAAGAAAGAGAAAAGAAGGAAGGAAGGAAGGAAGGAAGGAAGGAAGAAAGAAAGAAAGAAAGAAAGAAAGAAAGAAAGAAAAGAAAAGAAGAGAAAAGAAAAAAAAGGGCTGGAGATGTGGCTCAATGTGAAGACCCTGAGCTCAATCCTCAGTATCAAATCCTTCAGTGAGCCCATTGGACCAAAGGAGGGCATCATGCTTGGTGGCAACAATTTTTCTTTTTCCTCCTTCATGAGTGATACATAAGATAATCACATGCCTTAAAATCAATTCAGATAAAACTTAGCATGCTTAGATTTTTTTCTAGAAATAGAACTCTCTAATAAAAATGTTAAAGGAATAATGTACCTTATTTGGTACTCTACCAAGGCAGACTAGCTTCAGACTGAACGGAAGAGTGGAGACAATCACAAAGGGAAAGGCCCTAACGAGAAGCAGCTGTCTACAGAGGTTTCACATATCCGTCAGTTAGTCAAAACCTTGAGCACAGGACCTACAGGACCTACCTACTTCAGTACGCCAATTATCCAACACAGCCTAACATCAAAATTTACTGAGTTAAATGAATACTGCTATAAAAAAATTAGTAGGTTTTTTTTTTTCTCACTGTATAGTACAGACCGGTTCTGAGCTTACTATGTAGCCCAGGCTGGCCTTGAACACACAGCAGTCATCCTGCCTCAGTCTCCTGAGTGTTAGGATTACAGTCATGTTTGGGTGGTACCAGGAAATCAAATTCAGGATCTTGGGCATGTATGCAAGTACTTAAACCACTGAACATGCCCCAACCCTTAGTTTGCTCTTTTGAGACAGGGTTTGCCCGTAAAGTCCAAGCTACCTCAAAATCACAGTGATTCTCCTGCCTCAGCCTCTCAAGTGCTAGGACTACAGGCAAGCGCCATCACACCCGGCCCTGAAATGCTACTTTAATAAGCTATTCTACCTACAGTAGCAGACAGAAAGGGAGATCTAAAAATCACCAGGGGGAAAACCACAAGGTATACCAGAAACACACTGAGAATAAAGTTCCCAAATAATCAATTAAACTCTTTTAAAAGTATTCAAAAAATAGCATGCAACAAAGAGAACCCTCTCTACATAGCAGCTTTACTTTAGAAGGGCCCCCAAACACTACTATCCTAGCACATTTTCTGCATATGATCGTATTTATACAGCAGTGGAGAAAACATAAATAAACACTGTGCAACTGTTTCAATTCTATATTCATTCCCCTTTGCCCATGCTCGGGCTCTAACCCTGGGCCCTGCACACACGCCAGGCAAGTGCCCTACCACTGAGCTCCACCCCCAGGCCCACAGTCCTCATTTCTTAACAGAGTCTCTGCCTCAGTTAACAGTCTGAATAATACAATTCCTCACAGAAGTCCATGGCCTCATTTTAATTAATAAATTATGAGAAAATATTCTAATTAATTAGTAATAAATACTCCCTAAGGACAGAAGTTCAAATTCTGTTTACTAAAGAAATATTTGCATATGTATGTCAAGTGCATCTAAGAAAGTCTACCTTCATATCCCTTGAGATTATTTTAATACTAACCACATCTGTCAATATCAGGATGACCACTGGGAACTCTGAACACAGAACTGTAGAAGAGAGGCAAGCTATGGCTTCAGTGACACTTTTTTCGGGAGGTGGTACTGAGGGTTGATCCCAGGGCTTTTGCACTGAGCTATACCCTCTGCTCATTTTTAGTTTTGATATGAGATGATGTTTCACCAAGTCATTAAGTTGCCCGGGCTGGGCTTGTGATCCTTCTGCCTCAGCCTCCCAGAGAGCTGGTACCACAGGCCTGGGCTCCTGGGCCTGGCTAAGTAATACATTTTTACAATTCATATACCATCTAAGTTCCAGGACTTTCTCAAGTGAACACACAAATAAACTTCATGTTAATAAACCCTTAATGTAGTCTTCTCTGTAGTAGTTCTCCTTTAAATGTGGGTAAGTAGGTTATTAAGAAGGTAAGATGACAGTCTAAATTATCATCCCATTTACTAGGAATCATTTATATTTCACGTAGCACTAGACGTGTCTTCTCTGAGCTTGGGAAAAGAAGAACCACAATGGAGATCAAAGCACACACTGACACACCTGCGAAGCGCATTCCACACACCGATGAGAGGCCCTGCTTGCTGGAGAGCTAGGAGATCATTCTCAAGAGACAACCTTCTTCACATTCTGCCCTGCTCGATAATGTTGTAAGCCTGCTTACTTGGGCCAACTCTGGACAAAACTATGATGGAAACTGGGACCACATCCTATATCCTCGTACTCTGGGAGGCTGAGACAGAAGGATCCCAAGTTCGGGCCCAGCTTCAGCAAGTTAGGGATTCAGTGAGTCCCCATCTCACAATCAAAAATAAAAATGTTTCCCTCTTCTTTGCTTACTTTTATTTCAGTCCCTGTTACTCTATTCCTTTTACCTCAAAGAAATCCAGGATTCTTTTTGGTCCTTTAGCTACAGATAGTAAATTTGGACATCTACCTCTGGCCAAAGTATTGACTATCATATATCTCCCAGATATCTACTTCTGAGACTACAGCTCCAGTCATCACGAAAGCAATTTATATAGTGATGGTGACTAAATATGGCAGATTAGCAAATACAGGTAGACATTTCCTTCTGAAATAAACAATTGGTGACTGTCAACTGAATTGGGAGAGAGGGACACTAGACAGAAATCATCTGAGGCAGGCATGTCACCCATGCATGAGTACATACACACCCTGTCCCACTGATGACCACAGCCTTGAGAAGCCACTGCCACTGATGGAGGGAGGGAGGAAGGGTGGGGAGAAACACCATTCTATAGAGTGAAGGGAATATGCACCCCGTAACTATTAGATGTTCAGTATTAGTAACTGCACTTCCAGTAAATGTCCTTGTAAAAGCACATATGCACAATAGCCTTCTCTGCTTAAAGGATCACCTGTTATAACTCTTATGTAGGGCTTTCAGGAACCAAGGAAGAACCAGTGGGAAAGGCAAAACTGGATCACAAACAATTTCAAGGAATTTCCTACTCCTTCATCTGAACCCAGTGACTATGAATTATTTTTTAAATAAAACTGTGTATGGAGCCTAGAGCCTTCATATTAAGCTGCATATCCAGTCCATCTTTTACTTTTCATTTTGAGACAGGTTGTCACCAAGTTGCTAAATGGACCCGCCTGAACTCAAGCTGGCAATCTCCTGCCTCAGCCTCGCAAAATGTTGGGATTACAGACCTGCACTACTAGATCTAGTGGGGATGTTTTTAAGAACTTGACACACACTTGGAAAAAAAAATTAATTCCTTTCTCCCATCTATAGATGATCAGTTCATCTTCACCTTGTACATTTCAACATGGATGTCACCTCCTCAGGAAACCAGTCCCCATGGCCACCCCAATTAGCCCAATATTCACTCCCTTGTTTCTTTGGCAATACTAACAAAACTGAGCATCATTTCATTCATATCTTCTCACCTGCAGTTCAGTTTCCCTTCCACCACAGAACACCACAGCAAGCCAGGCCTGGCCTATGTCTGAAACACGGGCACTCGAGAACATCTGTGCGAACAACCGAGGAAGGCAGGATGTTAACTTTCAGCACAGCAATCAAGGAGTAAGAGTAAGACTAAGAAGTCCAATAAGAACAAAATAGGGAGCTGCTATAAATGAGAAACACTAGGAAAGAGCTAAGAGCTGCTAGTCACCCTGGTGTCAAGGTTAGGTGTGACACTGGGATAAACGCAAAGAGGAAAAGCCAACAGGTCAGAAAGACAGTTAGAAGGAAAGCGCTCAAGAATTAGTTAGTCTTAGCACACCCAGCCTGGGACGCCCGACAACGGGAGGCAATGGAGTCACTGAGTAAAGAATGACATTACATCCATCTGGAAGGCATAATTTTGGTTGTATGAAACAAAGTCTGACTCTGTAGTCCAGGCTGGTCCTGAACTCACTATGGAGCCCATGGCGGCCTCAAACTCACGGCAATCCTCCTGCTTCAGTTTCTCAAGTGCTGGGATTACAGGCATGTGCCACCAGGGCTTGGTTTATGTTGGTGCTGGGGAATAGAACCCAGGAATTTGCTAGGCAAGCACTCAGCTGGCTAGCTACGCCCTCAGCCCCTGTGCTATGGTTTGGATCTTGAGAGTCTCACAGAAGCCTCGTGTATCTGGAATTGTGTGTTACTGAGACGTAGGGCTTAGCCAAAAAGTACAGATGCTTGGGGGTCAGCCTGGAAAGACTGTCAACTTGTGGCCATTAGGGGTGCCCAGGGAAAAGCGTTCAGCTGTGTGTTGTTGACTTGTGCTCCACGAAGTGAGGGAGGGGCACCCACATGTGAGTGTAGCGGGCGTCACTGGCAGCTGGAAGTAGTTAAAGGAAGGAAGGAGAGACCTTCGCAAACTGTGAGCTAAATAAATAGATCTTCCCTCCTTTAAATTGTGGGTGTTGGGAGTTCTGTCACAGCAAGGAATAAGTAATGAAGATACCCTGGAAGGCATAATTTAAGATGCCTCAATTCTCCTCTGCAGATAATCTCATACACTACTTAAAGAACCAAATGAAGCTGGACCCAGTGGCACAAGCCTGTGATCCTAGGACTGTGAGAGGCTGAGACAGGAGGACTGCAGGTTCTAGCCCAGCTGGGGCAATTCAGCAAGACCCCCGTCTTAAAATTTAAAAAGGCCTGAGGATATAGCTCAGGGTTAATGTCTTGCATTCCACTCCCAGCACAAGAGAGACAGAAAGAAAAAAAGGGGGGAGGGGAGGGAGAGAGGGAGGGAGAAGGAGAGGGAGAGAGAGAGGGAGAGGGAGAGAGAGAGAGAGAGAGAGAGAGAGAGAGAGAGAGAGAGAGAGAGAAAGAGCACAAAATGAGGTTACTAACAGTGAGGCCCTGATGCTCTGTGTCAGCTTCATTCACTTTGCTACCCATCACAGACCCACATATCTGTGACCACCTTTCTTCAGATGGCCAATGAAAGTGTGTTTGTTTTTGCCTAGGGATCAAGCCCAGGACCTTCCCAGTGAGATACATCCATTTCCGATTTTTGGTTTGGAGACAGAGTCTTGCTAAGTCATTAACTTGTCCATGCTGGGCTCATATTTGGGATTCTCCTGCCTCAGCCTCACCCAATGCTGGGATTACACACTGATGCTACTGGGCCTAGTATAAAAGGCAAACACACTGCAGCGTACCTCACCTCTTCCATGCAACCCTTTGTCCCCTTGTTTTAGTGACTCCTGACTCAAAAACTCCCCGATAGTTCTTTCTCTTTACGCCTCTCCTGGGAACCTGGTATTCTCCAGTGTTCTTTTCAAAGACTTCCTTCTTTTCATATATTTTCCTCCTGGATTTTAGCTATCATTTGGTGACTACAAGTCTAGATTTGCAGCAGACACACCTCTAGTCCACAAACCTGCAAGCCCTACTGAATATTTCAGCAATCATACACTAAATAAACATGATAGTTGATATTTCAAAGTAAACTCATTATCTTCTCTTGATGCATTACTCTCCAGCGGGTGATGGCATCCAGTTGGCTAAATCCCAATCTAGGACTTTTCTAGCACATTCAAAGCCCTGGGTTCAGCACACAGTACCTCAAAAATAAGTCACAACCCAGGGCCACCCTGGACACTACTTGCTCCCCCTGTCCTGGCTCCAAATCAGACTGTCACTAGAGCCCTTTGGTCCTACATACTTGGTAGCTCTGCAGCAGTTATGTCTGATGTGAGGCAATACCAGGCATGTTGGCTTTCCAGCCGTAGTGGGTTTTTTATTTCTTGAGTGTACAGAAATTATCTTAGGCCACATTTAAGGTATATAGTTGATGATTTACATAATAGAATTTCCTTTTAAATGTTTTATTATAACATTAAAGAAAAAATAAGGACCAAAAAAAAGGAAAGAAAGAAAGAACTGAGTGCCTCAAGTTTAGCATGACTGCTGCACAGCCTACAAGGTCTCCTTTTTCTTTCTCAGGGAGACTTTAGCTCACCAGATCCCATGTTACCAACCAAGAAAAATCTACTAGAATGGAAAAACACTAGTTCTAGCCAACTATCACAAAATCATAAGAAACTTACCAAAGTCTCTATACCTTACTATCATCTCACAAAACTTAATACATAGTAGATAAAAGTTTAAATAAAATAATAAAAAGTAGTATGACTAGGAATTTGTGTAATAAGGAAGTACTATTAAACATGACATATATGAAAAAGTTTCAATCGCATTTTCTAAAGGCAGTATTAAAATCATAATTTATAAAATAATCATGATCATAAAACCTTAAGTTGAATCTCAGTGCGGTGGCACAGGGCCTATCAACCCAACACTTTGAAAGATTGCGCAGGAGTATCCCAAGTGCAGACCCAGCTTGGAAGACCTTAGGAAGAGGCATTGTCTCAAAAATAAAAATAAAAAGGCTAAGGACATAGCTCAGTCAAAGAGGCTGGGTTCAAGTCCTAGTACCAGAAAGGGGAAAAAAAAGTATTTGGATGAATTTATTTCAAAGCTTCTAAACTGTTTTCATCAGATAATGCTTATTAGGGTTATACAACTGCCAATTCGTACTACCCATGCCAAGGAGTAGGCTGCAGGCTCCGTAAGTGGATAGATACGTGGGCAAAACTCAGACAAAGCTCATTGTAAATAATGCACCCTCTTCCCTGGTTGCTCTCAAAAATCCTTAATGAAGAGGTAAAATGCACAACAAGTAGTTTTAATTTTATACATCATCACAGTGGTGGCTCATTCTCTCTTACGGAAATCAGTTACTAGTGATAAAGGTGAAAGGCAGGCAGTAAGGAAGGCCAAAACTCAGGTCACGTTGAAAAGCAGCATGTAACTGACAGCTGGCAGCACTCACACTTAATAAATGTGAAATCACTGTGACTCCTGCGAGTTACCACAGAGAAGCAGGGGTGAAAAGTCTCAGCCAGACCAGGCTGTATCTAAGGGAAGAATCAACCCCAGGACCAAGAAGGTATAGAGCCGTGACGGTGTGAGCCAAGTCATCACTAAACTCATTTTCCATAGAAGAACTCATGCTCCTCCACATATCCAATGTACACAAACATGGGGAAGGCAGACGTGAAGCCTCTCACCCCGACTCAGCCTTCCGGGAAGCTGAGGCAGAACTGCAACTTCAACCTTGCCTGGGTAATCTAGTTGATGACTTAGCAATGTCTTGTCTCAAAAGAAAATATAAACTAGGCCCAGTGACACAAGCCTGTGATTTCAGAATTCTAGGAGGCTGAAGGGGAAGATCACAATTTTGAGCTCAGCCTGGACAACTTAGTCACTCTGCGAGAACCTTTCTCAAAAACCTTTCATTTTCTCAAAAAAAAAAAAAAAAAAAAAAAAAAAAAGGGGGGGGGGGGGGGGGGGGGGGGGGGTTAGCTTAGTATACAGACCCTCGGTTCTATCCTCTGGATCACTAAACAAACAAACAAAATAAAAGCACAGAAAAGACTGCTCACATTTAGGTAGAACAAGTAATACTACCATTGTCCCATCACCACTACGACTTCACTAACCATTTACGAAAGGCCAACATACATGAACATTCTCCATAATTTTATTTAATATTTAAGGGAATCAAACAAGAAAACTAAAGCACAATGATAAAGTAAGGGTAGAGAACATGAGGACGTCACACTAGTCCTGTTAAGGGGGCAATGCCCACATTTCTCCAATACCCTTCCTCTCATGACCTTGCTGGTTCAAGTAAAAATACGAGAGGGCCATTTAATGCCATCATGGAAGCTACATTAAATACAGGATGGTTGAAAAATGGCAAATACTTACATTTAAAAATCAAAAAAAAAAAACTTATTACATAAAAGACTTGTTGCCAAGAACAATGGGATAAACATGTTCAAAGTGAGGGGGAGTATTTTGAGTATTTTTTTTTTTAAATACAGGATCTTGCTCTGAAGTCCAGGCTGGTCCTGAACTTACTATGTAGTCCAAGCTGGCCTCAAACTCACAGCAGCCTCAGCCAGCCCAGAGCTGGTATTATACACATGCACCACCACTCCCAGCTTACGTGGTGCTGGAGAACCCACTCAGGGCCTTGCACTTGCTAGGCTACAGCTCTAACCACTGTGCTAGTCCCTCACCCCCTATTTTGAGTAGCTGGAGGGAGATTAATGGCAATTTGTCCTTTGCTGTAATCAACTTTTTTATTAGTGGGTTGGAGGAATAGCCAGCAAAGAAGGCACTAGCAAGCTCAAGGCCCTGAGTTCAATTCCCCAGCAACACATAAACTGGGCATGGTGGCACAAGCTTGCAATTCCAGCCCTTGGGAGACAGGAGGGTTGCCATGAGTCCAAGGCCAGCCTGGGCTACACAGTGTGTTCAGGACCAGCCTGGACTATAGGTAAGATCTTGTCTCAAGAAAATAATTATTTTTATTTCAATATGCAACATATTTTTAACCATACCTCACTGATCAACTGAGCAATTTCTGTCAAATATATATATATATATGTATATATATGTATATATATATATGTATATATATGTATATATGTACACACACACACACACACACACACACACACACACACATGGTGTATCCCTATGCACTGCTGATTCTGTGGAACTTTTGACTCTTCTTCAGTGTCAAAATCATCATGAGAGATAAATGTTTTGTTTGTTTGTTTGAGACAGGGTCTTGCTCTGCAGCCCAGGCTGGTCCTGACCTCACTATGGAGCCAGGCTAGCCTTGGACTCTTGGCAATTCTCCTGCCGCAAGCTCCCAAGTGCTGGGATTACAGGCCTGCACCACAACGCCCAGTTTACGTACGGTTGGAAAATCGGGCAGAGAGCCTTGCACTTACTAGGCAACTGCTTTAACCACTGTGGCATTCTTTTAGCCCAGAGAGATAAATGTTTTGAATCCATTCAGTTTATTGAGGCAGCCACAACATCACAATAAAAGATACTCATGAAAGAGGTTTTTCAAATCTGCTTCAGAAAAAGCTAAGAATAGTGGAATGACCCTACCCAAAGTGGAGTGTTCTGAGACTAGTGCTAATATGTATCTTATTGTAATAATTTTCTTATTTAAACATTTTTTACTCTATTGAAGATACTGCAAAAAGCTAGGCCCTACATATTAGGGCATTTGAAAGAAAGGGGAAAGATAGTCATAGCAGATATAAGCAAAGTTCTGATAACTAATCCATAAATGCTATCTCAAGAATCACAGAAAATAAAATATAAAATACAAAGGGGAAAAATATATGTATTGAGACAAGGTATAGCTCTATAGCTCAGGCTGGTGCTAAACTCACTATTCAACAGGAAAAATATAAGAATTAGTTATGCCAGGCTATTCAAAACCAGAGTATAATTACAATGGAATTTCAAGGTTTTGATAACAAGATTAAAGTTATCACTGATCTATTTTCCATTTTCTCAAAACTGTCTGCTCACCATTGATACATACAGTTTTACTTTTTCCACTTCAATTTATTTAAGTTTTCCTTTCTCTTTTTTTTTTTTTATTTTGAGATAGGGTCTTGGTTTGTTGCCCAGGGTGGTCCTGAACTCAATAATGTAGCCCAGGCTGGGCTTGGACTCAGGACAATTCACCTGCTTCAGTCTCCAGAGTCCTGGGATTACAGGCATGCGCAACCACACCCAGATTTATGTGGTGTTACAGAATTGAATTCAGTGCCTTGCGCTTGCAAGGCAAGCACTCTAACAGGTGTGCTATTCCTCCAGCTCAACACTTCAATTTCTATTTGAAGATGTCATTCGTCACCCAAGCTACCATCTCATACTTACAACTGTCCACAGGATTACTCCTAGTATTCCAAGAGGAAAATATCCAACCTATGGGCAAGATCATTTGTTCCATGAAACCTCCTGCTGCCGTTATTCCCACTAAGGCGCTAACCGTTCCTCACAGTTACTCAGGTTCCAAATGGGAGCAGGGGCCTCACATCTGCTGAGGTCCCTCCCCGCAGTCTTCCAGTCATCCCATGTAAATCTAGACTCACTGTTTCTCATTATTCCTTCCTAACTAATCTTTCCTGTTTCCCAGTCTCCAGCTCAACCACAATTTCCCATTCACACACCCTACTGGACTTTAAATTCCTCAGTGCTGGGACTGTGTCCTTCTTCCTTTGAAACGCCTGCAGCACTTGAGCACAAAGCCCTTCCCAGAATCAGTACTTAAAGATTTTTACATGAAATTAAAGCCCACCTACGATTCAGCCACTACAACTCATTATCCTTTGAGAAGACACCTAGGTGGCCACTACTACTCAGTAATTTTGAAGTAAGGAAGCACCTTCATAGATGTCAAAAATTGAGGTGAGTTGAGAAATTCAGTCTAGTAATTAAACTGAGTGAGCTGTGCTGCACAGAAAGTCTACACCGCCACCTGTATCCTCCCAGAGGACACGCATACGTTCACTCATGCATCGGTTCACGTTTCTTCTTTCTCTTTCTCTTGAGACAGTCTTGCTCTGTAGTCCAGGCTAGTCCTGAACTCCCTATGCAGCCCAAGCTGGACCCAAACTCACACTAATCCTCCTACCTCAGCCCCCTGTGTGCTGGGATTACAGATGTACTCACTTTATGTGTTGCTGGTGGGTCAAAGCCAGGGCGTTGAGCTTGGCAGGCAAGCATTCTAACTGTGGAACTGGTCCTCCAGGCCCTGGAATACCATTTTGGATTGACACATAATGTCCTTATCCAAATACATAATTCACACAAATTTTAGTATTGCAGTGTGACTATTATTTTTCTTGTAGCAAATGTCTGTTTCATGACAACTATCCAAAATGCTTCTGAACAATACTACAGTATAGTCATCAGGACCCCAACAAGGCATACCAGCCTTGAATAGCAGTCAACACTGTTTAGGCGCAAAGACTCAGCCTGCCATCCTAATAACCAGTAAAACAAACAAACGAGTTGGGGAGAATGCCAATGGCAGTAAGCTACCTATCTACAAAATGCATGGGACAACAAAAATAGGTGTGACCATGAAGTGCACCGTGGCCTGGAGAATGCCATGCTGCCCAAGCACCTGATGCCGTGACATCACACTGGGAAAAAACGAGAGCGCATGGACCTGAAGTGCTGCAGGGTACGGCAGGCCCTGCAAGGTACCTGCCATGGCAGATCTGCTGGGGACAAGTTCACCCAGCAGTCTACAGAGACAGACACCTGATCTCCTTTCACTGCCCCTTTTGCCTCTGAATCTAATCCCTACATGCTTCTCCACGCTCACACCTGCCTAACCCAGGCATGCTGACCTCCTTCCTCAAACAAGCCATGCCTCGCTCCAGCCTAAGGGACACCCCCAGGCTTAAGAATTCTCCTCACACTGCAGCATTTTCAAAATAATTTCCTAATACAGCCCAGAACTCACCAGTACGTTTATGTTTATCATGTTTGTTCCTGTCTTCCCTCACGTCATCCCACATATACTAGAATCTAAGTTCTAGGAGAGTTCATGTTGTTTTATTCCTTCACTCACCCCAAGTGGTTATAAAAAGATGATGTATTAAAGGCTCAACAAATAATAAGGAAAGTATGAACAGAGAGCCACCATAATTGAGTTACAAGTATTTTTCTGAAAACTTTATCACTCCTATCATGTATCAAAACAAAACAAAACAAACAAATAAACAAAAAACCACTGGCATACCAGACCCTTAAAAAAGGAACAAAAGGCAAGAGTCCTTGACCTCAATCAATTGCTTCAATCCGGCCTCCGAAGTTATCTCAGGACAAAGGATGCCACGCCCACCTAAAGTGCTTGCCACTTCCTCCAACATCTGCTGCACAGCTGCCTGAGCTGCACAAGTTCACAATGGAAAGGAAACACAAGGAGCTGAGAGCTGAGCAGATAAGCAGTCCTTTAGGAAAAGTTGCTACGTAATTCTTTTAAGATGGTAGGATGGGGGTGTAGCTCAGTCACAGCACACAAGCCTGGCAAGGGAGAGGGTCTGGGGTTCAATCTTCAGTACCCCATCGGGGAAGAGACCCCAACTGCAAAGACTGTCCAGAGGAACCAAATAAGGGAGGGTATACTCTATGCGTATTCAATACGTGCTGTTTAAAAAAAATGATACCAAATATTTAGCTCACCAAATGAACCAATGCAAATGATCTAGTTTCAATAAACAACTTTAAATGTGAACATTTACAATGAATATTGATTGCTTAAATGATCACGCAATATGGTTTTTCAGACTTTCATGGACTCCAGCTTTCCTCAAAATTTATGAGGTATCAGTCAGTGACTTCTAGGCCCATATGCTGTTTCCATCTCTCTCTCTCACACTCTCTCTCTCTCTCTCTCTCTCTCTCTCTCTCTCTCTCTCTCTCTCTCTCTTTCTTTTGAGACAGAGTCTTGCTCTGTAGCAAAGGATAATAAGAAATCCACTATGTACCCAGGCTGGCCTCAGACTCACAGCAATCCTCCTGCCTCAGCCCCCCAAGTGCTAGGCAGTGCTGGGATTATAGGCATGTGCCACCATGCCTGGCTCCCTTTCTGTCTTAAATGGAGAGAAAGAACGACGTTATCATGAAAACCTAGTTTGCAATATGACTTTGGAACAACTGGATCCTGCTATGCATCTCTAACCCTAACAATAGGACAGCCTCTGTTGTCAGGTCTGTTGTGGAAGAAAGAAAGGGAACAGGGAAGGCAGGAGAAAGGAAGACAGACAGACAGAACCAGACATGTGACAGCCAGGAAGTCTTCTGAATGTGACACACGCACATCACATAAGCAGACCCTATCCAGTATGTCTTTAAATATATCCAAAATGCACAAGTTCTGAGGGGGTGACAGAGAGCTGACGTTTTTCACTGTTAGAACCTAAAAAATAGGTGAGAGAAATTGGTCAAAATAAAGGCCACACTTGCCAAGTAACTGAAACCAAAAATAATTACAAATGGGATATTAATACAAGCTATGCTGATTGTCTATAACAGAAGAGAAATCTAGCTGTGTGATTTGCAATGTGATATCATTTAAACTGCAGCCCCCCCCCCCCCCCCCCAAAAAAAAAAAAAGTGAAAGGAAATACAGGTTAAAGCATCTATATTGCCTCTGGTCATTTGGGCCTTCTGTTTTCCTCTCCATGGGAAAACAAACACTGCCTATGTGTCTGTATTTGTGACATGCCTCAGAGGCTAACAACACCCATGAGTGCTGGACAGACAGTATCTGGGGAAGCCTACAATGGTTCACTAAGTTGGCAGGTAACTAATCCCACTGAATTGTCCTGAGACTCTGCCAACTTATCACTTCCCCAAGATGCTGCTAAGAATCCAACTCAACTAAGGACGATGGGACAAATCTTTGGTGCCAGCATCCAGCTGCTTTATTCTAAACAGGAGTACCCCCCCCCCCAATCTCCTATGCCTTTTCCAGCCCCTTGTTTTCTTACAATTCAGCAACCAGTGGGGTTTCTCTCACATAACACACAGATGTCAGCGGTCCTGTACAGTACTACTGGACATCAGAAAAACATTTCGAGAATCTCGTATGTGCTGACTCAGCTGGCCCGTTACCCACACTGCTTCCTCCTTCACATTCCTTAAGCATTATTTGTTTTCCTGAATATGGGGGTTGGGGGGACACACAAAAAGAAATATACTGACAAAAAAGAAAAAAAGTAGCCAAAAGCAAATGCATAAATCAACCAGCCAGGACCCTGGTAGCTCAGGTCTGTTATCCCGGCAGTTTATGAGTCTGAAGCAGGAGAATTCCATGTTTCAGCCCAGCCAAGGTAACTTAGCAAATTATTTATAAACAATAAAAAGGAACTGAGATTTTATAAAAGGAAGGTGAGGATAGATGTAGCACAGAGCGAAGGTCCTGTGTTCAATCCACAATACCACACACACAATAAAAGCAACAACACAAAGTCCAATAAATCCAACCTAGGTGCAACCTATGTGTTCAAAAAGTTATGCCTGAACCTATAATAATTTGAAAATTGTTTATTCAAACTCAACAACATCTGCCTCCACTTCATCCCATAATCCTTCTATGAAAGTCTGACAGGCTCCACGTTACCTCACAGACCAGGAGAACAGTTGAACAATTATTCCCTGCAATTAAGTACATAATTCATGCAAAAAGCTCCTAAGGAACTCCTTATTTTCTCCATCTGAGTGCACTAAGAATTTTTTGAAGGGCTTATAACTGATAACTATGCAACTAATTAATTATCAAAGTCACTCTTATAAATAAACATTTCATAATATTCTTCATAAAACTATAATTTCAATCCAATTCATAAAAGAGGTTGGCGTCACATGAAAAATGTTTTCAAGAAATAATTGCACTAACATCTACTACCTTAAATACTATAGTGCTAATTTTTTTTTAGAAAAAAATTTGTATTCAATGCGATGTTTTGGATTTTTTTTAAATTCTAGGTTGATTTACTGGGATGATATTACTATAGTTTTTTCTGTTTTATTTCTGGGTTTTTTGGTTTAAGGTAGGGTCTCATTAATAGACAAGGCTGGTGTAGAAGTCACTAGGCTGATGAGGCTGGCCTTGAACTCCTACTCCCCCTGCAGCAGACTCCCAATGCTAGAATTACAGGGGTATACCATCACACCATGTTTACCATATAATTGAGTTATTTTCCTTAGGTAATTCTAGAATTAAGACCAATAGACTGCAGGTGCAAAGCCCAACTACCACAGCAATATTTTTGCACTTTTTTTTAATTAAGAAAATAACAGCACCACAAGGAAATTTCCAATAAGAAACCGTCAACTGTTTATATATTCCTGGAGGCCATGTTTTATCAACAGTGTATCCATGATCAGGTACCTATCAGGAGCTGGGCATCGTGCTTTTAATGCATTATCTTATTTTATTAGCACAATACTGTGGCTATAGGTTTTAATTTTCCTTTTCAACAGATGAGAAGACATAAGCTAAAAGAGGTTAAGTAATTGTTCAAAGTCAAAAATTAAGCAAATGGCAAGGCTAGTATCTAAGAGGCATTTTTCTGGCTCTAAAATCCTTGCTAATACCAATTCCACAGGGCATTGCCATGGATTTAGGGCCATCTCAGTCCTCAACAATCAGTGTCCACATAGCAGCTCAAGTTATCCTTCTGAAGGGTGATTTAGATCATGTCATTTGCCAGCTTAACCCTTTGATGGCTTCCAGACACAGAGAGAATAAATCTCCAACTCATAGCAATGGACTGGCCCTTGAACTTGGCTCAGCTACACTGACCTAAGAAAATGTCAGTGTTATTGTCCCCGTGGTTTTTCACTTGCTGTTGTGGTTAGGATCTGGAGTGATGTTGGTGGATTGGGGTCTGGTCTGGAGGGGTGGATTGCAGTTAGGTTAGGATTAACGGTGTGTAGTGGCCACACCTGGATGCAGGAGGGAGTGGTTACTGGGCGGAACCTGAAAGGATACATAAGCTGCACCTGCCTTTCTGGAGGATGGGGACTAGTCTCAACTAGCCTCAGCTTATCTTCCTGTTTGTCTAGGGAAGGTACCTCCACCTCTCTCCCTGCCATGTACTTTGACTGTTGCCGGCCACCCCTGAATGGACTGTGACCTTCGAGACTGTGAGCTAAAATAAACCTTTCCTTTCCTAAGTTTGTGGGTGTCAGGTATTGAGTCACAGCAATGAAAAAGTAACTAAGACACTTGCTATTTCTCTACCACTAAGTCTTTCAATCACTTAGGTCCCAGCAATAATCTCACCTCCTTAAAAGTGGCCTCCTTGACAGCCCAATCAAAATGAGCTCCCACCCACCTATCTAAATCTCTCTCTCGCCTATTTTATCAATCGTTCCTATATACACCTGAAATGATCCTCTTCATTGATCTGTTTCTTTGTTTATTGTTTATATCCTCTCAATACAAACACAAGCACCTCAAGAGCAGGGACTCAAAGGCCACGCTTGCTCACAAGTCTTGCCCACCATTCACCCCTAAGCATCTGGAACAGTCTCAGACCCACAGTCTGAGCTCAACAAATGTTTGTTAAGTGGATGACTGCATGCTAGGTGCCACGGAGACAAATACACAGCTGGATGTAGGCCTGACACTCAGAAAGTGAACAACCGGTAAGGGGACAGTTGTCTCTGGTGGTTGTCTTCTTTACAAATGATTCCACAAGGCAGAATGATGTAACTACCATATGTGAAATAATAAAGTATCATGTGATTTCAAAAAGAGTGAAAAATTATAATAGTAAAAACTACTTACAATGTCATCAAGAAAATAAGGGCGGGAGGAGCTAAATTAATGGAGGAAGAGGACACGGACGGACACACACACACACACACACACACACTCTCTCTCTATTCCTCAGAGCGGAAATGCTCCTTTCAGACACGGCTTGGAAGATATAAACATCATTGAAATTCAAAAGCAGTTCTGAAACAGAGGATGCCTCAATTGGTATGCAAGGGATGTGTCCTCCCCCTGAATACATTATGAACTTGCAGCATGCTAATATGCCATGCTATCATAAGCACCAGATGGGGCAGTAGGCAGTACATGTCCCATCAAACCTCAAGAAGATGTATTAATGTTCATGATCTTTAAAAAAAAAATCCTTTGCCTGCATCCCTAGACTTCACATTTCATAGCATTCATTCACTTCCTCTCAAAGCACAGTCCTCCAGGGCTGCTCCACTTCAGCAGATGGTGCCAGGAATCATTCCAATCTATTTTATCACAGGAGGCAAAGGCCACAAAGCGTGTCAGACTACGCTTACTGAAGGCCTACCCAGCACAAAAGAGAACAACAGAAGATTCAGGAGACACAGGAAATAAATCTTCTTGAGGCACTACTGAGCAAACACTTTTTAAATATGCCGAACACTTATTTATGTTGAAGAGAGATAAAACTTCTGTATGTCTAAATTTTAAGATGACTTGATTTTACTGTGCAACTGAGGCTTGCCTCAATATTCTCTAAAGAGAAATAGGTAAACCCATAAAATTATGAATTACAAGAAGGCGGCCTCAATATGAGACAAGGGCAGACAGAATACATGGAACCTGTGTGTTCTTAGACATGGGTGTTTAGAAGTAACCATCAGAACAAATGAGCATTCTAGTGTCTGGGCTAAAGTGAGCTTCTCGCTACCATCTCAGTCAATTCAGCTAGGTGGGCATTTTAATATGCCAATAGAAACTAAGTCTCTGAGCAAATATATTAATCATAATTTTTCAAGTTTTATTTTTAATATGATACTTAAATTGACTTCTATCCATTTAGGACTTAAATTGGTTTATTTACAACCAAAGAAGGGCATCTCTCAGGAATAGTGAGAAGATTAAAAAAATTAAAAGTTGCAATCATGGTTGAATATGCAAAAGACTGCTGGGTCCACCCAAGAATCTGTGATTTCAGTAAGAGTGGGGTGCAGCACAGTGTCTATATTTCCCACAAATCCCCAGGTGACCCTGATGCTATTGTTGTCCACGCAGTCCACTTTAAGGACTTACTAACACATTTCCAAAGTGATCAAGTAACCCTGCAAACGTCTTCAATCTGTGCAGAATATTAGCAGCATCTCTGTACTAATCTACATAGTTGGGAAAGTTAGTTAACCTTCCAAGAATTTTTGAGATGTGTGAATGAAGAGAACCACTTAGGAAAGCCTTGTCAAGCTAGCAAGATTATTTTCTCAAGGTGTGCTACATCATATTCGGTGAAATTCCACAGTTTTATGGTATGCCTTTCAAAGGATCTAATGTAAATGTTGAAGCAAATATAAAAGGGCAAAAATATTTAAAGAATGTATTAAAACAAGAAATCACAGTGGGTTTTTTGAGAAAACATATATGTCATGCACTGAATGAATTATCCTAGCAGTTTCTCTAGATACTTTAGTATTCCTAACATACCCATCTATGATTCCTGATACAAGAAACTGCTGGCTGAATTTCTTGTGCAACTAAAAAGATAAAAATATTTTTAATATTTGTCTTCCATGAAAATCTCATTCAATATGCCTTATGAAGACTGAAAATTTATATCCATATTCCAGTTTAGGCGACAAGGAGAGAAAGATGGTCAGATGACTTGAAAATTGTCAAGGAGAAGGGGAGAGCATTTCCCAAAATATTGCATAAGATTGCCTGTCTTCTCAAATTTTTGTCATTTCTTTATGGTGAAAACATTCAAGATGCTTTGTTCTAGATTTTAGAAAACATACCATGCATTATTATTAGCCAGAGGCACCCTATTCGGCAGAAGTACACCAGAACTTCTTCCTCCTATCTACCTGCACATCAGAGCACCATCAATCAACTTCTCAACTCTCCCACTCATGCCAGTTGTCACATACTGCACTTTACCTCTAATAAATATAATCATCATAAATTATCATATTATGAATGCAGTATAATATACAACTAGCCATGAGTTATACCATAAGGACAAAAAGCAAATGGGATCTTTTTCCACATATCTGAAAGAAAATGGTTGATTCATAAGTACCATTTGCCAAAGTATTTTTATTGGAGTCACTCCTTAATTATTTTCCTTTGTTAATTATCATTCTTTGTGTATTGTTTGTTCTCCTTGAAATCTCTGGAGCCCAGTCAATCTCATTCGCTACTCACTCAGTAAACAAACATTTGCTGACTGCCTACTGGATGCCAGGCTCACAGGTAGCCTGGAATGAAATCATTCAAACTAGAAAATTAAGGTCTTTATGTATGTGGACGTTTTATCAAGGAGAGTTGATGATGTTTAAAATGTCTATTTCAAACTGTGAAGAAAGAGTCTGTATCGTGGGCTAACACAGACCTTAAATAAAAGGCTAGACAAAATCTCCCTCTCTCATAACATCACCAACCCAGAAAGGAAAGGCAGCAAAAAAGCAAAGGCCTCTGAGTGACCTACATTGATGTCACAAAGGGAAACTGCCATTTATTAATACCTGGGGGTTGGATGGAAGGAAAAGGATGAGTTTTTTAGACTGTCAGTTAAACATGTTATTTATTATCTATGTCATCTTTCTAAGTTTGACTTTTGAATTTCCAAGTTAGTAGATTACTGAAATGGGAAAAGGGTAGGCTTAAAAATAGAGAAGGGGTGGGCAGTTGACAAAAAAAGACAGACAATCCCATCAAGCAGAGGCAAAATGCAGAAAATCCCTTCCATGTAGAGAAAATTCACCAAACACAATAGCTCAATACTGTTTTCTTCAAGGTCAAACACTGTACCCTATCATTACATCCAGAAAGCATCACTATCTGCCTATAATAATCCATTCCTTGCATGTAAACATGGGTCTCATGGGGCACACAGCCATCATAATTACCATCAACTTATGAGGTAAGCAAGGCAAAATGATTATTCCTATAGCAGGACAAAGAGTAAAGCTCAGGCTTTAAATGTTAAAAATGACTTGTTCATGGTCACATCACTAACAAGTGACATTCTTGATGCTCTTGTGTTTTTAATAGACAATCACATAAAATGCAGCACAGTAAGTGTTCATAGTCTAAACCCAACTCACAAAGTCAAAAATAAAATGCTCTATACCATCCTACCAGGAGAAGGGAGTAGGAATGCCACAACCATTCAGCATTTTCAATTAATAACAGCAAAAGTTTTAAGCAAGTAAACAAAACTTGGAGTTTAAAGAAATAATCTCTCTAGAAAACACCACAAAGCAGTGCAATTCTCTAAGAAGCTTTAGTAAAAGGTTAATTAGCACTGAGATAATAACAAAACATTTTATACCCAGAACACATGATCAAAATACAGGAAATATGAAAAAAGACATTTTCAATGTAGCAAATAATCAATTAAAATAGCAATAAGAGGGCACTCTTTCTCTCAAAGGCATCGTTTAGGAAGACTGAGTAAGAAAGACTGTGAGAGCTGGAGCTCACCTACATTAACCAATTTTTTTTTGAGTCCTTTCATGCTTGACAAGTGAACACTGGTACATGGAGATTGCCAGGGCAGATAATAAGGGTTGTGTCCCTGATTTCTATGACTCTACATCTTATAGGCCAACAAGTTAGAAAATTTTTGGAAAATTAACAAGAATATGAACACTGGATATAAAGTCTAGTAAATGTTTTCCAAAGATAAATATCTTAACTTTGATCCCCTTCACATTTTTAGTGGTTGTGTCACTAGTGAATATAGAGCTTCAGATCCAACCGCAGCAAACACTGTCCACCTGCAAGGAAGTGCAGAATCAGTCTTTCTTCTTCCAGCCTTACCCCTGTCCATATACACATCAAGCATTTCAAATTGAATAGATAAATCTGAATTATCTCAAGAACATTAGATTTCATATTTCCCCTCCAAGTAACAGAGAATCATTACAACAAACCAGTTCCAAGGAAGGCAATGAGGTGGTATCTTGAAAAGTTCAAGTGTAAAAAAAATGATTTGCTCAGCATCCTAGCAATTTTCTTTCTGAGGTTCCAAATAATTTAGTACTCAAATCAAAACCATCCAAAATTATTACGAGTGCTGTTTATTTTACTTAACTCCTCCAGACTCTTGTTGATGCCATAAGCACAGTGTAAAGACAACCTCATGCTCTCCCTTCCTCCAAGAGAACATTCTGCCTATCCAACTGTGTAGATCTTCAAGCCAAACTCTTCACAAATCATACGTACTCTCAGAGTTATTATTTTATTACTTTCCTTTATGATCATCAAGGATTCTACACAACCCTTTTAAACTACTTGGAATTAACAGAATCATTATAATAAAGCAAATCAGGCAATACTCAACACTGAGACTTTTAAGGGAAATGTGAAGACAGAATACAGCCATCTTGAGAAAGCACCCTACAATTTTAAACCCATTTTTTTTTTTTGTAGGAGGATGCTAACAGTGGAGAAGACCCCTGCATTCTTCAGTGCACTCACTCTTAGAGCATGTGCACTCTGCCAACCCACCTAGAGGCTGCCAGGGCAGAACCATGGGTAACTAGCACTCTCACTATCAAGAAACCTGACTTAAGGAAAAACATAATTTTTAATGATTTTGTCTGCTAGTGTGTTGAATGTCCCATTTGCTTTCTCAGTTTCTACTAAGCCAACACAGAGGTATATATCTGAGCTTCTGGGCTTCTGATCAAGAGAAGATAGCCAGGATTATCACATTCCAGGAGTCAGAAAAGGGGAAGCCCTCCTCAGGCAGTGCATGTATAACCTCTACTAGGCTTTTAAAATAAAGATATGGCTGGGTGTGGTGGCGCACATCTATAATCCCAGCACTTGGGAGGCTGAGGGAGGACTGCTGTGAGTCCAAGGCCAGCATAGGCTACACAGTGAGTTCCAGAGTAGCCTGGAATACAGAGTGAGACCCTATGTCAAGAAATAATAAAAGAAAAGAGAAAAGGAAAGGAAAGAAACTAATCCCCGATGCCTAGTAATTATTGATGCCTATCTATACCCACTGTCACACACAGAAATTAAAATTTCTTGATGGTACATGCCTGTAATTTCAGTACCCTAAGTGTCTGAGCAGATGAATCATCTGCCTAGCCTGGGCAATTTAGCAAAGCCTTGTCTCGTAATTTTAAAATAACAAGGGCTGGGGATGTGGCTCAGCTCGGTGTAAAGGTACTGGGTTCAATTCCCAGAACCACCAAAAACAAAACAAAACAAAACAAAGCACCTTAGTACAAAAGTGAAAAACTACCCATTCTGGAGCAAGCAGAAGACAGAAAGGGTAATAAGCATTCGAGATTGTTCCATTGCCGACCCATGCGCCTGGGTCCCTGATGTCTAATCTATGCAGGCCTCTCAAATCCTGCCTGGAACAAGGAACTACAAATCCCATGAGCCCTCTCAGGAGAATACAACTACACAGAAGAAGCAACACCCTACCCTGCTTTATCCAAGACTATTTTGATGATTAAAAACCCAATACCTTTCTGCCTTTCTCAGCAAAGAGAACAATCTAACTTCCTTGCCACTAGACTTCAAATTCACGCATTCCTCTTTAAGTGTTCCATGCAGTGTCCATTACAAAAGGTCCTCCCAACCAGCAACAATTTATCTCCTGCCTCTCAGAAAGGAAAAAGAAAAAAGAAAAGGCATCCAAAGTCAGCAGACAGATGAGAGAATCCCATCTCTGCCATTTAACTTTATCTACATGTCCTTGGGCAAAGTGCTTCATTTACCTGATTTTCTAGTTTCAAATAGATCACGCAGGGACAGAAATGACTTATGAGGAGCTGTGGTGAAAATTACAAAGTGTACACTGAACAGCAAATAAACCAATAAATAAATGTTCTATATGATACCTAGCCCAGGGCCTGGTGATAGAGAGACGTTCAGTAAAAGGCTGCTCTTGGTACGTCATCCGAGATTTATTCTGTTCAGAGATGGCAGTTATATATTCCCTTTGAGGTTAAGAGGATTTCCTGACTCCTTTGATTGGAATTCTATGGGTTGAAAAACATAATTAAGCCAGGCATTCTCAGAAAGTATATTCCCATCAATATTAATTAACGCAAACAGCTGTTTGAGAAGGCCAGCCTGATAAACCTGCATCTTGGTCAGGTGTGAAATCCTATTGTTCTGAAGTTATGAGTCATTTACGTTAATGACTTACTCCATGAAGTACTATGGAATTGCAACCATATACAAAGAAATTGCTTTTAAGGAAAACTATATTCACTGTCACGCACAGAAATTATAATTTAATAAAACAAAACGAATGTCCCACTCTTAGCACAACAGCAACAAACCGAAAGGTGTTAAAGTTATACTGAGATCCAATCTGGAGCAAGTAGTTTGTTTTGTTTTGTTGTTTTGTTTTGTTTTGTTTTGTTTTGTTTGAGGCAGAGTCTGGCTCTATAGTCTTGGCTGGTCCTGAACTCAGGATAGAGCCCAGGCTAGCTTCAAAATCACAGCAATCTTCCTGTCTCAGCCTCCCAAGTGCTGGGATTACAGCCCTGAGCCACCTCCTGGCACGTTTCTATTGGTGATGAAAAATCAAATCGAGAGCCTTGCACATGCCAGGCAAGCACTTTATCCACTGAGCTATGCCTCCAGCTCAAAAGCATTCCTAGTATGCATTGAAATGGCTCACTGCTCACCTCTCCTCCCCGCGTCCCTGACCCCTGATCTAGGTAGGCACCACTGGGTTGCTTTACCAACTTGTCATATCTAGGGCCTGCTTATTTCTTTACATGAAACATGGAGCTGCACACTCCTTGAGCATATAAGGCAGTCGCATACTCACCCGATACCTGGCATATTTTGAGCAGCTTGCAAATGTCCACAACCTGAACTTTTGGTTGTCATAGCATACATTTTTTTCTACTCAAGGGTCTAGTCATTCACCACATTTAGTAGTTATCTAATTTCCAAGCCATTATAAAATAAATGTTATGGGTCTAGAGATCTGGTTAGAATCTTCTCTCATACAGCTCTATAATCTTGAAGTAGGTAGGAAGAAAACACAATGAGTTCAATTCAGAACTGAAGGTGAATGACAATAAAATAAGAGCAAAACTGATGTTAACAGGATTTCATGTAAATCTGAGATCTAGAAACAGCACAGTCTATAGAGAGAGTAGACTGGGGAGATTGTACCCTAATAAACTACTTCAACAAGTTTCTTAATCACTATAAGCCTCAGTTTCTACATCTGTGAATTGAAGATGCTTACAAGATAAACTTACTACCTCTAAAACATACTTTTATTTTATTGATTCAGAATGCTGTTCACGATATTATAGTCATAGCATCTTCTATGTAAATATCAACTATCAGTGCAGAAATGAGACGGTTAATAAATATTTCTAAGCTATCCAACATCCACCAAGCAAATATTAACTGTAGGAAATAAAAATTAACAACTAACTGTCTTACAAAAACTTCAGAACTTACAATACTTGTAAATGGAAAAAAAAACACACATTAAACACGTATTTTTCAATAGACCATTGACTGCCAGGAAGATGCCCTACAGAACTTTCCAAGTATTATTTAAAATATATAGAAATAGGGGATAGGAGTGCATAGCTCAGAGAGTAAAGAGCTTGCCTAGCAAGTGTAAGGCCCTGGGTTTGATTCCCTCACACTACATAAGCCAGGTGTGGTTGTACACACCTACAGTCCCAGCATTGGGGAAGCTGAGGCAGGAGTATTGCCTTGAGTTTTGAGGCCAGTGTGGTCTACAGTGAGTTCAGGACCATACTGGACAACAGAACTAGACCCTGCCACACACACACACACACACACACACACACACCACTAAGAGGCCAGTTATGAAAAGAGTGCACTAGAGTTTTAAATCAAGTTGGTACCTCTAAATCTCTGCTTCAAAGAAATGATGTCTGCATAATATACATTCATAACTATATTTACATTTTATAGAGTTTTCTTTTAATAGCTGGTAGAGGCTTATTTAGAAGAGCAAAGAGTTAACCTCACACCATGGGAAACCAACCTGTAAGGGAAAATAGTGAATAGCACGTGATGTTTTTATTCCTGTATAACAGTATTTAGATGTATCTATTAAAATACACATATATAACCAGGTGCATTACCCAAATGTTCAGCTACTAGGACACCAACAGTTGTCTGTCCGCGGCAATTTCATCTCTGTTTTTTACACAAATCATCGCTTACAAGCACTGATGTTAAAAACAGAAAAACAGTCTAGTACACAGTGGCTATAAATGCCAAATCAATTTTCAGCAGATAATAAAGTCCATGTTTTACAATCAGCAATGCACTGTTTTACTACCCAAAAATGTAAGCTAATAATATATAGCTCTACTAAATGGAAAATGCAGATATGCTGTTAAAAAATGGGCCGACTGTGAGAGGATGGATCATTTCTGCAGGGACCTTCTTAAAGCTATGTGTAAGTGTTTTGAAAATATCACATGATGTGGCCATGTGTTAAAAATTACAGCCAGTTAAGTTCTCTGCTAAGAAAAATATGTGGGCAATTTATGAAATGCACTCCAGGATGGAGATGTCTTAAGTAAAACCAGATTTTGAAAACAAACCTTTTTTTTTTCTTTTGGAAACTTGAACTTAAAAAAAAAAAGTTTCAGGCACATCTGGAGAGCAGGACCATTGAGAAAGGGTGGTCTGACCTAATACTAGCCATCTTCTGAAAGAACAGCACTATTTCTGGGCTATAGGGACTGTGCTCACTTATTGTCCTTTTAAGGAAACTGTCCTGAAAGCATTTTGTAGGTCAACATATGTCCTTTGATAATAATATACATAGACTGATAGACATAAATGTTTCGGAAACCTTGGAGTCACCTCTTTCTGAAATAATGTAACGCCTATGTTTTCCAGCCTACTCATAAGAAAACATTTCCTTCTCTCTAACACAAGGATCTAGTTGTTACAAAATGACAGGCAGTGAAAAGATATTTCCTTATAGTGAGTTCAATAATTTTAAAATAGTTTAATCTATTTCTTTAAAACATGCATAATCTCTTTCGACTTTTCACAGCTCACTCTGTAACCCTACTCCTTCAACAACTTAAAAGGGGTAGCATGCGTGTGTGCGTGCATGTGTGCGTGCGTGCGTGCATGTGTGTGTGTGTGTTTTAACTAAAATAGTTTGGGGAAAAAACCTCACACTATGAGTTTTTCTTTACTTACCAGCCTAAAGGAGTGGTATATCTGAGGAAGTGCAGCTTCTCTTTCTAGGGTGCCTAACTTCATGGAAAAGGCCCTAGTTCTGTGAAATACTACAACAAATAAGAGGCAACCAGGAACCAGCTCCGACACTTGAACTAAAAATGTTGACATATGAATAAGTGGTAAAACAAGAAACAAACAAAAAAGCACGATATCAAAGAAGACAAATCACGCTCTTTGAATATTCTACATGTAATGCCTTATTCAAAAGTACAAAACTGCCCCAGGTGACTGAAATTGTTCATTAATATAAACACATGTTCAAGCCAAATTACACTAGAAATGTATTAAGAGGTAGTCCATCTGATAGTAGAGTTTAAAAAGTACAGATGGGTGTCAAAAATAGCCAAGTGTCAGATCTGCTCAAGTATCCCCATTCTGGCACATGCTCATAGTCACAGCTGTTGATATATTCTCTGTATCCAAGTACAAGGTTTCCTAACACAGCTGATGAGAGAAAAACAGTGCCCACACGTCAGACTACTGCTGTGGAATCAGTCAAATATTAACCAGTTAACATTAAAATTTGCAATAACTCTAAAGCTTTAAATGTAGGTGAAATCACTTTATATAAATCGCATTGAAACTTACTTTAAAGTCAGGTAATTAAGAGTAGCAAGGGTCTTAGCTAATCTCTTTCACCTGTTATCATTCATAAGTGGCACTGGTTTACTGTGGTATTTTGTTTTACTGAAATAATCTACAGTCTTCAAGATGCAGGCAGATCATTCAGCACATATTAATAGCATAAAGAAAAGTTCAACTATGACATCCAAATCACAGAAAACTATGTTCCAATATTCTGATGACATAAAAACACAAGCACTTTTGCACCATTATCCAGCACACCTGACTTCTTTCATTGCATGGTGCATATAAATCAAGATGAGACCTTAAAAGAGTTAAAACGACCTTTCCTCACTCATTGTCCTTTTGGTAAACTGATTTCTCCCACACTTAACCTATGCATATCTGTTCCTATTCCAATGAACTAATGCAAAAGTGCAGTTCTGCCACCAACGGATCCCTGCTGCACGTCTATCAACAGTGACAAGGATGGACTATGAGATGCATCCTAAAGGGAAAAACATTTTTCAAACAACTGGGAATACCTACACACAACTCTGGTTGCAGAAAAACTGGCAGATAATGTTTCAAAACACCATCTGTGAGGTGTTCAAACTCTGTGACCAACCACAGCCGCTTCTGCCTGTCTTATCCGAATAATCTCCACAGAGCAGCCCTCTGGAGGATCTCTACCTGCCCTGTGTCCTTCATCTGGAAAGAGGCTCCTCTGTGTTTGCAAAGGGCAATTTCAACAGTTCCTGAGAACAGCAGAAATGATCCTCCACCCGCCCCCCCATAAGCACAGCCTCCACTGGCAACGATCACAGAAACATTCTCAATTCCAAAAATAATATTTTTCAGAGGAAATTGTCATACACTAAATTTCCAGGACCATGACAGCTTCACTAATTCAGCAGACTATTTTTTTTTTATTTTAAATGAACAGATTTCAATTGTTTTGCCTGATGACATGTAAGAACTATGATTTAGGGCAAGACTGAAATTCTTTACAGTCCCAAGACCGCCTTCGCTTTCTCTGACATAAACAGCATTTTAAAGAGACCTTACCCAAGGATTCCACCATAATCTGAAAACTCTACCCCGAGATGAAATCTTCAGGATCCAAGATAGAGATGAGAGTCCCAAAATACAGAACAGAAACAACACTTCTCACTGGGGCTAAGACCCATCACGTAAATCACTCAGCAAACATCCACAGCTGTACTACTCCCCTGTGGCCTCTCACACACACCTCTACATGTTTAAAAGCAGGGGTTGCACAGGCGGCACCCTGTACCTAGTTTTGAAGGTCCTCTTTAGGTCATCTTCTAATCACACCTCAGTTGCCTCCAGTCCCTTCCCGTCTTCATCAAATACAGCAACTGTGGAGCAGCCGGGATCGCCCGTGCATAATAAAAAGTAAGCTTCTGTCCTTGCAAAAGCCGAGCGTTAAGGCTCACTCACCAGGCATCCTGGAATCCAGCGTACCCCGCGACAGCGAGCGCGCTGTCCTAGGAGCAAGCGCGGTGCGGGCTCATGCTCCTGTTCTGGAATGCGGGGGCCGGTGGAGAGAGGAGGGCCGTCAGAGGGGTTGGGGCGGCATGGCCCGAGGCAGGGCGCTGGGCGCGTGCGCCTGCCAGGCAGAGACAGATGGAGAGCTGACACTCCGGATTGCACTTGGAGCAGAAATGTGGAGGATGACAGGCGCACATGTGGCCTTGAACCCAGCCCTGTCTCTTCAGGCAAAACAATGACAGGGACGTGCGCACAAGTATCACAACCTCTGCCGCCCGGTCCCTGCTCTACCTCTCTTGGCAAGTTCCAAAACACCAAAAAGCAGAAAGTGAAATGCAGAAAGATAAGCTAAATGCTGAATAATTCATTCACACCACCCCCATCCTCTGAATAGTTAACCCTTATCTTGCCGAGGATGGAAATGCAGACCTGACCTACCCCTCCTACACAGAAAGAAAGGTTCATTTTCTCACTTTAACACACACAGCTAAGAGCTACATCAAAAAAAAAAAAAAAAAAAAAAACACAGAGCCACAAACCTCAAAGCTTGTTTATTGAACTAGACATCCCAAACAGTTTAAAAACATTTCAGAAGACTTTGTACCTTGTACCAGTTTATCATCCTAAACAAAGTACTAGAGGCGTTCCTTTTGTTACCTTCTCAGTAGTACTGGTAAAATAAAGCACTTTTCAGAAGCAGAATCCGACCACTTTTATTTTACTGGAGTGCTTTAAATCCCCGGGGATCCCTGTGTTGATAAGCTCCAAACATTTCAGCTTACTCTTCTCTACTTTGCATGGAGATCCGTGGGAGATAAAAACAAAATCTTCATTGTAGAGCCTTTTCAAAAGCTGAACAATCATGCCCTCCTGATTTCTGATTTTTTTGCACACCCTGGAATGTTTATCCTGCCCACGAATAACACACACCCAGCCAGGTTCAATGGACTCTTCCCTATTAAGCTTTAATGGACACCATGATATATAAACCAGGAGCCTTTGTTACACGCTTTATCTAAAGCTGGCTATTTTCTTCTCAGTGGTCCGTCTTTAGTCCTTTGTAAAACATCCTTGCTCCACGGAGAAACACACACCTGCCTGCTTGCCTGTCTTTTCCTAAACACTCAAAAATGCCA
Organism: Ctenodactylus gundi; assembly: GCA_004027205.1. Lineage (NCBI taxonomy): Eukaryota > Metazoa > Chordata > Mammalia > Rodentia > Ctenodactylidae > Ctenodactylus > Ctenodactylus gundi. The sequence goes on along the minus strand of PVKB01001251.1, from coordinate 23,695 downwards.
GGTGGAAAGAAAATACTATTCTCTTCTCAGACTCTATCTCAATTTAACACTTGCAAATTTTTCCTGGGTCTGTGTTTTTGTTTTAACAACGGGGCACATGACCAGGTAGATACCTCAGGCTTTCCCCTCCCAAAGTATATTCCGCTCTGACCACAAAACCAACTCCACTTAGGGCTCTCTCTTCCCAGCCTGCAGGTCCCCGAACGTGACAGACAGGAGCGACCCTTTAACTCCTGCTGCTCCTGCACCTGCAGCATCCTCAGTGTGTCCTTTGCTTATTCTACACTTGCCATACGCTTTTAGCTCCTGTCAGATTGATTTCCCCCCTACTTGCTGCCTTCAAGGAATTCTAAAAACCCATCTGAAACAGAAGCAGTGAATCTGACTTCTACCTACTCAGTCCTCCTACAGCTCTCCCGGAGAGTGCTTGGGAGCATAGGCACCCACACCCTACACGCTCTGCACGAACTAAAAATATAGCCACTTTGATAAACAGCATCAATCAATAAGAACTTCTAGAGACCCTCAATACTGCACCCAAGAATCACTGCTTCAGCCAGTGAACCCCTCAAAAATCCATCACTGTCAGAGACAACTTGTAAAAAGACTACAATTCATAATGATTACTCTGTTCTGTCACTAATAGTATACTGCACCCTATTTATGAGGCCAATCTTTTTGTTCATCTTAGTTAGATGTCACTTGTAATGAGGTTCTGTGTAATGGATTTCAGTTCAGTTAAGCGCCAAGCTCAAACATTCTTATGACAGAAAGCTTTAGAGTGAGCATGCGTGTGATAATCAATTAAGTCTCTCTGTAAGAGCCTTTATGGGATTCTGCATCCTAAATCTGTGGATTTTCATTTTTAAAGAGTATATTTTTTTAAAAGCCACTCAACGCAATACACCACCGATTTTTTTTAATACTATACCTATGTTAGAATGAAAACATTTTCACAGTGGGAAACCCAACCTTTCATCAATATGCATGGTGAATCACTTCTGAAATAGAAAATCATATGACAAAATGCAATACACTTTCAGAAAACTGGATGATATCTGGTTTTAAAACTGGGTCTTAATATCGGTACACTGCCAGTCCCTAAACCACAGCTCGGAAAATTGAACTTCCATATGCTGTGTGATTATGTATCTTTTCTACGTGTAAAAAGGCTTTTTAAGCTGTTATCTGACTACAGTAATTGCCACTTTAAATTGATCCACGTCAACAAAACCTGGATCCCTGGAGATTCTCACCTAGATGTCTGATTGCAGAAAGCGCCTAACTGAATGCCTGTGCATCTGAGGCTGGTGCAGCATTTCCTCAACCACGTCCTCCTCCCTGTATTCTTTAATCCACAGAGGCGTGCAAAGCGGCAGCCCCACTTGGCACTTCTCCCTGACCTGGGAAACCTGGATGCACAGTTGTATACAGTCACTCAGACAGAAATAACTTCCCCTTTAATAAAAAAGGAAGAGCATCAGAAGCCAAGATCTCTAACATCCAAATTGTGTAATAAAAATAGACCATCAATAACATGATGAGTGCATTTACGTAGGTGAATGGGAAAAAAAACCAATATGCATTCTGAAAGTTCTCTCCAGTACAAAACGCTATTCTGTATCACCATCAAAACGCGTTTTGTAAAATTATAGAATACATCCAAACAATAACAAAGGATATATTGTCATCAAAACATATTATCACAAAGAATACATTAGGGACCATAGCACTTCCTCAGATGAGACATGTCAACTAAAGCTTATGTTTTAATTAAGAACACAGACCATCTTTAAAGCAAATCTGGAGTCATCTAAATAACCACTTTCCAAATCATAAATGCAGTCCATAACCAAATGCTGGCCTCCTTAAAGAGGACCTAAATTGATGGCTGACAATGTCTTTAGGTCATTCATTAGAAAGGCATTACAGTATTATGTTCTCCCAATGTATTTATCACTCACTTCCAAATCGGAACAGCCCCGAAGGACAAATTTTTCCTTTGTGCAAACCTAACTTAGCCATATGCACTCGCAGTTCACCCACACTGTCGGCAGTTAATGAAAGATCTCCATGCAGGTGAGGAGAGACCAGGAGCTGATGCTTTTCCACAGGTCTTCTAGAGGTCCCCCTCTGCTTCTAGCAGGCTGTTGTGATACACTGTGACTGCACACAGTGGGTATTAAGTGAGTTAATTCAAAGAAGCTGAAACCTCATTGATCCTAACTGAAAGCAATACACCCAACCAAATACTTTCCTACCCCATCTGCTCTGGCCTGCCACCAGCTATTCAATACAAGAGAATTAATAGTTTCAGATATTCTAACCGGTCCAATAAAGGCACTCATTTAAGCAGGGCTGCATTAACAAAGTGGAAAAACAAGGGCAAAATGGGTTCAAATGGAGCGTTTGACTTCTAGTTGGCTTTGCCAATGCTGAATAAGGCTTATTCTGACTTTTTATGTGCAAGACTTGATAAACTGAATGAGAAGGCACTCAATGATCAGCCAAGGAGCATTGACAAATGGTCATTAAGACCCCCCCCCCCCTGCTCTTAGGAGGGACCCTTCCACAAAGTGGCACACCAGCTTGAAAGGCGGACTCGCTAATGTCCAGATTTCTCTGCTTGCTTGTTCTATTTTCAATTGCAGACCACTGGCCACCAAATGAGGCTGACATATTGGAAAATAATGTTTTATGGGCGAGTGGTAAAAAATAAAATGGAGGCATTAGCTCTGCTTTCAAATTCAAATCTGCTAGTTTTGTCAGACCCCAAAGGTTTTGATTTTCCACCCAGCTGGAAGCTATTAGTGTTTTCTAAAGGCATCCCACTGACAGAGCAAACCTACCTAATGTGTGAGCTGTTGGGCTAGGGGAGATGGACCTCTCTTTTGGATGATTTCCTAACTTCTCATCACTTTGACAGTCAATTAAATAGATACAACACCTAATAAAAATGTACATTAATCTGTTTCTGCCACTGAAAGACATCGAAGCTATATAAAATAAAGGCCATAATAGATTGTCTCCTGACAAAGATAAATCCAATTATACTTTGTCTGCAAGAAAAACAAATGGTTTATGTTTTAGGCTACAAGTTAAGGTATAGCCAACCACAAAGAAAGAAGAACAGAGGGAGGAAAAAAAACCAGAAAATTCATTGAAACATTCCATCAAAGTAAGAGGTTATCTGTCATTCTAACTCCTTCTATAAATGTCTATTATAAACAACTCGCCACATTCACACTACTTTCCTCAAATATTTCCTTTGGGAGAAATGATTGGCAAGTGTTTGCACCTCCTCAACTCTCAGCCAGGCCCACAGAAAGAGAGCAAAGGCCTGATTGCTACCTTAAGAATTTAAAGAGTATATAAACACCAAGGGGTCAAAAGGTTATTTAGGGCCATCCAAGAGGACCTAGTACCATCAATAAGGTGGAGCAAAGGAAGAGGAGCCAGGCTGGACAGAGACAGACAAGCTTTGGTAGGGGATGCTGTGGGCATTGCAGAGGCAGAACAGCTTCACACTTAGATCACTGGCAACTAGACAAGGACAAGGCCCACCTCCAGCACAGGGGCCTGTGGAGAACATGCTACAGGAGCTGCTGAGAAATCCTAACCTACGAGAGCAGGTGGCAGGCAGAGAACTGAAGCCATAACTCCTATTCTTCACCTGCGACTTTATGCTAACTGTGTTGACTCAGATCATTTTGATTTTGTATTGTTATCAGTAAAAGTCAGTGAATAATGGGCTTTAAAACTGTAATTTGAAAATTCCAATCTTGAAATGTTTCAAATAATTAATGACATCCTTCACTGATAAGCCCAACCTCTTAGTTTTTTTTTAATTCTCAGTGTCTACACATATCTTTCTATGACAAAAAGGTACTTATTTTGAAGTTTTCTCAACTTTCTGTATATATGAATAAAAAGATGTATGTTAGTACATTTAAGTATGTATGTATCATGCATGCATGTATATTTGTGCCAAATGAAATCTCATTAAAATATTACTTGCTGAAAATATATAAAATACACATTCAGAATGACTATGCATTGGTTGTGATAGTGAAATGCCATTAAAATATCACAATATATTTTAATTTTTCATCATCAATGACTTAACTTCCAATACCTAACACTTAGAGATCCAAAATGTTATGACACCTTTAATACCTGCTTGCATAATATATTATTTTAAATACAAACCTGGAAACTACTAATACTGTTAATGTAGACTCCTCAATGGGCTCTAACAAGGGCTTAAATTATTTTTAAAAATTTAAAGTCAAAAGCTTCCTCACTAAGTCAAAAAGGTTGAACATTAAGGCTATCTAATCATGCATACATATTAACTAGTTCCATTAACTCTCATCTCCGCAAATAAAAGTATTCTCCCACAAAAATTCAATATTAAAAAGTACATACTTGCATGTAAATCTGCAAATAAGTTAACATTTCTGATTTCCTCATATTTTGTAGAACCACAAAAGTGGCTCAGATAATACAGACGACATCTAAGTACTCGACCCTTATACACTTAACAAGGTCTGTAACACTATATGAAAAACCTTTGTTTCCACGTCGCCACCTCCGCATCTTGACTAATGGTGAGTTAGTTTTGTTAAAACGCAAGGGGAATGGCGTATGCTCCGATGAACTTTCCCTCCTCTCAGCACCAGAGACAAAAACCTGCAGCTCTGCTCTGTGCAGGCAGCCATCTGGACAGCTTTCCCTCAAAGCCCAGCCCACACTGCACTGCAGGCACAATCGGAGGGCTCCAGAGCTCTGTGGGGCTATTCATGACATACCAACTTCACATTTTCTGCTTGTACGCTTGCAACAATAAATGCTAATGAGTACTATGAATGACAATTTTAAAGACAATAAAAAGGTCTCCAAATCCCCTGCATATGGAGACACTGTTTTCAAAACTTCACCTTCTGTTACAGAGCTGTTACAGTCTAAAGGAGAGAAAAAAAATAACCACCCAAGGAAAACAATGAGATGATCAAAGCACAACTGAATTCTTAGGATTTTCAGAGACAGCAACCTATGTAAACCCAGCGAACAAGAGATCTTCCCACCCTCCTGGACAGCCCTGTGAATGCGTGAGGTACTTCTAATCCCTGCTACCTTTGCCTGCTATAGACATTCAGCAGTGCTGCATGCTTTCAGCCTTTTAAGAAGAAGAGCAATTCCTGTTAATCACTGACTTTTTTTTTTTTTTTTTTTTTTTGGTGAGCGGAGGCAGGGAACCTAAGGGAAGCGTTTGCCCAAAAGTTATTATAATCATCATCACCTTTATCACCCCTCATCATACACTGGCATAACATTTAACATTCCACCTATCATTAAAAATCAAAATACAAACTGTTTCTCCCCTGATAACATCAATCCATAATAATGCAATGATTCTGGGTGGCAGAATTCTACACCACGGCTACTTTCCTTTTGAATTTTTCTATTATTTTCCAAGACTTATAAAATTAGCATGTGCTACACTTGAACATATAGATACCCAAGCAACAAAAGCATTTAGCAAAAAACATTTTGATCTACATAAAAATTAAACTACTTTATACATCAACAGTAATAAAAGATTCATCTTCCCACAGTTCACAGAAATTCTCTAAAGGGTACTCTCTTCATTAACATGGATTAAAACACTTTCAACAAAATCCACCAGGTGGAGCAAATACACAGCAATAAAAAAGTCCCAGAATTTTTCATCAGTCTTTTTCCAACAATTTCTCTTTTTCTCTCTACTGCAAATTGTCCAAAATCTACAGATATGTATTAACTTGCTAAATTTATAAACATTCACCCTTACTAAAAACAACTTTATAATGATAAATTCTATTACAACATTCTATCCAAAACCACTTTATTCATTCCCAGAAAAGCTTATCTGCTCCTACAGCAAAGTAAATTTTCCAATTAATGTTTTACAACAACTATGTAGGGTTTTGTCATTCACACTCCTGCCCCATACAAGACCAGAAAAAATACAATTGATGTTGTACATTCTTAAATACAATGAGAAATATTCAATATCAATTCTGAGCTCAGTTTCTTTACTGTGTGGAAATTTCAATTCTCATTTCAACTTGCTATTAAAATTATTCTTAACTGTATGACCAAATCTTATTAAAGTTCTAGAACACCATGCCCTATTTTTGTTAGAAAAAAAAAGTATTATGTTAAAATGTCATTATTCCATTCCTGCTGGTAAAACTGACCCAACAGTCCAGGTACTAATATTAGTTTTCCTCTTCTCTCTACTAGAGTGAATCACTCCCTCTGTTCTCTTCCACTCATCTATTTTTCTTGCTACTCTACTCCACCTTTTTGGACTGTGCTCAGAACAAAGTGTCCACCTCATTTTCTTGTTCAAATTTCCTTCATCACTCCTGACACCACCTACAAGCCACAACTCTCCTCAGACACTTTCTGAAGTCCTTCGGGTCTCCACTGCCAAAACTTCATGCTGCAAATAGAGCTAACGTTACCTGCATTTCTGAGTGCTCCAGCTGGACTGAACTACCAAACACTTGGGAACCTCAAGAGGGGTGCCAAGTGTCTGTCACTGGAGAACACAGGTAGAAATATTTGCTGGGGGTTAAAATATATTTATATGCTTTCTTTTTCTTCATTGATGTACTGATGCTGAAGAAAGAAATACTCAAAGACTGTGGCAGGCTGACACGTAAACATGTACATGCCTGAGGATACACACAATACTTACGGCAGAGGGGCTTACACTTGTGCATAACAGATCATGGTGATACCAGCTCTGCCACAAGTCCCACCAGGCTAATCCAATTATTACCATGATTCTATATTTTTCACTGGAGTAATTTACTAATATGTAAAATATTGACAACTTGCATAAATACGGGAAAGTTTTTTTAATGATTCCTATCAAACTCTTCCCCACAAAGTTTAATTCCTTTATCCTTTGAAAGAAAACAAAAACAGAATCAACCTCTTGAAACCGTGCAGAAGTACATACTGCTCTCTTCATATGCCTACCACACCTATTAGCATTCATGATGAAAGGCACACATGTACATTCATAGGGTAAATGCCCTTCAGACTGCATAACAGAATCCTAATGAAGTAGTAGGAAAAACAAATCACCGCCACTGAGTCCCACATTCCCTCCTTCTGCAGGAAATCCCACCCCCAAGACCTCCACTCCCTAGGCTCAACAAGGTTTTCTCTTGAGCCCATGGTGAACAGAGAACCTGCCGGGTCTCCTTTGGATAAGGGATCCCCACAATGGCTCCACCTCTAAGCTTTTCCTAGAATATTTATCTTTTGCCACCCTCAAAATTTGGACACACTGCTGGCCAAATATGATTTCTCACCACTCCCAGCTTCATCAAATGTGTGGCCCTTGCCACAACAAATGTCAAAGACCACACTCAAATCCAAAAAGAAAGTAAAAAATTAATAAATAAATAAAAATAAAAATTAAGTTCTACTACCTTTCTTCAAAAATGGAGTGTTTCCTGGAAAGATAAAGATTCAAAAAAAAAAAAAAAACCCTCCAAACTATTCATTCTATAGTTCAGAATAGTTAGTCTGACTTCCAAGGAGCAACACACACAGAACACTTTCACAGGAACTAGAAAAATAAGAACTCAATAAACTAAGGCCAGTTCACCAGGGCTGTTGAAAAAAGATGGTTTCACAGCAAGGCCAGAAGTATAAGAGCCAGATATTTCAATCCTTTAAAGAAAAAAAATTAAGCAACTAAGCATATCTGTCAGTGTAGTCCAGAAGGCGAGAGCAGGGGACACAGCATTGGCAGGAACCTCAGATTCCTGACCAAACCCTCTTCCACACAATGGCTCCAGAAAGAAAGGAACCCGGGGTGTGCGCCAGCCTGACTCTGGCTGACAAACAGGGCTGGCCTTGCAGGATACCAGAGCGCCAGGCGGCTGAGAGAGATACTGAGGTTTCACACACTCCCAGCCGGGCTGTTTTGCTCTTCAGGTAATTAAACAAGGAAGCCAGGCTGCTGGTATGAGCCTGACCCTGAAGCCTTGGCTCCATGGCTCTGCATATCAGCTTCCGCAAGAACTGCCCTGAGCACCAACACAACAGGCTCCTTTCCCTGTCTAGCGTTTCCTCCTCCACCTCTTCCTCAAGCTGACCCAGAAACAAATCCTGCTGCCTACAAAAACATCCATGAGAGGGGCTGAACTCATTTTCAAGAAAAAGTTCTGTGCTTCTCCCAGGCAGCAGCCTTCAAATTCTAAAAATCAAAATTCTACAGCAGGAACTTTGCAAAAAAAAAAAAAAAAGTCATATATAACACACCTAGGTAAAACACTTGTGCCTTAAGATGGGTTAGTCAAAGAAAATGATAAATCCCCAAATCATAATTAAGTTTTAACATATGCTTGATTAAAGTGTGAATCTTCCAATTCAAAGAAGCTTCTCAAAATAATTTTGACAGCCCAGTTCACAAACTAAATATTTGTTGTGCTATATAATTAATATGATTATTTCAGGCTTGGATAATGCCATTAATATAGGCAAACACTATGATTTGATTAGATTATGTTTCTCCAAAAAGCTTATTTAAGGAAAATTCTAAAATATTTCTTGTATACACAGTCATCATTGAAACTTAAGAATATCAAAAATATCTTCTAACCGATAAGAAAGTGGCAAATTTATATATGTATACATTCAAGCAATGATTAGAATCATAGACATAATATATTCTTCCTTCATTTCAAAATCCATCATGTTAAATATTAGCTGAAAGAGACAGAGACCAAAAGAGAGAAGGATACAAAAGCATGCCTGCTTGTCTGTGTTCAACACAAAGAACATCAAATGAAAACAACTGGCATGCTGCCAAATTCCTATAGAGGCAAAGAGATTCAAATAAATTGATTTCACGCATCACACTGACCTGGGATCAGTGTGCAGTGCTACAATAAGCTCAGAGCTCCATGTGGGGTAAAGCCCATTAATGCTATCAGAACCCTCAAACACGACCAAGGAAACCTAAAATGAAATGCAGATCCTCTCTAAAAATAGCAATTTTACTTAAGACAATAGCTTTCTTCTTTTGCTAATAAAGATACCAATATTCGAAGGTGCATGGCACCATCTATACACATTGTAAAAATCATTTTTCTAATAATACAAACCCACACTATAGATAAAACTTGGTCCTAGCTAAATACTCCATCCTATGACACCTGGAACACACGCAAACACACATGCACGCACACATGACTTTGTGATGGACGTGTTCTACTGTTCTTTCTCTCTATGGTCTGTCCTCTTGCCTAGTTCAGAAAGCTATTTTTTTTAATCTCAAATAATAGACCTGAGAATATTCTTGAATGGCTTGTAAGAGAAAATCTTCTCAGACCAGACACCACTTCTGGCAGCCCCAAATCTCTCCAGTCCTCCCAATGGCTACCACATGAGGGAGGACTGAAGACATACTCTAAAGGACCAAGCACATCTCCACAGTATGGGGCAGCTGGGGGGTGGGCAGCTAAGGGACAGAAAGGAAGCTCCAGGGCCTGGGTTCATCCCTGCACCAAACAAAATAAACACCAACATCTGGGGTGAATCCCACTAGTCCATTCAAGCTGATGGCATGCATTCTTGTGCCATGTCCCCGGCACAGGCACGAGGGCTTTCTAGTGACCATTCCCTTACTCAACCTTCCCCAGGGACCAGACTCTCTGGCGCCTCCTCAGGCTGTTCTCACTGGCTCACAGCACCCATTTTTATTAGGTTGTTCCTGCTTTTTCTGTTTCCAAATTACAAAGCCAGGAATTCAATATATTCTAGATGTTTGCAAACATCAACTAGGTGACTTTTGTTGTCCTCCACTTCTCGGGTCAAGGTGGTTCTGAGCTTCACGTTTTTGTAACTCAATACTGTTACAAAGAAGGAAAAATTACTAGGAATAATTTTTAAAGAAACTTTTTTAAAAAAGGAGATCCAACAGTTTTATAATCAGCCATGCCAAATGTGGCTATTTACACATATCAATTTTAAGCATGCTCACAGTAAAGAAGGAAAGAGGAAGAAGAAACTCTTTACGGTGTTCATGATGTGGAACACGGATCGTTCATCATCTGCTAACAAAGAGCACAGACGCAGTTGTGTGAAGGTGGATGTCTGGCCACATATGCATCTTTCCCTCCTGATAGGGATGTTCTCTTGCAGCATTCACTGCAGTCAGGCCACAGAGACACTGCACATGACCAAGACAGAAAGTGCCCACAATGGGATGGCACTGAGGAACAATGACTCTATGGATCTGCAATATGAGCTCAAGTTTTAAAATCCAATATCCTTTTTAATTTTTAACCTGCACCTCATTTTCATAATATGAATATAATATAATATAAGGCAGAAAGCAGAGTCACATTTTGTTTTGACCGGGGATTGCATTGTTGCTTTTGAGATAGGGTCTCATTACATGGTCCAGTCCAGGCTAGCATCACAGTTGCCTCAGCCCTCAACGTCGCTGGGATGATGGGTGTGTGACACACCCATATTCATACTCTGTGGTTCATATTTTGTTTTGAAAAGAATATTTTCTCCTGGCAGAAGATGATTAAGAAAACTCCTGACTTGTTGAAGTCATGGTATTGATACCTTTCTTTCTTGTATGCAAAACTTTAGAAGTGTAACCAACCACTTGAGATTTGAATTCTAAAAAAGGACAACTAATTTTTAGTAACAATAATGCATAAGGTATGAAAACTGTAAAAAAGATGGGAGATGTATCAGATACTCAATGTAATTGCATTCCTTACCTCTTTTTAAAAATGATGTCTTATACTCTATAGAATATCACTTCATGAAGAAGGAATAAAAGAAAAGGAAAAACAGACAATGAAAAACAAATGATAATTAAGGCCTCCCAAAGAATATATATCCCCCAAGAAATTATTTTTCTTTTTCCTGGTCTTTCAAAAAAAAAAAAAGAAGGAGCACATTTGCCAACACCACCACCACCCTGCCCCCGGAAATTGTAAGAATAAGCCAAGAAGGTTTTGCAAGAATTTCAAGGAAAAGGAATAGTGGGAGAAATGCCAGCAGTGATGTTTCCAAAAGCAATGATCACAGAGAGTATTTATCTTGCTACCTGATACCCTTCTTTTCATGAAATAGGACAGTCTGTCACAGGACTTCAAATCAATTCCTGACCACTAGATTGCCAACCAGTATCACACGACATTTATGCTGACTATCAACTCTGTCTTAGCAGTTCACCCTTACACTTCCGATGCTTCTGTACCAGTCTACTGTCTACTAAACCTGCGGAAAGAGCTGGCTACCACAGGACTGAACTCACCAAACCACAATCCAGGTCATCCTGAATTTTTAAATGTTACAGCTTCTCAGACATCTCTTGCCAAATGGCAATATGCTTAGTTTTGATATTTATGTTTTCCTAAAGTTAGAAATCATTTTTATGTGTCTCAGATACAAATTTTGCTTAAGATATGATATGCATGTAAAAGTCTTAAATAAATTCAAATTGATCGAAAAGATAGTAAGTTAGAAAGCACTTTTTTTGCTTAGTCAGTCAACAAACTGTTTCATCAAACACCATTCCATCATTACAATAAACACAGAAATCATGGCAAAGCTTTTACTCTTTGACTCCAAGTATTGCTCAGTTTATAACAGATGCATTATGAAATGTGGCAAGAAGCACTGCAACAAGAAGAGGGTGACAAAACTGGTACTTGATCATTTGATATCTTTAGGCCCAATACTATCAATCAGGGTTGCCCTTGGCAGACTGAGCTCCCCAATCCCCACACCCCAAGACTTCAAAACAAATGGTTAAAACATACAATACAAATGCTTTATCAACAGTCTCTGGAAGAAAAAGAAAGAGAAAAATCTATACAATTTTAATTTATTGAAAAAATAACAGATTGTCTGGTAAATTGCAAAAAATTAAAATATTTGTCTGTTCCTTACCTTGACAATATTCAAAGCTCCCTTTTTTCCGGCAGTCACCTATTACTAAACTCAGTGCTCTCCAAGTGTTTCTTTTGACAGATATCATTCTCCACCAATCGCTCTGCTAATTTCCTTTCTCCTTTTCTGACTGGGACAGAGATTACGTTCACCAGCCCAGAGATCAATCTTTTCTATTGACAACAACAAAGGGAAAAAAAATGCACATATCACAACCAGTCTGATGTATCGAACCCATCTACTTATGTCATAACACTAAGTAGCATTTGTTTTGTCTTAAGCAACAGATATAAACTTTAAATATTGGAAGAATTCAAAACAATTTCTACTTTCTTGGTTCCTGTAGAGCCATGTTCTACAGGACAGAATTTTCTAATCATTGACTCAAGGTGCAACTTGAAAACCCTGTTTTTAAACTGGTTTAAAAACTTTTGTACAGAAATACTTCAAGAGAATATGCTAGATTTTACCTGTTTGAATATAAGTTAAGTAATCTTTAAGATATCATGGTTTCTTTAGAAATCTCTCGGGAATATCACATGTCTTTATTTTATGGATTTTTTACAAGTTAGCCCATTTCAAAACAAAGTGGTATCCATGTGGGTTTTTTTTGTTGTTGTTGTTGTTGTTGTTGTTGTTCTGAAACTTCAATATTGGCATTATTAGCTAAAATGGTTTAAAGCAATTAATAATAATAAAAAGATTATTTCAAAAATATTAGTTAAAACAATTTGGTGAGTTATTTTACCAAGTCAATAAACATCTATAATTTTCCTTTCTTGATGTAGCTTGATCCAATTTTTCCATTTGGTAAGATTAGAATTCAGTCATCTATTCACAAGCATTTCTTGAGTGTCTACTACAAACTACTATTACTATAACTATTGCCTCCACTGTCTATAACCCACCCCCACAAAGTGTTAATATTTTTCTTTTTCTTTTTTTTCTTTGAGTAAGGATCTTACTCTGTAGTCCAGGCTGGCCTCAAACTCATCACAATCTTCCTGCCTCAGCTGCCTGAATATGGAGAATACAGGTGTACACCACCAGACCCAGATTAAGTGGTGCTGGGGAACTGAATCTTGCACTTGCTGGGTGAGTGTTTTAACTGCTTAGCTATGCCAACACCAAAATATTTGTGTTTAATTCTAACAATATATGAAATACAAGGTTATAATACATAAAGAAGTCAATAAATGCAAATGAATACAGATTTATAAAAGAAATCTCAAAATATAATTCTAATAATGATACTATTTCTTTTTAAGGCCAAATTGCTTCCTAAAAATTTAAATCAATGAATAAATTCTAATATACAGAAAACAGATACTGCTAAAAATATTTCTGGGCCTGGCAGTGCAGGCCTTATAATGTCAGCACTCTGGAAGGCAGGAGTACTCCAAGTATGAGCCCAGCCTGAGCAACTAGTGAAACACTGTCTGAAAACTGAAATAAAAAATGGACTGTGAATGTAGCTCAACACAAAGACCCTGGACTTCATCCCCAGTAACCACCACCACCATCACCACCACAAACAAAAACAAAACAAACAAAAATGTACTTTATGTGCATTATGGCTTATGATACAATCATTTGGGGTTTTTTGTTGTTGTGGTCTTCATGCTAAAAAAAAATAAGGAGTATTAAGAGAAATATGGTAGGCTTTGTTTTGTATTAGTAGTATTGTCATTTGAACTCAAGACCTTTGCACTGACCTATATCCCTAGACCTTAGCCAAAATTTGAGACCCAATCTGGGAGCCTTTTGTCCCTCCTGCCTCTGCCTCACAAAGTGCTGGGATTGCAGGCATGTCCTACCATATAAGGCTTATACAGATAGTTCATAGTTAGGAATCGCCTTAAATCTCAGCAAAAGCCATCAAAGAAAAGTTAGGAGCTTGGAAATATTTAATTTTCCCAATACTTAAGAATTTTATTAATAAACCATTATCTACTTTAAACAGACAATAACCAGAATACATGAATATCTATCATACATTATGTAAATATTCAAATCATAGAGAGAGAGGGAAATTAAAAGGGAAGACTGGAAATAGATGTATCTTGATGTTAAGTAGGACCATTTCTGTAAGATGAAAATATAGGTAATGTTTTACACAAGCTATTTCCAATGCTTCTATATCATGGTTAATATATATATATATATATATATATATATATATATATATATACACACACATACATAAATACAGATACATGGGCTGGAGGAATGGCTCAGCAGTTAAAGCGCTTGCCTAGCAAGTGCTACATCAGGTGCTAAGTACCCAAGTTCAATTCCTCAGCATCACATAAGCCAGGCATGGTGGTGCACGCCTGTAATCCCAGCACTCGGGAGGCTTAGGCAGGAGCATTTTCATGAGTCTAAGACCAGCCTGCACTCCACAGTGAGTTCAGGATCAGCCTGGGCTATTGAGCAAAGACTCTGACTCAGTATACACATCCACACACACATATTTAACATATATAAACCAATACTGGTTAAACCAATACTGGGGAAAAGAAGAAAATGGATACATTTTGTTTTAGACTCATTCCTGATCTATGACAATATTTTATGCAGAGCTCTGCGAGAGCCTGGTAAAAGCGCATCATAGCCCCACATGGCCCACAGTTCATAATCCCCACTGAACAAAGGAAGCCATAGAGGCACATACAGATCTCCGCAGATCTAAGTCCATCTCCTCCTACTCATGACTAATGAACAGCTAATTTAGGTTTATTAAAAAAAAAAACTGTGGTGAATCTCAGTTTTGAAGAATGTAAAATTACACTATGTGGATAAACTTTCTTTAAAGGACAAATGTCCCATTTATAATTGATCCAAAAGTTTCACTCTGTAGCCCAGCCTGGTCCTGACCTTACTATGTAGCTTAGGGTGGTCTAGAACTAGGGGCAATCCTTCTGTCTCAGCTTCCTGAGTGCTGGGATTATTGGGGTGCACTAACCACATCCACCTATTACGTGGAGCTGGGGAGAGAACTGGGGCTTTTGCTTCCTAGGCAAAGGCTCTAATCATTTGGCTACACCCCAGCCATACCACTTCATTTTTTAACTTGACTTAGGGTATGCTGGGGTGGCAGGGTAGGTTGAGAGGTGAGTGGCAAAGGGGGTTTGTTTTGTTCTGCCCTAGAGATTGAACCAGGGACTTCACAATGAGCTACAGCCCCAGCCACACCCCTAGTCTTTTCAATTTTTGAGACAAGGTCTCGCTAAGTTGCTAATTTGCCCATTTTGGGCTTGAACTTGCAATGCTTCTTCCTGGGCCTCCCAGAGTGCTGGATTACAGGCCTGCACCACCAGGTCTCCCTAGGGCATCTGTTTTAACCAGAGTATTCTGAAATGAATGGAGAAATGCTGCCAGAAAGACAATGTCATAAGATATTTTGTATGTGTGTGTGTGTGTGCGTGTGTGTGTGTATGTGTGTACTTATAAATTCTTAAATATTAACACAGCATACAAATAGGCATTTAAACAACACACAAAGCAAACCTATAGTTACAAGATTTCCTGTCCCCACTTAACTATTTTATATATGAAACACTGTATCGCAATAGGATAAAAAAAGTTAATCTGTGGACTTTGGAGTATTGTATCTGTGCTTCATAAACCCAACACACTAAATGTCCTTCCAATATAAAGTAACAAAATGTGTAAGAGTGATAAGCAATATGAAATATATATTCAGATATTTATGAAATCTAGTCCACACTGAAGTTGGCATCACATGCACTGATAGTAAAACTTCAATAATTTTGGGGTTTGGATCCTCAGCCCTCCAACTTAGAAAGCCTTATTAGGAGGGGTATGCATACTGAGAAAAGTTGAAAAGCTAAGCTCCACCAAGAGCAGAATGCCTCAATTTGTAGTCCTACAAGAGTGTTATTAAAAAGGCTCAACATGTTGTATTACCATGGAAATTGTGGAAAACATACATTCCCAAACAAATATTACTTTTTCTCAATGGTATGAAGTAATGAAAACCACATGTGTAAATCTGCGATCCGTGCAGTAGTTCAAGCTGCAGCTAATAGAAAATACAGAAAGTGAACTCTGCTATATAAAGGATTCTTGTTACAGAAATATAATGTGAAAACCAGATGCAGACAGAAAACCTTAATCACAGATGGGAATGTAATCACTGGCATACAGAATACTTTTTTGATCAATCTTAACCATATGCACAATGTATTTATTTTCTAAGGAATGCAATAACTTGGGTCACCTTCTATTTGAATTCAGTTAACCTCGTATTTATAATGCTTTTATCTTACTCCCCGACCCCTTCTCTGCACACACAGAGCCAAGGTTTTAAAAGGAAGAGTTGCTGCTGGCCTTGGTGAGTCATTCTTGTCTTGGTTTATCTTTCCAAAAGTTAATAGGATGTAAAGAGTTCACACATAAGAATGAACCTCAAAAGAGATCAAGTGTGGGTCCCCATTACTGTGTTTGTCAGTCACTGCCAGGAATCCTTTCACTTCTCCACAGAATTCTACACAATTCCGTCAACATTCAGGACCGTTTTTCCTTCAGTGAGCAATATATAGTCACTCCAAAAATAAGTATTTAAACACTCTCTTTGTATCTATCAACCTGAATCGACTCAACTCTTAACTGTAATCTTTCTCTCTCCCTTCACAAGAGGAACTATTACATCATTAGAAAACATGTTCTTGTAAGTACAGTCTTGGTAGCAGGCCATGGCTTGCCTTTGTCAAAGCTTCATCATCTCCAGTGTAGGCGATTCTCATCTACCCCCTCCTCCTATGAGTTGAAAGAGCACATGGTTTGCCTGGGTTCAGCACTACAGACTATACCCAATTTCCAAGAGGAAACAACTAGGACAAGGTGTTTTGGGGAGTCAATTGTAGGCCAAGTGAACTGTCCATATTCTTATTTCACAAGCTTCCACAATATAACACTCATTCAGACGTCCCTCCTTGCTTTTAATTACTCATCTCTCAGACACATACCTTGAAACATACTCCAGACCCTCCAGAACTTGTCACTAAGATACAGTTTCCAGCCTCCGCTCCAACCATGCCCTCAGAGTACAGGTCATCACTGGACAAACTCCCTGAAAGAATGCCTCTTCTCATCCGTATGGCTTCCTTTGCAGCTCCTAAGTCCTTCATCCTTCCTTAAAGAGCTCAGGGTTCCGCCCACAGATTGGTTTGCTGCCAACTGCTTAATGCTCAAGCAAGAAAGTCAAAAGTCACCTCCTCAGAGATTATTTTTCCTAACCTCCCAAAATAAAGTCTCACTGCAGCCACTCCCTTCATTCTAACACTGCTTCTTAATGGCCTCCACTGCACTTACACTGTATGGACAGATCTTCTTGGCTTCCTTATTATCTCTCTCTGTCTTCTACCCCAAACTGTAATCTCTAGGAGACCTAGGGTCTACACTCTATACTTGGAATTGTCTTTGGGAAAGAGTAATAGTCTACATAAACAGAACAAAGGATGTTCATCAATGAAATGCCAACAATGCCCCAATTCAACTTCTATAGTTTTTAACACCTTTTCTTGATCACTTGTGTGGCCCATAATCCTTTTCTTTAAATTATAACAGCACTCTGGTCTCTATAGCTTTGGAAACCTTTTACCTGCCAGGTTTTGTTCATATGAGCCCATTCGCACCGGTCTTATACAGACATAGGCTGGTAAGGGCCTCAAACAGGGCCGAGAGCCCACTCTTCCATACACACTAAGCAGCAGCATGCTGTTGATTAAGAACGGCACAGAAGCCCATACAGTTTCTAAGGTGAACTGTCTGCCGGCTGTTTTTACGCACACACGTTCTCAGTTGAGTTTGTCAGCTGTTTTAGGAAAGAGGTTGCATCTTGTTCTCTATGCTTTCAGACCCTACATCACACAGCACATTGCATCCACACTGCTTCCAGGGCCACCAAGGATGACATGAACTCAACACTGCTCACACCCAGTGCCTAACACAATGCCAGGCACACACAAAGGTGTTCCCGCAATCCTGGCCGAGTGAGCGAGGGAATCAATGGCCATAGAATACTACCTGGTCGGTATTCAACATGTGGTAAGGCATTTATTTCAAAAACTGACAATTATTTTGAAAGAACAAATTACGCAGAAAGCAAGCGACCATTCTAGGATCTGCTTCAGTCAGATCAACAAATGCCTTATGACCAATGAATTGCAACAAAATAGGCAATTTTAAATGTCATGAAGCTCCCAAATATTTCCTGTTGTAGAGATAATTTTCAAGAATAAAGTATCGTGCAATGATTTGGGCCTGAATACAGTGACTACTACTCAGAAGCCTCATGTATGCATGCTGAGGCCAAACTAGAATCACAGCTCCTAAACCTGCTTCCCAGCTCGTTGACCTTGGACAAGTAAGTTAACCTCTGTGAGATTCAGATTTAATCTCCAATACAGGATAATAATACCTGCTTTACCAAGAGGACGTGAACATAGGGATGATACTTCAAGATGCCTGATGCCCTTAGAGCAAGTACTATTTTATCCAGTGTGCTTGGTTCTGATCATTTGGCACTGGAAAGATGGTAATATATTGTGGTTCAAAGCTTTAAAACAAAGGTAAAGGTCATGACTGAAAAATTACCTATTATAATATAATCTTTCAATTTTGAATGTCGCTACTATACTGATGGAAATAAAGTATCTATGACCACTCAAAAAATGATGCATTTAGGCACAAGTTGCTGTGAGTGACAAAGAGAAAAATTCCAAGTTTATTGTGATTTTTTCCCCTCATCTAATTTCATCTGTGAGAAAACATCTCTAAGGGATAAAAAAAGAGAACCAATTATTTCCAAAGGCTGATTTCTCCAAATAAAGGCATCTGTTCCATGCTGGCAACTTCCACATAAAATAAAAATGAGACTTTGGAAGTATCTGCATTCATGGTTGATGGTCATATATCTCAAGGGTCTACTATAAACATGGTCTGGTGACTGCTACTCCTATCAACTTATCTCTCGCTCTCTCTGTCTTTTTCTCCCGCCCCAACCCTTTCTTTTATATCCTCAACAGTAACTTTCCTAAATGCTATGAAAGGTCTTCATAGTTTTCCTTGTGCACTTTCCACCTGCTGTTTGGGTGGCGTACCCTGCAATAGAGAAGTCCCAGTTGATGGGACCTGAAGGCCTCTGGGAAAGACTGGGAGTGAGCCAGTGAACCCAGCAACAAGAGCAAAGCCTAAAAGCAAACAAATCTTCAAGACGTAGATCTGGCCCATCACATGGGCTGGGCCACTTTCAGCAACTGAATCGAGTTTGAAGAGTGACTTACAAAATGAGCTCATACCCAAGGAAGTCCGGAAGTAAGGTACTATGTGAACCCAATGCCATGCTGTCAAGACCCTCAGTGCACCTCCTCCTCATGTATATCCAAAACTGTTCGGTCACTCAATTCTTCAACCAAGAATGCCCTTCTAAAAGCACCTCTTCAAATGGAAATATTACCTGAAGGAAAGACAGTGAGACCCCCACACCCACTTCTGTGTTCTAGGCCACAGCATGAAGCTGAGGTGTGTCTGACTGTCACATCTAGTTTTGACACTTGTTCATCAAGACAGCAGAGCAGGTGAAGTCCCACAAATATATGAGAGAAGACAGAACTGGCAAGATGGGGGTGGTGGTTGAGGAGAGAGGCTCAGCTTGGGAGTCAGCAGATCTGGGTCACCAAAGAAAGAAGAACACCCAGGTAACTGAGGAGACATCACAGGACACTAGGCCAGAGAAAGCTGGAAGCCCTTAAAATGCTTTGTTTAGCTCTGTTTGGGTCCCTAAGCATATACCTCAAATTTTGCTTATAATGTCAGACAGTTCATTTTCTATAAAAACCTATTAATGAAATTCAGAATTGAGAAAAGGAAATAAAAGCAGATTAATATGTACACTTGTGAGTGTACAAGTATTATAATTTGACCATTTCATACTCTGCCTAATGTCACTCTTGTACACAAGGTATCGGGGGTATTTTTTCTAGTTGCTAAAATGTACACAAGATATGGCATCACTGAACTATGTACTTTTTGATAAGAGAACACAATGAAAAGGAACCAAGGTGCAAAAAGATCAAGAACAATACACCATTGGAAACAAATATTGTTAATCTTAGCAACAAAATGTTTCTGGACAGTTTTAAGTAAATCACTCAAGTTCAAGGTGTTCAATAATTATTTAATAAAGCATCAAAAAGGACCTCAGCTATCCCAGACTCCATTTAAGGAGCTCACAAACCAGCAGAGAGTCTGGATCTCATAAACAACAGCAAAGCAGAACCAACTCTGTCTTGGGGAAGAGAAGTCATGAATGTTTGGAGAGGAAAGTCTCAGATGAGGTTAAAGCAGTAGGTTTGATTTTCTTCTGAAAAAGCTCAGGAGCCCAGAGAAGATGACAGCAAAAAAATACAGGGTCTCAGAAAAGGCTGGAAAGCCGAGAAAAAGGCCAGACAAAATAGGGGTATCATCTGTCTACAACAGTGGGTAAAATAGAGCCAATCTGTCCATTGAGTAATTGGCAAACAAAGGAATAGCAATGAAAAGAGAAGACACTACAGAGGGTTTAGGAGAAAGGAGTGGGAAGCTCCAGAGTGGGAAAGTCAGATGGCAGGGAAAATGAGGCCTTTGGGAAGGCTGTGTGCCATACACACTGTCCCACATCTTCCTGTTCACAGGCATTAGCATCCGGGTGAGAATTACTAGTCAGGGGATAAGGGAGTAAGAGAATCAGGCATGGTGGTAAACTCGTGCAATGTCAGCAACTGGGAGACTAGCTAGGGCAGGAGGAGTCCCATAAGCTCAAGGCCAACCTGAGCTATGTAGCGAGTTTAAGGCCAGCTGCCTCAACTACAGAGTAAGACCGTCTCAAAAAGAAACAGATGGGCAGTAAGAGATTAAGCTAGCAGTGAGATGTTGAGAACACAGGTCTCTTTACCTCTACACTCAACAGAGAACAGAGAATGGTCACCGTACCTGTGTGGGGCACAGTCCCAGACCAGTGAACCCCAAGTGGATAATACTACCTGTAACTTTGCAGCTTGCAAGGCCAAAAGAGGATTTACAAAAGCCTCCCTGTACTAAATGACTATGGACTACAGCACAGAAGTCCCTTGTGATACCAACATCTGGACTCTACTTTCTTCCCCAAAAGCAGACGATATTTTTAGATTCTTGGATACACTTCCACAAATGGAATTTTATGCAAATTTTTTGTACAAAGTACCATGGTATATACTTTCTTCTGCTCCTTACTCATTCTATTTAACATTGTATCTCAAGAATGATCATCTATCGAAACATAAATGGTCTCATTGTTTAAAAATTGACTTTTTACACTGAGATCCTTTTTTTATTATCCACATTTTTTAATCAAGAACAACTGACAACAGTGGAGGGGGAAATTCGATTCTGCCATATTGAATAACAAAATCATGAACCCCAAATTCAACTTAAGTTAAAGTGTAGCATGTTTTCAAACGGATACTAAACAAGGTAAAGACCTTGAAATAATATAATTTTGATGAACCATATCCTAAAAATCTCCCCATAGATAGGATTTGATGTTGACGTCATTTCCTTCAACAACTAAAACCCCTTAAGTGGGGGGACAATTAACAGTGAGCACTTTAACACTTAAAAGGGATGCCCTTTCCATTCCAATTATGAGACCTCCATTTTAAATTAAAAATCATGATCTCACACATAATAGCATGTTGCTCACTGTCTGGTAACTATAAAAGATGTAAAACACGAGCTGGGGTGTAGCCCAGTGGTTAGAACTTTTGCTAGAAAGCATGAGACCACAAGTTAGATCCCCAACACCACATGATAGCTGGGTGCGGTGGCTCACACTTGCGATCCCAGCACACAACAAGAAAGCTGAAGCAGAAGGAATGCCAGGAGTTTGAGGACACCCTGAAGTCCATAGTGAGTTCAGGACAAGCCTTGACTATAGATTAAGACCCTGTCTCAAAAATAAATAAATACAATACATAAACACAAATTTCTACCTATTTCAGCAATATTTTAATGTACTAATATTTTCATTTTTAATTAAATTTGAAAAAAAATCAATGATTGCATGAAAATGTATTTAGTCTACGCACAATACTGTAGGGTACTGAATGAACTGGGGTCAAAGACTCTTTGCCCTAACTGCCCCCCAAAACACTCCCTAAGGACATGGAGCCCAGGGCCTGGAATCTGCTAGTTTGCAAGACCGACCTCTGCTTTCAGCGATTTTTCCTTAGCTACTCAACCTATCAGTATTACCGTCTCTTCACTCCTTTTAAGGTCAGGCCTGAGAGAAGCTGAGTTACCTTGCAGACCAAAGTCCAATGTCTGAAGCACATAAAGTGTATAAACCAGAGATTGCTCTCATAGAATGGCAAACTAATGGTCTAGAACCCAGCTCACCTGACCCCTTCGTCCCCCTACGTAGCCACAGGGCATCTGCAAAAGTTAACCAGAAGAGCATGAAATCTGTACAAGGGAACAAAATTCAAAGAGCCAAATCCAAAAGCAGCCAATAAGAAATCTATGTTAACAATCATTTATTAAGGAACACCTACCGCTTGACAGTCCAATGCCACAAGCAGCTGGACCAATAAGAATTCTTGGGACTGGGAAATGTAAACCAATTCTGAGTCCTCTCCCAGAGGCTGAGATTCTGTGAGGCTGGGGTAGGGTAGAGAAACCGCTCGTAAAAGACCCACCCAAAGTGACTCCAAGCTCTGGCAAGCTGAGCACACTTGCCATTTAACCTGGTTAACTCTTCCCCCTCTCTAAATACATTCCTTCGCAAGTTTCAATTATTTTTCTTTGCAATGTTTCTTGCATCTGCCTCTTCCTTCTCATCTCACCAACCTAATTCTTGTCATCTTGCAATATTTCAAAGCAAACTGCTACAACAAGCTTCCCGACTCACCTTGACCTCAACTGCATGCCAGTCCACAGGACCTATCACAAATGGACCAACTCTTCCAAACTATGGCTTTACTAGCCTCTGTGGTTTTCCTCAGACTAGCACAAGTTTTATATTTTTATTTCTTTTGACTTATTAGTTTTATTTTACAGTCAGGATACTGTATGCCTGAAATTTCAGCACTTGGGAGGCTGAGGCAGGAGGCCTGTGGTGAGCTCAAGGCCAGCCTTGACTACAAAATGAGATCAGGGCCAGTTTACATTAAGAAAGGAAAGAAAGAAAGAAGGAAGGAAGGAAGGAAAGAAGGAAGGAAGGAAGGAAGGAAGGAAGGAAGGAAGGAAGGAAAGACAGAGACAGAAAGAAAGAGGAGAAGAAGATAAGGAAGGAGGCAGGGGAAAAGAGTATTTTGAAAGATTTGTTTTATAATGCTATCTATATTCAAAAGAGTCCAACTACAAAATCTAAGAAAAAGCAATTTATTGTAAAAACAGAGCTTGTTTCACCATAGTAACAAGACAGATAAATGGTTCCACACCCAACCTGAGAACCTTGCACACCACTCTACAACCATGAAGAGTCTCATGGGACAGTTTTTAAATTTCCCCGTAATTTTAAGAATGAACCTTGATTCAAATACTTGATATTCAAGACACTCTATGACCACTCCACTTTACTTCCCACTCTACTATTCATCACCCTAAAGTCCTTTTTTCACTCAGCCAGGTTTGGGAATGCCTTCTCGCTCCACTCCCAACC